>OOIL02001568.1:1022221-1193657 GCA_900332095.2 Cuscuta campestris | reverse complement strand
GGGGTGCCTCTATAGAATTGAGAGTATGTACGGTTGCCGGTGAATATGTCTCTCCAAAGTGTTGATTCACTTTAACAACACTCCAAATTTTATTATAATTGAGATGGACCATGCATCTACACTTCCACTTGACTCTTGAGCCATAATAATAAATTGCCCTGCGGACATTGCACAGTCAGCAAAGGCAATAAGTGTCAAGAGGTAATACTCGAGTTCGATTCCTGATAACTGCGTTGGAAGGCAACTATGCTAAACATATAACTTCTGCATCTGTAAGTATGAATTCACTCTTTGAGACTAATCAACAATCAGAGTTCAATTTATTTTCTGTCAGTGACCGTTTAGTCGGATATGAGGAGGCCTTCGGGGATGAGATTCATCTTCTTTTTATTTTTTGTTAGCCATAATAAAAAGCTAATAATAAGTAGGTTATATGTCCGGCCTATTACCTAATCAACCAAACTCTTTTGGGCCTCAATATAATATTATCCATATACCACTACGGATGGGAGTACTATAAATAATTACCAAAATCAGTGATGGAGAGGCTAAGCCAATAAGATCTATCTAAAAGTGTTGAAATTTATAAAGTGTAGAACAAAGGAAAAGAGAGTTTATTTATTTATTATTGAATTGCTGGGTGGTCGGAAATATGTTGTTTCGTTGTCATAATGCCATTTTTGCTTTTTTTTCTCTCATCATCGTCATGAGCTTCCCCGCCTTTTTCTTGTTTCCTCAAGTGGCAATGGCGGCGGCAGGCGGCGGCCATGCATCTGTCACACGACACTACAAGTTTGACGTATGTTCAATCTTCATTTTCTACTCATTCTTAATTACTATCTTTACCTAAATAGTATTTAAACTTAGTGACTTTTTCATTGTAGTAACATGCATTTTTATTTCTCAATGTAATACCACTGATCATTATTTGTCTAATGGTTATTGTTCAAAATGTCTAATGGTTATTGTTCAAGTAAATGTCTACCGTCACTAACTAAATGTCTTCCATTTCACGCGTACCTTAGAGAGAACATGTTAGTAAGATTGAGTTTTTGATTGATTTGATTCATTAACATTTGCGGATATTTGATATGATGAATTTTTAATGAGGCATGCTAGGGGTACACCAAAATGGAATTTCCCATTTGTACACCAGGCAAACACAGGCACTTTGTGTCTATGATCTACAGACACTAAATGTTTGTGTTTGTCTGGTGTACAAATGAGGTACCCCATTTTTGTGTACCCTACGTTTATTCATATTAAATTTGTTGTGTTTCATTCTAGAGAATCTGGTTAGTTATGCGGTGTACATCAAAATCATAAGAATAGTTATACTCATTCTATCTTAAAATGAATGTCCTATTATGATTTACGATATTTTGTCGAACTTATATTCTAATTCAATATACTTGAAAAATTATTGTAGAATTTGAAAATAAATTTACTTCGTATAAATTTAACTAAAATTTGTTGTATACAAGAGTTAAACATAATCTGTTTTCCTAGATAGCAATTTCAGTTCTATACTTCGTATATACGATTTAATTAATTATTTATTTAGGGTCTGTTTGGTACACAAAATTAATTATGGAATTCGAATTGAACTGAGAGTTAAAATTCTATGGAATTGAAATCTCTAATTCTAATTTATTTTTGGTACTAGTAATTCCAAATCCGTATATTTTTGTACTACCGAACATCAAAATTGAAAATGTTGTCTCCAATTCCAATTTCATAATTTGATTTTCGTATATCAAACGGAGCCTTAATTAATACTCCTTGCAAGATTTGACAACTTGCTACTTACCTTTATATACTCGATATATGTCTCTTAAAGTATAAAATCCCTACTAGGCTTACAACACAAGTTCCAGGTTGAACTTGAGTTAGTTTTATGATATCATCAAATCACTCTACTTAGAGAATTTAGTATTAGCATTAGTAGTGAAGATTATCTAATGATAATGTTTAGCTTTAGCATTTATATATAAAATTAATCTATACCACTATAATTTTATTCAAAACGTTAACGTTAATTTTAAAAAAATTGTTTTTATTTTGAACTTACAGATTCGTCTCCAAAATGTAACTCGATTGTGTCATACCAAGAGTCTGGTGACAGTCAACGGAAAGTTCCCTGGCCCTAGAATTATTGCTCGAGAGGGCGATAGGGTTGTAGTCAAGGTGGTCAATCATGTCTCCAACAATATCACCATACATTGGTAAGTAAATTAATTCATTAATTATACTCCTTTTGTCCTAAAATTGATTTTTTATTTGACTTGTAATGGTGTAATATTTTAACCATTAATATTTTTATTTATATATAAATATATATTACGGAGTATAAAAATAAAATAGTTTAAAACTATGTTTCAAAATGAATCTATTAGTATTAAATTTATATAAAAATCCAATTTGATTTTTTTAAAATGCGATCAAAATTTAAAAAGTTTAGTCACGAAAGTCAAATTGAAAAGTTAATTTTAGAACGAAGGAAGTACATAAATTGTTGGAAATGCAGTGACATTGCCAATTGGATCACATTGATAGACACTTACTAAATTTGAGGCACTTACACTAATATGTTCGCAAAAATGATAATTCTTATCCACAATCTCCAAATTCCCTACCCCCAACAATTCCAACTCTCCCCTCGATTGCCAATTGGGGACAGTATGGCGATCCACGGGTTTGCACCGTAGTGTCAACCGAACCGGTTCTTAAATAAACATTCGTTCAAGCTTAACTATCTATTTAGCCTAATTAACTACTCCAAACAACTTATATCGACCGTACTAGAGATTGATGATGGTTAAGGTAGAAATTAAATATAAAGGTGTGTTTGGTGCAGGCATGGAATTCGACAACTTCGAAGTGGTTGGGCAGACGGGCCGGCGTACCTAACGCAATGCCCAATCCAAACAGGGCATAGTTATGTGTACAATTTCACCATTGTAGGGCAAAGAGGGACTCTTTTCTGGCATGCTCACATCTCATGGCTAAGGGTCTCACTCTATGGCCCAATTATCATCCTTCCTAAATTGGGTTCTTCTTACCCCTTTCCTAAGCCCCACAAACAAGCCCCAATCATCTTTGGTAATACTCACCACCATTCACTTTTAATTTTTTTTTTTATAGTTAAATTAGATGAACCTTAATCATCAATTAAATTAAATTGGATGTAGGCGAAAGGTGGAATTCAGATACAGAGGCGGTCATCAATGAGGCACTCAGAACTGGAGGCGGACCGAATGTATCTGATGCATACACCATAAATGGCCTTCCTGGTCCATCCTACAATTGCTCTGCAAAAGGTAAATAAAGATCACGAGCCGGTTCTATAGTTATTCTGTTTGAGTGGCTACCGAGGACAGCTGAAATACGGTTCTCTGTTCGTAAAATTTATAGTTCATACCTCTCTATTCCAATAAACCCTCCTATCTAGTCTCGATTCTAACCCATTCCCACCCACGTCAATTGCACCTCGCAAGTTTAGTTAAATTGTTTTTGGGGTAAATGTTTTTAACATTAAAGTCAATTAATCTTGCGTGGTGCAACTTATGTGGATGAGAGAATGAGCTGGGGTCGGGTCTAGGTGAGAGGTTTAACGAAAATAAAAGGATAGAAATCAGAAGAAACACCGTATGTAACTAAATTTGAATAGTCTTCCGTAACCCTTCAAAGAGAATGACCGTTATTAAAAATAGTTGATGGTTTATGGGGTTGCGCAGAGACGTTTAAGTTGACGGTGAAAGCGGGGAAGACGTATCTATTGCGCATGATCAACGCCGCACTGGAGGAGGATCTATTCGTCACGATCGCCAACCACACGTTAACCGTGGTTGAAGTCGACGCCGTCTACGTCAAGCCGTTCGAGACGGACATCGTGGTCATTTCGCCCGGACAGACCATGAACGTGCTCCTCCACGCAAAGCCCGCGGTGGCGGCGGCGTCCCATCATCATCATCGCCGACCGAACCCAACCTTCGCCATTGCGGCCAGGCCGTATTTCACCGGCCTTGGAACGTTTGACAACTCCACAGTCGTCGGAATTTTGGAGTATGCCGCGGCGGCCGAGGATCACTCTTCGGCGGCCACCGGCAAAACCACGGTGGATTATCGCCGCCTTTCACTGCCGCCGATCAACAGCACGTCTTCCGTCGCGGGGTTTGTCAGAAAGCTGCGCAGTTTGGACAGTGCAGGATTCCCGGCGAATGTCCCCAAGACTGTGGATAAAAAGTTCTTCTTCACCGTTGGCCTTGGAACTAGTCCCTGCCCCAAAAACCACACTTGTCAGGTATACGGGAATTAAGCTAGGGGTACATGGGTACCCAAGTGTACACCAAAACCAAAGCTAGCACAGACACACACAGACACAAAGTGTCTGTGTTGCACAGACATTTTGTGTCTGTGTGTGTCTGTGTTGGCTTGATGTACACTTGGGGTACCCCATGTTGGTGTATCCCTAGCATTGCCCGGTATACGGTTTACCCCGAATTCTTTCAAAATTATACGGTTTACCCCTAAATTCTTCATAAAATGCACAATTTACCCTTGAACATTAAAAAGTGAACCAAATACTTCTAAATTCTTTGGAAATTACATGATTTACCTTTAAACATTTAAATAAAGAATGATAATTTTGGAGAAAGGTATTTTGAAGAATTTACAAGGGCAGATGAATCATACTCGCAATTTCTGTGAGTGTGAGCAACACACTCCCTATTTAGCATTTCAAGATCAACGGTGCAATGTCTTAAACTATTCACAAGTATTTTGTGTGCTTTTTAATATTCAGCATTAAATCATGCAATTTTCAAAAAAGTTCAAGAATAAACGATATATTTTTTAATATTTAATTTAGAGGTAAATCATGCAATTTCTAAAAAATTTAAGAATAAAAGGTGCACTTTTCTCTTTTATTTAAACAATAAACAAATTAAGCTAAGAAAGTGAGTAATTAAATTAAGCCTAATTTGATGCCAACATGGATGCAGGGGCCAAGTAATAGCACAAAATTTGCAGCCTCGGTGAACAATGTGTCTTTTGTTACACCCACCACGGCGCTTCTCCAAGCCCATTACTCCAAGAACTCCAACGGCGTCTACACTACCAATTTCCCAACCTCCCCTCTCGTGCCTTTCAACTACACCGGTGTTCCCCCCAACAACACCGCTGTCGCCAAGGGCACGAAAGTGGTGGCGCTCCCGTTCAACACCACTGTGGAGCTGGTGCTGCAGGACACCAGCATTCTGGGTGCAGAGAGCCACCCCCTCCACCTCCATGGACACAACTTCTACGTCGTCGGGTTTGGGTTTGGGAACTTTGATCCTAAGAGAGACCCGGCCAAGTACAACCTTGTGGACCCCGTTGAACGAAACACCGTCGGCGTTCCCTCTGGTGGTTGGGTTGCCATTCGCTTCCGAGCTGACAATCCTGGTAATTAACCACTCCCTCTGCCCCTGTAGCAGGGCCGGCCCCGAAAAATGAAAAAATAAAATTGGCCCGGTCCAAAATTTACATTTTGGGTCCTATTTCATATTTTTTTGAATACTTTTGTTTTAAAATTATTAACAAATTTAAAAATATGAGGCCATAATCTGTGCGGTTGGCCACTTTACACACCCTACAGGCCACCCATGCCCTATAGTCAACCACAAGTTTAACTTTTGATTGTGTTAGTTACTTAAATACTCTCTCTGTTCCAAAAAGATTACCACACTTTTATTAATTGCAGGTGTGTGGTTTATGCATTGTCACTTTGAGGTGCATCTTAGCTGGGGTTTGAAAATGGCATGGATTGTGGAGGATGGGAATCTTCCAAACCAGAAGTTGCTTCCACCACCTTCTGATCTTCCCAACTGTTAACAATTTCATGCCTTCTATATGCGGACCAGACTCCTTACATAACCAACATAATTAATGGCACATGATGTTTGGTTTATATAAAAGAAAAAAAATGCAATTTGGTTCATAAAATTTGTATTTTTTCTTATAGATCAATTAGAGTTTGGAAATATGTGACATTGAGCTATGACAAATTGGGGATGGCGGAGATAACAAATACTGTGACAACAAAGCGAGTGTGAGTTTTGATTGATTTTGTACTTCAATTATGTAATTTCTTGATATGAATAAAGTAATAAAAAGACTTGTTTCCTCATTAGTTTACTTGTATCGAATTTTTGGCACTTTTTTACTCTCTCCATTTCTTAAAGAGGAATTTATCTAAATAATATTAAAGCATAATGATTTTCCTAATGTAGTACCATAAGTTTTTATTTCTCAATATAGTACCACTCTTCAATGTCCACTAGTCATTATTCAAGTAAATTGTATATCGTCATTGGACATTGTTCAAACTAAATGTCCTACATTAGTGGACATTGTTCCGTCACTAGACGATATTCAAGTATTCATTAGGAAATAAAAAACTTTTAGTATTTGAGTACATTGAGAAATGACAAATGTTTAAGTACTATTTAATGCAATTTTCACTTTTTTAAAATACTTCACTCTTTCATCTTTTTCTCTTTCTTCAAAATATTTTCATTTTTTATTAAAAATCACTTTTATCCGTACTTTTATATCCTACTTATCAATCATATTTTTTTCACTAATAACCTACCCATCATTTTTTTACTTTAACTTATCACATCAAAGATAAAATTGAAAAATCAACCACATATTTACAATTTTTATTTTGGCTAAAAACCAAAATAAGAATAACTTAATGAAACATAGAAAGCATTGCTTTTGAGATGGGCTTTTAGTCTCATATAATGGCCCCCCTAAAGGTCCTATTATTAAATGGTTGATAGGGAAAATTGACAATACAAGAACATATACTCTTCTCGCTCCAAAATTGATTGTAAGGTTTTTTTTAACACATTTTAACGTAAAACTTTTGAACTCCTTTTCCAAAATACCCCTAACACTACAACAAAAAGGGTGAAACTAAACATTTTAAAGAGACAAAGTACACACTTGTAAGGTTATTTGGTGTGGTTCACGTCATCACGCTCATCAAGTCACACAACGTCATGTCAGTGTTTCTTTTTCTCATCACGCCAGGGTTGTCAATGGATAATTGAAAATTCGATTACCGTCCGCATTCATATTCGTTTAAACAGGAATTATCCGCATTCATTTTAAACGGATATTATCCGTATCCAATTAAAGACATCTGATTACTAAACGGATACGGATTTGGTAATTGTATATCCAATCCGATTATACGTCCGTTTAGATAACCGTTTATTTGAATATCCATTTATGTGAATATCGAATTAAAAATAATACGAGGGTTATTTAAAAAGATAAAAATCATTACCGTTAGATGTAACTTATTTTAAAAGAATATATATTAGAAAACAACATGTATTAAGAAATAAATATATACTGTATTATATACTACTTACAAACACCAAACATTTGATTTAGTCTAGATGACTATAACTTTGAATTTGAAGATTAGAGGTCTTGCGTTTGAATCCCTCTACCCCCATCTTACATTTTTGTTTTCGGGTTTGAACACATTGATATTCGGTGGATTTCGGGTACTTGACCGGTTTCGGATAGCTAATCGGATTCAGATTTATCCGAAATCGAAAATTATTCGTCGGTAAGGATTCAGATATAGAAATGTAAATATCCGTCAGATTCGAATACGGATTCGGATATCTCAAAACCTAACCATATTCGGATTCGGATATGCCGTATCCGTAATGGATATTATCCGTTTACAGCCCTAACACTACAAAAAAAGGGGGCAATATCGACAGGGGTCAATATGTCGCTAAAGGTTGAATATCTGTCGCTACTCGCTTTTACCGACAGATAATTGTCTGTCGCTACGCTGTCGCTAAAAACTCCGTCAGTAAAAGTATTACCGACAGATAAAATATACTGTCACTAAAATAGTATAATAGCGACAGACCAAAGATGTCGCTAAAAAAGAGAGGAGTACCGACAAAATATATATGTCGCTAAAACATGGATTACCGACAAAAAATAGTGTGAGTAAATCATTCTTTTCTGTCGGTAATACCTTGTTTTTACCAACTTTAACATTTATTATAACTGTCGCTAAAAGTTGGATTATCCACAAAAAATTGTGTGAGTAAAACATTTTTTTGTGTCGGTAATACTTTATTTTGACCAATATTAACATTTATTATAACGGTTACTACTACCATATTTCACACCAACATGCTCTATTTAAGTGATATCAAAGAATTTTATTGACAAATAAAAAATAATAATCATACTTGTATTAACAACAATACATAATACGATAACATTTCAAAGAGTTACAACTAACCCATTTACTAGAAAGTAAACCAATATCTCAAAATTAGTTCATCATTTGCGCTAAAGTATAAACAGTCAAAGTGAACTAAATTAAAATACGCATTGATATGGAAAATATTGTCCAAAGCTTTAATGCTCGCCACTGTCTACATCTTCAAGTTCATCGCTCTCAGCTTCATCATCTTTGGTCCATCGATCCTCATCATGACTTTTCTTAGTGGTTGTATTACCGTCAATTGTAAGGCCATCGAATTTAGATTGATTAGTCATTGAACCCTATGCAAAAAAAGTATAAGCACGTGATAACGTAATTACAAATTTTGCACCAAATTCACCTTACACTCATGCTAGGTGGCATAACTTTAAACTATATAATGAACTAAACAAAAATCAAATGAAATATGGGTAGTTAACAATGATAAATAGACACTAACCAGGGTATTTAAAAGCAATGATACTACATATTCTAAATTTTGGAGTCTCTCTTTTGTTTCTTCATGCTCTTAGTTACACACATCTGAGGCCAAACCTTATCAGACCATTACTACGAATTTGTCAAATTAATACTTTGAACATATTTTACAAGCATAGAAGATAAACACAAAAGAATGCTTGTATAGAGTACCTCACAGAAATACTACCTCAGTATACGGAGTACACAGAAGAATACTTCATATTGATTTTACAAATCTATCAAGTCTCCAATAGTCCAACCAAAGATTCAACACAGAAGATAAACAAAGAAGAATACAACTCAAAGAAGAAAAAATCTCATTTCTTCCAATTTTCAAACAAAGAAGATAAAAAACTTAAACATAGAGCAAAGCATAGATGGTAATTTAATCTCTAGTAAAATGCAAAAGGAGACTATAAAGAACTAACCTGATGTAACTTGATGAGCGAAATAGTGGAAGGATGGGCGAAGAGCCAGTATTGAACTCATCACAGCTACGTTCGTTAGTATTCTTCTCATCCATAAGTTTCAAATCTCTTAACCTTCTATTGTGTTTCTAGATGGCTTTCTACAATTGAGCTTCCTGCTCTAACATTCATCTCAGTGTAGCTTTCTTTGACTTATGAAACATTCTTGGTCATATAAAAGAACAAATGAGACAAAGAAAATACATTAACATCTTCCACAGGTCGAGAAAGACTTAAAACAAAAGATGAGATCAAATGAACATGCAAAGCTAGCGCATGGTATAATAATTTCATAATCAATTGATTACCTATAGTAGTTAGAAAAACCATCTTCACTAATTGTGCTATCAGTAGGAAATGTCAAGTAAATCTGGCAAGAGCTCATATTCGAGTGCCCATCAGAATGGCCTCCAGAAAGACCAATTCCCATATGTGTCAAACTGCAATTCAGCAAATAAATAAAGGTGACACCAGTTCAGACTTTGTAAAGTTCACTAATTGCAATGAAATGAACCCAAAATATCTCCTTTGGTTCATTTTTGGAATTAAGACAGTAGATTGTTCCTCAATTATCTCTTTTGACCAATTTGCATCAAAGCGGCAGAATTAATTTTTTCTAACATGACTATCTATAATTTCATAATTAACACAAATCAGTCTAATATGAAGCCTACTTTGAAACCAATCAACAGAATTGAAATTTCCCAAATTCACAAACAGGTCCACAACACATAAATCCATAAGTATATATGATATACCTAGTAGACGAGCATTCTCGGAGGGTCGTCAGAGCGCTGATGGCATTCACGAAAACTGTCACTGCTTCCCGGACTCTGTCAGAGTCAATAGAATATGCAGCTACCGCCTTGGACCTGTTTTCCATAGATCGGACGTAGCTGGAACTCAACAAGGTTGCTGGTGCTCGGGTCATGCCTCGGAATCTATTGTCAAGATCTGTTGTCGCCGCAGCTCACTTCTTCCGTCGGTGCACATGGACGCCGTCGCCGTCTCAAAGGAAAAGAAGGGTCTCCGATGTCGTTGGTCGCGCGATCGTGGCTGGAACCGTCGCTGGTCACATGGATCGAATACGAAGAGGAATCAGCACCACAAAGTTTAATTAATCCATGAATTTGAAGTTTATTTGGGCCCAATTTGGGTCTCTAAATTTAACTTTTTTGTAATTTGTCAATCTTTCTCACTTTTTTAGTTTCATTTTTTCAAATATATACTCCTTAATTGTTTCATTCCCTTAAAAAATATACTTGGAATCATCTCATTTATACTTATCGCACAAGAGTGTTTCTATGGTGGGCCTATAGTTCACATGGATCTTCTCACATATTTTTTTCAATTTTAGAAATGTTTATTTCAACACTTAAAAATGATTAGTTAGCATTTATGAAGGTCCACAAGCCTAGCAGGAAATTGAAGCATTTTGGATTGCCACACTCTTTGGACCATAACTTTGGCTATTGGGTGTCTGATTTTAGTAGTCTACCCCTTTCCAGAAACGTCTTGGCGAGACGCCCAGGGGCCTGATTGGTCAAAGACCATCGGGATCCATCTTCAACCCAAAATCTTGCTTTTTAGATCGTTAATTTTGCAGTTTTGTCTTTTTGGGGTCTTTTTCCTACTTGTTTACACTTTTTTAGCTATGAATACCCTGTTTGTTAGCATTTTTATGCAGACTTGATATGGCAGTTGTTTCGATTTTTGGTTTCCAGTTTCACGCTTAGGGTCCGTTCCGTAGGACTTATTTTTTCTACTTATTACTTATTCTTATTAAAATCAGATCAGATCACATCATACCAGACCTAATCAGATCAGATCAGATCCAATCAGATCAGATCAGATCCAATCAGATCAGATCAGATTCAATCAGATCAGATCAGATCAGATCCAATCAGATCAGACCAGATCCAATCAGATCAGACCAGATCCAATCAGATCAGATCAGATCCAATCAGATCATATCAGACCAGATTAAATCCAATAATATCAAATCAAGAAAAAATATAAAAGATAATATTTATATTTTTCAAGGATTAAATAATAATTACTATTATTTGATTAAATCACATTACTTTATTTAAAACTACACACACCTAAAACTTAATTAATATTATAATTTTAAATATTATTAATGTTATATTATTATTATTATTATTATTATTATTATTATTATTATTATTATTATATTTCAACTACAAACCATTATTTTTAATAATTGTTTAGCTTGTAGGATAGAAATGATGCATGGAAGAAATGTTAAAGTTTAAAAAGTTTTATTTTTCATACTTTAAAAAGAGTTATTTTATAATACTTGTTTATAAAATAATTATACAACACTTAGTTTTCAAAACTATAAATATTTTATACTTAAAAAGATTTACTTTTAAACTTTAAAATGGTATAATATACACAAGGGTGAGTTTATGACAAAATTGATAGAGGTGAAAGGGATATTATTGAAAATCAGATCCAATCAGATCAGATCCAATCAGATCAGATCAGATTCAATCAGATCAGATCAGACCCAATCAGATCAGATCTAATCAGATCAGATCTTATCAGAACAGATCAGACCCAATCAAATCAGATCAGATCAGAACTTCAAAAATTTAGATCAGATTCAATCAGATCAGGCGTACGGAACAGAGCCTTAATCCCCTGATTTTTGGTTTACGATTTGCGGTTGATTGACAAATCTTTTAACCGCATTGGAAATGGTTAAGAATCTCTACCTTATTATTTTACATCAATAATGTGAATAATTATACATATCTCCACTAGCGTTTTCATCCTTCTCGATTTTAATTTGTTGATTTGTTCTTTTATCATATGTCTTGATTTTATTCGGTCAGTTTAGTCCTTTAATTTAACTTATAACTTAAAAATCTAAAATTAAAAATTATAATTTTTAATCTGTAAATATTCAATGTAAAAAAACTATTTTTAATCTTTAATTTTTAATTTTTTATCTTTTAAATTTATAATTCATTTCCAATATCATATATTTTTGTGCGACCAAATAAAAAAATTCAAATTGAGGTCTTTCATTCCCAATTTCATGACCTCAATTTCGTGTACTAAATGATGCCTAATTTTATGGTTTTTTATAATTAAGATATTTAAATTAAATGTCAATAAAATCAATACCGACAGATAAAACATTGTTGCTAAAGCTATAAACAATACCGACAGATAAATGTTTGTTGCTAATATTATAAACAGTATCGACAGATACATTTTTTGTTGCTAATACTATAAACAATACTGACAGATAAAATTTTGTCGCTAAAACTATAAGCAATACCGACAGATAAAAGTCTGTTGCTAAAACTACAACCAATAGCGACAGATATTACTCTTTCTGTGGGTCAAATAGTTTTTACCTTCAAATAATTTTATCTGTCGGTAATATTCTCTTTTTAGCGACAAAAAAAGTTTCTGTCCCTAAGGATCTGTCGCTACTACCCTTTTTTGTAGTGTAATCACGCCCAATATTTTTTTAGTAATTTTTTTTGATTTATAAAAATCAAAATTAGTTAAAATAAAAACATTACATAAATTTTTAACCAAATCGATTTGTCCCCCATGGATATGATCATATGAAACCCATGGCACAACCCTTCAGATTAGGGTTCACCGTTTGACATTGTACTTTAATAAAGGTAAATTTGAGTTGAAGACTTGTAGTAAACTTTTAATTTGGGATTTGGGAAATGATCTGTTCGATTATATTATCGGATTTTCAGATGACAAACATGCTTTGTTCACGCACGAACTGGATTTTGTTGTTAATATTCTATTTTGGATTTAGGAATATTATTTGTTCGATTAAATCATCAGATTTTGATATGGTGAATATGTTCAGGGCATTCTATCCTTCAATCGAAGATGGCAAATTTCGATCGTTGGATGTGATTGTGGACACATTTCGACACTCCGAATTCGCAAGAACAATAAAAATTGTGGGAGAAGGTATTTCTATATCGTAAGAGTTAAGATTTAGGGCTCTGAATTTGTTTGATTAGATTATCAGGTGGTTTTCTCTATCCTATTTATCAGATCTTTAAATTTAGGGTGTTACATGCTAAGTCGCACCAAGACGTGGACAGGGACTTATACGGGGGCGGGGTCAGAAGCGTGAAACACCATTTTATTGTAATTTATAACGGATTTGGGTGTGGGGACGCCCCCAAGTACCCGACCGGGGACGTTTTGGGTACGGGAAGTGGCACCTATTTGAAGGATCCGTGCAACATAGGTTGGGAGAAGCATTACATGTTTGGGAAGGGCCTGTTTGCTGCATTTATTTGGAATAGTTTGGGAAGTGAGTTGCTATGTATTTGTTGCACTCTTTTGGTTTGACTGATTATGAGAAACTTGTTTTTGCACTGTTAAGCTATATAAGTTGCACTACACAGTCACATGGCAATGATCTTTTGTTATTTTACCATTTGGGGCTTTCAGCTAAAAAAAATTCAGAGCAAAGCGGGAGCAGACAATCATATTTTTAAGGATTATTCGACCTTGAAAACTATTTTGTTTCCTATTAGCTTAAACGGTAGAGTGATATTGCATTTGCATACTATCGGTTCCAATCCCAAGTCATTCCACTTTCAACAAACAACATAAGTGGTGTTTTCTAATTTTATGTTGTGAAAAAGATGGAGGGAAAACATACTGTGAAGAAGTGGGCTTAAAAATGCTTCCAAAATCTCTTAGCAAGGCTAAATTTGATAATAACTTAAAAGTTCAAAGAAAATTCCGTGAAAATGAAAGGCACAAGTTTTTTTTTGAGGAATGAAAGGCACAAGTGTAATCTGCTCACTTAGCTATAAAAAAGTATGCATTTTCTAATTAGTAGCACTGTATGATCTATCATATGGCCATATAAACACGTTGAGTGCTGAAAATGATCCATCATATGATTCATATCATTTATAAAAACATGACATGATGTCAATCTTGATGTTGTTATAACTAGTGGTGTCAATTTTGTTGTAATTCTTGGTGTTATTATAGCATGATCTTTTTTTTTTACGAATTATAGAAAGAATTTGTATCTATGAGGTTACCCGACCACACTGAGATGACATCTAGACGAAACCTTTGGTTGTGCGAAATTTTGAGTATCGTTGCTCCGTGCTTCCCTTTGCAAAAGCTCTAGGGAGGATAATAATAGATAACACACAGTAATAACGAAGTTCTTATTCTCTGCATTCATTATGGTAGTTCTTGTATTCTAGTCTGCTTCTATTAATTTTTTACTCCGTATTTTATGAAGTTTGAGTCAAACTATATATTGACATTAATTTAATTTGGGTGTACTTTGCAAAGTTCTTAGCCATCTGATTGAAAGTCATCGCTATATAATTGATTTATTGTATAAACTTTGAGTCAAACTTCATATTGACACTGATGAACGACAGCACAATTGACGCCATCTGATTGAAAGTCATTGCTTACGTCAAAGCCATCGTACTCTCAAAATCCCAATTTCATCATTAAGATTTGATTTTTCTTGGGATCCAATTGGGTTGTTGTTGTTGTTATATCTAGATTTGATTTTTTTCCCTGGTATTCAGGGAGAGACATGCGTGATAAAACAATGCTTTTGATCTGATTAAAACGAAGACCTGAAGAACACAACCATAAAAATGAACAAACGCTCTGAACAAACCTACATGGCTACATTGGCTTCCCACCTGTGTTCTGGTCGCTCTCTTCAGATCTGAATCCCGTCTAAGTCCATCCGCCTCAATTTGGTGCATGGTGGGCATTGAGTCCATGTGAGGTGAAACAGTATTACTTTAATGTTGTTAGTATGTTTAATTTATAGTGTGTTACTTTTGGCACTGTTTTGGTACTCTGATGGAGACCGCAATGGTTCGTAGGAGTGTGGTGACATGTCTGGCCGATTGCCTTAATGGCACTGCAATGACATATAACGACAACTAAAAAGAGAAGTGCGGTGTCATGTGGAATAGATGACGCCATTGTTCCGTTTCCCTCCACCGTATTCGCTTTCTTCTCCTCTAGCTGCTGCTGCTGCTTGTTAACACAGTCTTTCTTCTTCGTTGTCGTCTCTGGACAGGTTCTGGAGAGATTTTTCCTTTAATTCAGGGACCAAGAGAGTGCACAAAATGCCTAGAAAGTTAAGGACAGCCAAGATGATGAGAGAATTCCTCACCCCGATTCCGGCGGGGTACCCAGCGTCTGCCTTGGACTTGTCCCGCGGCTGAGCCAGGTACAAGAACCCGAATGACCCCATGATTCCCCCTAATTTCCCGAAAGCCGCCGATATTTCTTGGCAGGTGGGCCACAGTGTTGCCGGGAATATCTGCGCCGGTACCATGAAAGTTGTGGCATTGGGCCCAAGGTTGGCGAAGAAGAAGGTGAAGGCATAGAGGACGACCAACCAGATTTGCTGGCCCGGAATGGACCAGTGGGTGTAAGGGATGACCAGCGCGAACATGAACACTGTCATCATGGTGAAGCCGATCATCTGGATGGCGAACCTGCCCAGCCTGTCGATGGTCAGCACCGTCACCCAGTACCCCGGGACGGTGCTTAAGAGAGCGACGAGCGTCTGGGCCCGGGAGATCTTGAACACCTCCATGGTCGCGCTCATCGTCCTCGCTGGCGGGATCCACCCCACCGCACTGAAGATGTCCTTCTGGAACAAGTTCTGGCTGTAGTACGTCATGTCCACTAAGAACCACGTGGTGCACGTGGCCACCAGGTGCAGCCCGTGCCGCCGGGCAAATTCCTTTGAGATGACTCCAAACAACGGCGGCGGCGGTGATTTTCCAGGGGGATTGGATTCTACCCTTTCTGCCTCTATGTCCACCGCCGCCCTCTCCGCCTTATTGGCGTCCAGAGTGGCTTCAGGCATTTTTGTTCTCCAGTACCACGTCAGCACGGCCGGAAGCGCCCCGGCCATGAGTATGATCCGCCACACATAGTCGGCCTGGGGAGCCGTGGAGGCGATCGGGTCGGCCTCGTAGGGCGGGGCCTTGTAGGCGCGGTCGAAGGCGGCGGAGACGAGCATGGCGACGGCGCCGCCGGTGAGGATCCCGAAGCCCTGCATGGCGAAGACGGCGGCGACGAAGGCGCCGCGGCTGCTCTTGCTGGCGTACTCGGACATGATGGTGGCGGAGAGAGGGTAGTCGCCGCCGATCCCGAAGCCGAGCCAGAAGCGGAAGAAGCAGAGGGTGGCCATGACGGTGCGGGGGGAGGAGCCGAAGGAGAGGCCGGAGGCGACGGAGGAGCAGAACATGATGACCAAAGTGAGGCCGTAGACCCGCTTCCGCCCCATCCTGTCCCCCAGCCACCCGAAGAAGAGCTGGCCGGCGAGGGTGCCGCAGAAGGCCACGCCGTTGACGGCGGCGGAGACGTTGGGGGGGAGGGTGCCGGGCTTGGGGGAGCCGGGGACGTGGTAGTAGATGCGGCCGAGGAGCTTGGTGACGAGGGAGATGCAGAAGAGGTCGTAGGCGTCGGTGAAGAAACCCATTCCGGCGATCACGACGGCCTTGAAGTGGTAGTACTGAGTCTTGGCTTCGTCGAGCTTCTTCTTCAGCACGCCCATCCCTACTCCGGCGTCCATTATCGTTTCGGTTTTCTTGAATATAGTGTGATGAACTTTAATTGTTTTCTTGAAAATACGCTTAGTTGTACTTTTATATGCGGAGTATTGCGCATAGAAAGTTTAGTTTTTCCCAATGGTAGTAGGATTGTGGTACGCTTTAATTGGGCTTAATCAAATTTATAATCTGACTTTTTGCCCAATCAATTTGCAAAATTTCAATTTTAAATTTCTTTCAATAAGGACAATAATGTTTTTTTTAAACTTTTGGAGGAAGATTTTCACTCACTTTCCGTCCCCGCCTACATGCCTCGCTCTCGCCTCGCCCCCATCCACCCCATGCCCCACCTTTCGACCACCCCTTACCCGCCCCTTCTCCTTGCCCCATCTTAGGCCTTGTTTGGGAATAATATTTTTTTAATTAGCGTTGGTGTTTTAGATAAAATTTTAATGATGTAAATTAATTTTCGGATAACTTTTTCAAAGTACAATTTCTCATTCCAAAAGTCATTATAGGAAAAATTTTACGGGACGAAGGTAGTACATTTTATAGATCAGATCTTCATTTTTAAGATAATTCAATTTTACTTTCAGATAATTTGGTTTGGGAAATCGATTTCAATAACGAGTGTTTTATGATACATGTAACAACTAAGTTAATATCAATATATTGAGACGCATGTCCATTTGTTGGAGTAGCATCCATGTTCATAAAGTTACAATGACACCATAGAAAAGCCCTAATATAATTGACATGTAATTTTTCTTAAAAAAATTTGACATAAAGGTGTTTATAAGAAAAATGTAAGAGGGTAGTCCAGGGTACACTTGGATTCAGGACTACATGTAATAGTAACTCCACTAGTGAGGTTTTGAGTCAGTGTAGGTATACTTCCGCTCTAATCTTTTACCAATTCTAAAAAAACACTTTATTCGAAATGTCTAAATTATCCCCCAAATAACTCATACTCGTAATAAACTACTCCCTCCGTTCCAAAATATAAGCAATACTCCACTATTTAAAAATCCCGGGAACTTTTATTTATTTTTGCATTTTCATTGATTATTTAATAGAATAAAATATTCTTGTCACCACTTGTTTTATAGAACTTTTGACGTAGTTTTTAAATATGTAAGTTTTATTTTTCATTTGTAGACCATTCTTTAAATAAAATGGATTGAAAAAAATCAAAAAATTACTTCGTTTAGCGTAATGTTGCTTATATTTTGGGACGGAGGGAGTATAAAATTGGGGTGTATTTTAAACATTTTAAGTAGATAAAAAAGTGTTTTTGAAGAATACGCAAAAAATTAGGGCGAAAGTGTTTTGTAAAGCAGAGGGAGTAGTATTCATCATCACATCGAACTTGAATCTTATCCTCTTAACATTCCTTGTCTTTGTCAACTACGCAATGCTTATTACTGACTCATTTTGCTAAATATAGGCATGAGACTACATGTGAGAAGGCTGACGGACTAAGATTAAACCGTGATTCACCGATCTAAGGTCTGAAATCTGGACCGGATATGCATTTATTATATACTATAACCATCATCATCTTCCTCGCCGTCGCCGTCATCGTCGCTGTGCTTTTCCCGGCGGACGAGCATAGATATGCAGCGCCTCACTATGTAAAGCTTCGCCTTCTGCTCCTTGGCCATGCTCTTGCACTTGCGGACGAAGTTCTTGCCGCCGGAGGAGGACTTGGACGCCGCCGCCGCCGGGTTCTTGAGGGAATAGCTCCTAAGCAGAGTGGACGCCGGCGGAGGAGGAGGAGGAGAAGGATCGTCCACTGACGCGCCGCCGCCGCCGCCGGCGACGAACCTTTGGGAAAGGGAAGCGCTCCTCCTCATCATCCTCACTTTCGACGATGACGGCGGGTTTGAAGAAGATGAAATGGAAACTCCGTTTGGGATACCTCCGTCGCCGCCGTTGTTGCAGCGGTAGTAGTAGTAGTCCATTTGTTTTGTTTTGAATTTTCCGGTGGCCGGTGGGTATGATGTGAGTTGGGGGAGGAGAGGATATATTATTCGTGGGATGGGATCGGACTATGGACTTTTTATGGGTACGTGGGAGACAATTGTAATTTCACACAGTGAGTGAGTGAGTTGTTTGGCATTTTGTAAATGGATGATGAAATTTCCATCTTTGGGGTCCTCCAAAATAGTCCTAACTGACATATCATAAATTGGAGCACTTTTAACTTCTTTTTTGTATGACAAATAAATATTCCTTACCTTTTATAAAAACAAAATCATTTAGTTTAATTTTCAAGGATTTTAAAAAATATTTAAAAAGTGTTATTAGAATTAATTTTTTAAAGAAAGTGACAAGAGTTCTTTATTAGCCACTAATTTGTTTCTTTAAGAGAAAAGTAAAGTTTGTTCCTGAATGTATGAAAGAAGGTATATAAAGAAGTTTTTTTAAGGAGTATGAGACAAAGGAAGTAGTAGTATTCTAATACATACAATGATTTATACAGTAGAAATATTGGTTCTAGATGGGAGTAAAATGCGACCAAAAATAACAAATAAGGAGTGACATTCTTTTTTTGTATCTCCTAAATAGAAGTTTGAAGAAGAAGATTTTTTAAAAAGGGTTTTTCTTTTAATATTATTGACTACGTAGTATATATGTACAATAAAATTTAAAAAAAATTCTCTCGGAACTTTTGAAGTGAAGGGACGAAAAGTAAATCTTTTTGAAGTGAAGGGAGTAAATTATGGGCAGACATTTTGTAATCAAAGGATAACGAATATACGATGTTGGGGGACATGGCTGTATTGAGAGATGCTCCAAATCCTGCTGACCAGTCTTTCCCTCTCTTTTTTCTTTTCTTTTTCCTCAAACCTCCTCACTACCTAATGTTTTATACCCAATTCAATCTCCCTTTTTTTCGACCCCACAACCTTAGGGTAGGTACAATGGAGAGGGGAAAAGGCCGCGCCGCACCACAGGAGGGCGGCGCGTCGATTGCAGAAGAAAGAGAGCCTATCAATATACAAACATGCTAGGTGTACATACCTCGAATGGTGTATCTCAAAATGTATCCCAATTGTTTATACTTACATTGATGACTTAAATTGACACAAAATGTTAGTGTGATCACAAAGTTTTGTACAACCATTTTGTGTAAGAATTTTATATGAAGGAAGATGAACATTCCGAAGCAACATTGAAGAATTATGAACAAACAACAAGAATTACGACTTGATAGTTTAACTAATCGCGAAAATACTTTTCGATCAAAATTTTCAGGAATACCAAAATAATTTAATGGGATAATACGTTAATCAAGAGCAGTACTTCGAATAGCTTCATCAACCATGCCAGCGAGACTCTTTTATATAGTCAAAAATTTGGAGACCAGACATGAACGTTCGCGTAAAGATGTGAACGTTCGCACGAAGAGATAGACACGGTAATCCTAGGAACAATCGCGCGAAGAGTCTTCTTTGGTTTTTAGAGTCAATTTGACATTTTGTCCATACGTCTGAATCTTTGAGGTTTCAGACTCCGTTCACAAAAATCTGAAGCATTTTCATAAAGCAATAATGTCCAAAAATAAAAAATTTCAAGATGTCTCGACCCTGACTAGGGATCTGCCCCTTGGACCCCGTGAGGGGCTGCCACCCCTTAGACCCCGCTACCGGGGGCTGTTGCCCCTTGGATACCGCTACCGGGGGCGGCCGCCCCCAGACCACGCTATGAATTTGTAATATCATTAAATGAGTGCACATTTCGCATCTCCTAACTCATTTGACAACGTCTATTCAAACTCTTGTCTGATCTAAGTAAACTCACTCAAATAAAATAGCTGATGATACTAAAATTGTCAAAACTTTGTGTCAATGTAAGACATCAATCTCGCACCTACATTAATATGAACTCCCTAGATATAACTAAAAAACTATGAAATAAAATAAAAATTATAGATCTTTTAAAACCAAAATAGGAGTTCACAACTGCCACACTATCACCGTCGTCACACTGTCATCCGTCGCTGCCAGTCACAAGAGTGTCGTTGCAAATCTCCGACGATTGACTAATCACACTAACATATTATACTGTCATCACTTTTAAAAAGACATAGGATTCATATTTTGGCATTTTCAAACTTTTTTACTCCTATCTAGCGACATCTCTATTAACATAAAATATAAAATAGGTATTGCTTAGCCCGTATATTTCTTCATAAATGAACTGAATATGCAACGGATATGGAGGAAGCAGCGTATCATGGAATGTGTGTTACGAATTCAAACACGGAGTATATGTATGTAATGTATGTTCCTCCCTCTCTCCATACGAATAAAATTAAAGTAATTAACCTTCTCATTGTTAATGTACAGTATTTTATTTTATTTTATTTTATTTTATTACATCCTCATCATCGATCATGTGCCTGCGGATGATGCGAATTGCGTCGGTTAAATGCACTGACAATATATATCTTCAAATAATTATCATCCTTGAGTCTTCTTTTGATTTCCTCTTTGTTGACTAAGTCGCATTAACTTGTACCGACTGACTCTAGATAAAGACGAATTCAATACAACAACTTTTGTTCCCCAAAGTTATCGTCCATCCTCTTTCTTTACTAGGTCTATCAATGGGTTGAGTTCGAGCCGACTCGTAGTGTTCTATACATATATTTTTTAAAAAAAATTGATCTTGACATGTAGGGTACTTGTTTACTCGATTAGTCTTGAAATTTAATTCTAAACCTGGATCCTGTTGTGTAAGTTAACCACCTGGACAAATTGTATTAGACAAAGTCTAGGATAGTTTGCTGAATTTAGAGAAAGAAAGGTGCAGGAAAAAAGAGAATGGCCGGTATGACTGGTGGGAACACCTGTAGTCAAATTGTTATTACACAATATGCTCTAGAGAGATAAAGTTCAGATCCCTTCATTTGAGTGTTACAGAGGTATTTATAATGAAATGGATGGTACAGAGCACTGCGCGTCCACATCAGCCCATGTTCTCATACGGCGCGAGGTGACTTCCTCTTGTCCTGTAGCGCTTTGTCTTATTCACTTATCATCTTATGCTCATGATACCTCCTTCGGCGTGTAGCGCCCAACTGATGGTGTTGGAATATTCTCGCAATCTTTCGTTGAAAATTCATTCCGACACTTTCACACCGTAGTAACCTGCCCGGTAGACTTACCTCTCTTCTGCGTTCTGAATGGGCAGAAGACCACAAGCTTGAAGTCACGTACTCTGACCGGTAGGTCTATATTTTGTATCGATTGACTTTTTCAAACCCGATCGGTAGTCTATTTTTAAGTTCAAACCTTCCATTTTGATATATTTGAATCTGACCAGTCAGCTTCTATGAATCCTGATTCGGACCGATTCCCGACGTCAGACGGTAGCTAGGTACCGCCTAACAGTACCCGACTACCACCTCAGGCCATTTGCTTCTTTTGGTGACGAATGGTAGGGCGATACCAGATCGATGGTACCAAGGTATCGTGACAGGTACTGTACCGCTAGCTGCAATCCTCGTTAATTGTTTGTTGTCCTGATTCGAATCCCGTATGAATTCCATAGTCTTGTATGTTTCATGACGGTAAGTGGAGGGTGTTTATACCCGACACTAGGCCATTCGTTGCTGCCGGGGTCTGTGTTGAACGGTAGGGCAGTACCGGATCGTTGGTACTAAGGTACCGCGAGGCAATACCGAGGTACCGTGACACGTACCGTACAGGCAGCTACAATACTCGTTAATGGTTTGTTTGTCCCGATTTGAATCTCGTATTGATTCCATAATCTTGTATGTTACATGACGGTAAGAGGAAGATGTTTACACCTGATGATATTTGGTTACACCCTAAGAGGGGGGGGGGGGGGGTGAATTAGGGTGTTTAAAAGTTTTTCGCAATGTAAAAACTTAAACGAAAGTAAATAGCAGAAAAAGAGAAAGGAAAATAATAAGAAAGAAAAGAGCACGACACAACGATTTTATATTGGCTCGGGAACTTCCTACTCCAATACCTCGAGGCTCCCCCTCAAGGATTTAACCTCCACTATCTTGTTTGACTTCACTAAGAAGACCTAAATGAGATTGTGCAAACAACCCTTGCCAATAAATAACGGGATCTTTCAACGGCTATCTCGACCGCTTTACAAATGAAGATTTTAAGGCTATCTTCAACCTTTTAACTCAATGAGGATTTAAAGGCTATCCACACCTTTTAAAAAATAAGAAGAATATGGTGTTGATTCTCTACCAAAGAATAAATAATATGAATTGGGTAGGAGAAGAACAAAATATAAAATCAATAACAACAATAGTCTATGGGCAAGATATAAAATAATGAAAAACAAATTCTCTTGTGTGTGAGTGCATAAAAATAATAAAAGCTCAAACTCAAAAGAGGGATGAAAAAAGTTAAGAATAAAGCTCAAGAACACTCAAAAATAGTATAAGAAGACTTTCAAATGTTATGGGATGTTGTATTAAAAATGAGACTTAGAGGGTATTTATATAGGATTAGGAATGGTTAAAAATTCTTAGAAGCCGTTTAGAATTGTTGGAGAGTGATTAGGGATAATTTAAATTTGAATTCAGCAATCAGCTACAGCGCAGCCAATGGTCATAGTACCCTGCTCGGTAGGCAGGTGTCGTGCGGTACCAATGTACTGTGGCCATGGTATGACCTGTTAGAATATAAATAACTGTTCCTGGGCCACAACCACAAGCTTGAGCTTTTGGTTGAGTTGGTTCCTTGACATGGTATCAGAGCCTCGTTGACTAAGAGGTCACGGGTTCGAAACTCAGCGTCACCCAGTTAAAAAAATTAAGGTTTCACGTGCAAGGCTCGAAAAAGACTACGCCTGCACGTGAGGGGGCGTGTTAGAATATAAATAACTGTTTCTGGGCCACAACCACAAGCTTGAGCTTTTGGTTGAGTTGGTTCCTTGACATGACCTACCGCCAGGGTTACCGCCAAAACTGAAAAAATATTTGGCGAAACCTAGCTCAAAACGGGACTCTTGTCCGGTCCTTTGATACTACACAGTACCAACCCCGGTATTGCGTAGGTGGTATCAAGATACCATGAGGTCTTATTTCTTTTTCCAAAACTTGATTTTGGTGTTTCTTCTTCAAAATAACCCCAACTAAGAAAATGTTTAACATATTATGAAGAATATTTTAAGTGAAAGGCATAAGTGAATCATCTAATACGTCATTACCCTTACAAATAAAATTTCTACGCTCGTATGAGTACTTATCGGTGATGTTAATCAAGTTAGGAGAGATTGGGCGTTTGGTTTCTCCTGTAAAAGATGTTAGTACCTTTGGAGGACTTATTTGGTACATTAAAACGGATATGGGGTACGACATTCAAGGCCAATACCCGACACTAGGCTGCTATTTAGATTGCATGATGAACTATTTAGCTAATTTTATTATCTTGATTTATTGTAGATATAATGTGATATGCCTTGATGTGGGTTACCTAGAACAACTCTAGGGCTACCTTGTGAGAATTGAGATTGTAAGTTGTCAATAGGTTATAGAGCCTTGTGGACTTCGTGTCCTGTGATATTCGGGTAAAGATGTACGAACATGAAATTTGGGATCTGATCTGTAGGATTGGAGGTTCCACCAACCAGCACCGTAGGTACCGGGTTGACTAGAATCAAGGTTGTAGGTAGTGGTTCTGATGTCATAGAGTAGACTTGATTCATGGTCATAGGAATTGGCCTTCGCCTAGAATATGTTATTATGAGCTAGTGTTGGATATGAGCTGTTGTAATAACTTGAATGTTGTGATAATAACATGTGCAGGTGAAGAGCCAAGGTAAGTGATCTGAAGTATGATTGTTGTGACGTAGTTGTTGTTATTTAATAATTGTTACGTATTACTGTTGTGCTTGTGTGCATAATATTGTATGAAGTTATGAGCTAATGGGTTCCTCTATGTGCGTAGTCGAAACGTTAAATATTTCTCACTTAGCTTCATTGCAGAGTGTGTAACCCTTTTTCTTATTTGCTATACTTAGGTAATATGAATGAAAATTAAGGAAATAGTCCTGGAGGCAGCGAGGGCAAAGAGATAAGTGGATGCTATCTCGAGGAATTTAATTATTTAATATTGCATTTGAATTAATTATGTTTTAGGGAGCCCAAGTTGAATTTTGAATTAAGCTTCCGCACCGTTTTTGTTTACTCAGCTGGATATTTAAATATTGTTTTTGAATAAAAATTTTAAATTATTTTAAAAATTATTGTGTTTGACACCAATTTAGTAGCAACCTGGTTCGCTAACTTGTTGGTTCGAGTTACGCAGGTTGGGGTGTTACATGATCACTGTAGATTTATTCTACCAGTGTTAGCAAGATATGGAGTATCGAAATTTTGTGTAAACATTTGTTGTTTGGCATAAATCTTTTTGGAGTTGACTAAAGACTTCTTGAAATTTCAAGTGGAACATACTAACTCAAGATTGAATAAAACATTTTCTAATGATGGCTTGCTCTCAATTTACAACAATCCACATGCTTGGGCCTAAACATACTCTACCATCACTATTGGGGCAATGAGAACATGCAGTTTTTCTGCAAAATAATACTTGGTTCGTCCCTGAGTGTTTGTCCACTTTTGACTTTTGGAACTGTTCATCTAAGCACTTTGACTCATCAAATTCTCTCAATGTGTAAGCCTAAAAATAGTCATGTGTGATCTTGTTTGATTCGTCTTAACATATAGATTATTAATATATAATTTTTTAATATACAAATTACAAGATAAAATGGATTAAAGAAGTGTATTGGATGGTGTGCAAAAATGAAAGTGGACAAACACTCAAGGACGGAAGGAGTATTTAGTACGGAGTATATGTTATATGAGTACGAGAAATCATTTATTTTTAAATGTTGTTTGAGGTCTGTCTGCAGATCATTGAAAATTTTAAGTTGGAGCGAAGAAATTGTATCTAGAGTTGTACCACTAATGTACTCCGTAGTTTACAAAGATGCAATTTCAAAATTTATTTTTTATTTAAATTTTATGTTTTGATGTTATGAGAAATTTTTAGCCCTATAAATTGCACAACACTTCAATGTTTAATTAAATACAATCCCCGTCGTAAAATTAACTTCCTATTTTACTTTACGAGATTTGACCAAAGTTATTTTTCATTCAATTTATTTGATTCTACGTGTAAAACTAAAAAACAATCATGTATTTAAAAACTATATCAAATATTCTACAAAACTAGAGATAACATGACTAAATTTTTATCAAATAATAAATAAAAATAATTAAAGAAAGCAAATAAAGTTTGACTAAATTGATAGTACGTATAAAATTAGTTTAGAATAGAGGGTATAACTTTAGATTAAAAAATGTCAGTCGTGCAATGCACGAGTGTGATATTAGTGGATGTAGTACTCTTGTAATTTGTATAATCGGGATAATAGTAAATACATATTGTAGAAAGGTATCGGAACCTAAAATCACAAAACTCTAATTCATCTCCCCCCTCTCTCTCTCTCCCTCTCGGCTCAAAAGTGCCCCCCCCCTCCCTCACCGCCGCCGTCTCCTGCGGCTGCTTAACCCACGGCCAAGCCAACTTTCCTCCACACCGGCGACCTCCCCTCCTCCTCCCAACCATGGCCGAAATCAGTGAAGTCACTTATCAAAATATCTCCTCCAAACCTCCCCATCTTGCATTCACAACAGTATCTAATGTGAAACTCCATGTCCCCGTTCAACTCAGTCTCTCTCAACCTAATTACAAAAAGTGGAGCCGTTTGTTTCTTCTCCTAGTTCGGCGGTTCAATCTTCAGGGCTACATCAACGGCTCCGTCGTCCCCCTCTCTGACGACGATGACGAATGGTTCCAACTCGATGCTCTTCTCCAGGGTTGGATACTCTCCACCATCACCGATGAAGTCTCAGATCTGGCCATCTCCTCTGTTTCCACTGCCTCTGCTCTCTGGAAGGTCATCCACGACTTGTTCCACGACAACAAACATGTCCGAGCCATGCAACTGGAGCATGAATTCCGTACAACAATCAAGGGCAACTCTACCATGGCGGCCTATTGTCAACAACTGCAGAATCTTGCATACTGGCTGGACGATGTTGATGCACCAGTCTCTCAACACCAGCTCGTTCTTTAGATGCTTCGTGGACTCCCTCCTGCAGATCTTCAGGCCCAAACAGCATTCATGCAATTTCAGGATCCCATGCCGACGTTTCTACAGGTCCATTCCGCCCTCATGCATGCTTCTGGATCGACAACGAATGAGCTCCACCAACTCGGGCACCACGACCCTACTCACCAACCGCGCCGGCGGCACTCACGGCGGTACTCCCGGCGACTATGGCGGACAGCATGGCGGCTCCAGCTATGGTGAAAGCAACCCCGGGCAGCGTGGAGGCTATGGACGAGGACAAGGACGTGGCAGCGGAAATCGGGGTTGAGGTAGCAGGCGTCAAAACAGCTGAAGGCAACGACAATCCCATGACGACAATAATACCTGGAACTCACCTTACCCTAACCCTAACCCAGGTCTCCTAGGCCCATGCCCCACACCCCCTCCCTACCCCGCCCACACACACTACACCCTAGCCCCATCCCCCGTCCCACCCCCCTCTCCAAACCCCTACTCGACAGCCCCCTCCCTCACCCCAGCCCCCTTCCCGTACCACCCCACCCCCTAGCCCTACCCGATAGCCCACACCCCATCCCCCACAGCCATGGTTCATCACATTGATACTATGTCCCTCCGTGAACCCACTTGGTATATGGACACCAGTACATCTCATCACATCGCCTCTGACCCAGGTACTCTTTCTCATGTTAATTCTCAATCTTTATATTCCCCACTCTATATTACTGTTGGTAATGGATCTAAAGTTAGCACTACGGCTGCTCGTAGGTATACCATTCCCACCACCCCACCCCTGTCCCTAAATAATATTCTTGTTTCCCCCCACATCACCTACAACCTTATCTCTGTTCGTCAGCTCACCCGCGATAATAACTATACTATTGAATTTGATGCTCATGGTTTTTCTGTGAAGGATCGTCGGACGGGCACCGTGATACATCGATATAATGATATGGGACCTCTCTACCCCCTAATGATATGTTGAGACATGGAACCGGCATTTAGGCCACCCCAGTCCAAATGTTATCCGTGGTGTTTCCTCTCTTCCTTTTTTTAAAAGTTATCAACATTCTTTATGTCATGCATGTCAATTGGGAAAACATATGCGCCTCCCATTTCATTTTTCTAGTCGTATTTCAATGTTTCATTTCCAACTTTTACATACAGACTTAGGGCGGTCTCTTGTTCCAAGTATTACTGGTTTCAAAGGAGTACAATGTGACAATGGAATAAAATATCGTAGCTCTCATCTTAAAAATGTTTTTGACTCACTGGGCATTCTATTTCGTTTCTCTTGTCCCCACACTAGTCAACAAAACGGACGCGTTGAGCGCACTATTCGCACCATCAACAACACCGTCTGCTCTCTCCTCTTCCAAGCCCAACTACCACCCACCTTCTGGGTTGAGGCCCTACACATGACAGTCCACATCTTTAACATCCTCCCCACCACCCCTTTAAGAAAGAAACATGACATTGCCCGGATCTAGGAACAAAACAAAGAATGTCAAGGATCTTCAATCAAACAGACACCTCCAATAGCCTTCTCTGTTCTTCTTTGACGTCAGCAACTACAAGCGCACGTCAACCCTTTCTCTATTCTCCAACGACGTCATCAGCCACCGACGCACGTCAGACTTCTCTCTTCTCCAACAACGTGAGCAGCCACCGGCTTACGTCGGACTTCTCTCTTTTCTAATGACGTCAGCAGCCACTGGTGTGCGTCAGACTTCTCTCTTCTCTAACGACGTCAGCAACCACTAGCACACGTCAGACATTTTCTCTTCTCAAAGTTTCCAGTTTCCAGCTAGTGTCCAAGCTTCCTCTTGCTTCAACCAGAGTTTAGCTTGAGGGGGGATGTTAGACAATAATACTATAACTTCTGGTAGAATTAGTTATGGTAGTGTTTGATTATAAGTCAATTTCCTATTCCTATTTAAGGTAGATGTTATGTTTTAGTTAGTTTTCATTCTCTATTTCTAGTTGTGTTAGGAATCTCTCTTATATATATACTCTATCATGTACTTCATAATTCAATAGAGTAATATTATTATTCCAAGATTTCAACACATATAAACTCACAGTTTTAGTCATTATTATTATTATTATTATTATTATTATTATTATTATTGTTGTTGTTGTTGTTGTTGTTGTTGTTATTGTTATTGTTATTGTTATTGTTATTGTTGTTGTTATTATTATTATTATTATTATTATTATTATTTTATTTTTATTTATTTATTATTATTATTATTATTATTATTATTACTACTACTACTACTATTATTATTATTATTAAAATTATTAGTAATGTTGTTGTTGTTGTTATTATCATTATTATTATTTTTATTTTTATTATTACTATTATTATTATTATTATCATCATCATCATCATCATCATTAGTGTTATTATTATTTCTATTACTTCTCTATCCAAGTTGGCCTTTTCTCATTACATGTTACTATACGAGACTTGATCGATTTTATTTTTAATTTCATTTATTTGATTTTACGTGAAAAATTAAAATAAAATTATATATTTAAAAATTAAATAAAAAAATCTACAAAACTAGAAGTCATTTAACTATATTTTTTATCAACTTAATAACAGAAATAGACAAACAAAGTATATAAAATTTGACCATGTTAATAATATACGGGAAGAAAGATATTGGACAGAGGGAGTATTATTTTTGTTGTTCGTTCCAATTTTCTTCCAATTCTTTCAGTTCTTTCCAGTTTCTTCTAATTTCTAGTTGTTCCTTCTAGTTTGTTCTAGTTTCTTCCAACATCCAACTTTTTTTTTTCTGTCCTAAAGAGCAGACTCTTAATTGACCACTCTCTAGCAAAAAATCATTTTTAAGAAATAAATTTAAAATACTCCGTATGAAATATGAAATAAGTCATTCAAATGAGTTTGTAACTAATTCATATAAACAATGCTCATATAAAATTTAGACAATTTCCATACCCTAGTACTATTTCTTAATGGGGAATTTACCTAAATAGTACTAAAACATAGTGACTTTCCTAATGTAGTACCATATATTTTTATTTTCCAATGTAGTACTACTATTCAATATCCACTAGTCATTGTTCAAGTAAATGTCCATCGTCATTGAACATTGTTCAAACTAAATATCCACTATCATTGGACATTGTTCCCGGCACTAGGCATTATTCAAATACTATTTAGGAAATAAAAAAGTTTAAGTATTACATTGAAAAAAGAATATTTTAGTACTATATAGCACAAATTTTACTTTCTTAATTGAATGCGAATAGCGAACTAATTTCGGACAAATAAAAACAAGAATGCGTCCCCTTCCAAACCGGCCAAAACACACCAAAACACCAGAAACCCAACTCCCGAACATGGCCTTATAAGCTAGAGATGAAGCTTATTCCTATGGTTAACCAAACTTTAGTATATGAAAACTACATGACCAGAAGAAAAACAGTTAGTACATCACTGTCTTTGAGACTGCCTCTCTCTTTTTTTCTTTTCCTCTTTGAGAGAAGAGCTGGATGGTCCTTGAAACAAACACTTCCTTGGGACGTTTTAAGGTCATTAGTGAACTCAGTGTTATCTCTAACGTCTTCCTCTCATCGAGTAATCTTTGACGATGGAGGGGGCAAAAGCAAGTCAATCATATCTTTACCAAGAAGACACGGAATGGTTTTCGGCTTATGAGGAAGAGCCTCACATGCATCTTCTTCATTCCCGGTTAACTGACAATTACAATTCACCTTTTTGATCAGCTTTGCCTTCTTCAGTAACTCATTTACAAGGTGTGGGGAGGGATCAAGATTTGAAAGAAAAAGACACCTACAAATCAAACAGAATATAAATGGAGAACAAAAAAAAACTCACCTCTCTAGCGATGGTCAACAAATCATCAGCAGTAAGATCTTCATCTTCACTGGAATACTGCTTTCCAAAACATGGTGGTAAAAAACCGTAAAATATCATAGCATAGCATCCCAAATTCTAGTATATACGGAGTAAAAAAAGTTGTATTTTTAACTTTGCCAACAAGGAAAGAGTAAGAGTAAAAAAACATAAGTAAGATTACCTCATCATCTTGTGTTTGTGGCAAACATTTATTTTTATCAGTGATCTCAATCACAGAGTGCTTTGCTTTTGCTCCGTGTATTCTAACAGGAGGAGGCTCGGCTTCATCAATATTTTTTGTCTCTAAGTAATCATTGTAATCTTCTAAACTTGTCTTTCGCCAGCTTTTCTGTGTTCCTTCATCTACTTCCTGCTTCAAATCCTTCTCATCATCCCTGCTTTTCTGCGTTCTGAACTTGTCTTTCTCCAGCTTTTCTGTTTTCACATCTTCTCTTTTGATTTCCTTCTTCACTGCTTTTCTATCGATATTTTCGCCGTACTTTGCGTGCCTAGTTTTGGGTTTTTTCTTCAACCCATCCTCTGCATTTTCACCCCCATTGGTTGAATCTTTAATTCTTGGTTTCTTCTTCACCCGGCCATCATTTGCGTCTTCCGGTTTGAAATTCTTCTTAACCTCAGCTTCATCTTCTTCTTCACCATTACTGGAATCTTGGGTTCTGGATTTCTTCTTTTCATGATCCGCGACAGGCATACAATGCATCCATTGTGGCAACCGCCTTTTCACATCCATTTTATACACTCCGCATTTTTTCATTTCAATTCTCACATCTTCAATAAGATCAAAAGGAATCCTCCATTGTATAAACATCGAAATAAAAAAAGATACTCCGTACTATACAAATTTTAGGAAGTCCTTCAACATCAAGCTATTAGGTATGACATTATATTATCACAAAAACCTTCTTATGAAAGTTTTTGGCACACAAAACATTACAACTAAGGTTTTTGCACGAATTTACAGTTAATTAATCTTAAACTAGTTGGAATTAAGGTGTTGAAGATGTTGAGGACGATTTTGTTTATTTTTGTTGTCTTCCAAAAATCTTTTTTTATATTAATTATCTTCAACTACTCAAGATTTCTCCATTACTATGAAAATAACAACACAGACGCATAGCCCATTTAAAAATTCAAAAAAAATAATCAAGATCAAATAAGAACGAATAGTGGAAACCACAAATTAAGATCAAATAATACAGCCCAGCACAAATGGATTCGTAATTGCAAAAATATATACTAAAGCCACAGCAATTCAAAATTAGGGTACCATCGAATTCAAACGGGAAGCTTGAGAATAATCGAACTGCTTGTTTTTTATGCACCGGGGAAGAGATCGGGAGGCGGACACACCGCGTGGGGGAGGTAGAACCGATAAGAGGTCGGAGACGATGACGGGGACGGCCGGAGTAAGGTCCCTTGATATTGTTGTCGTTTGAGAAAATGGACAGTCTTAACCAAACTTCAAATCCTTTTACAAAAATCTTTGAATTTACATAATTTTTTCACTAATACTATGTTTGGTTCAAGGAATTGAAGAAGAAAGGAAAATGATAAGAAAAAGAAAAGAAACTCAAAATTCTAATGTTTGGTTAAGATGAAAATTGAGGAAGAAAATGTATTCTCAAGCTCTTTTTATTTGATTAGAAGGGAATTTGGTGGAATTGTGCAGATCTATGACAGTGTGAGGTCATGGTTGTATAAAACAAAAGATGATAAATCCATCAAAGAGGAACTGGTGGGAAACCTGGAGCTACTGGAAGGGGAGCTTTGGGAAGGGCAATATTTTGGTGAGGGGATGATTGGGTTTTAGAGACGGGAGAGATGGGCCATATTTTGGTGGCGAGAAGACATGGAAGAGACAGGAGCTATGGATTCTCTCGTTTTCCGTCTAAAATCGGGAGAAAATGATTTTGCCCTTTTTTTAATTCATTTTCTCTCCACTTTTCTTTTCCTCTCACTTTTCCTTTCCTTTTCTCACTAACCAAACATAAAAAAACATTTCCCTCCTATTTTCTTTTCTTTTCCCAGCCAAAATCCTTGAACCAAACATAGTGTAAAAGTCTATTTTCCGCCTACTTTGACGGGGACTTTTCTTTTTTTTCTTTTCTTCCACTCCTTGCCATCGTCACACCACGTCAAAGTAGCCAGAAAATCAACCTAGTCAGATTCGGTGAGACCAACGCAGTTCTCTTCGTCTTGAGATGAGGATCAAGAATATCAAAATCATTTTGTCCAATTTGGTCTGCAACTCATCGAATTTGAATTTTTCCACTCAAAAAACCATAAATCTGAAATTAGGGGTTTTTGCAAATCGTCATCAAATCTTGCAATTGAGGAGTCCTTAGGGGTCGCTGAGATGCCACGAACACTTTGGAGGGGATAAGCGACATCAATTTTGCCGGAAGTGATCGGAAAACGTTCCAACCCGCCGGAAAACGCTCCAACCCGGCGTTTTCTGGCCACCTCCGAATTGAAGAAGCCATAATAACAAAAGGATCTCTCAAATATGGAGTACAATTTAACAAAAATTAAAGAGGAATTACAAACTAAAGAAGAATTATGGAATCAAATTTGAAGAAAAAATACATATCCTAGATTAAGAAAAAAGTTGAAGGTACTAGGGCTTCAGATTTGAACTTGAAGCCAAACAACCTGCACTTGCACTTGCTTGCCATCAAGGAAATCCAGCGGTCAATGGAGTCGGCCACACTCTCTGATGACCGGAGCAAGGCCAACTTCGTGCTCCAGATTGCCTTCTGATGGCTCAGCTCGAGGATGAGTTCTAGAGCATCCTAATTGTTCACTCCAACCGTATCTGACCAGATACATTGCTCGATTTGAGCTCTTCCTCTTCCAACATCGGCAGGTAGGGTCACAATGTGGTGGTGGGACGGTGCCAGAATTGGCGGTTCAAAAATCAGAATCATACTGGAACCTGAATATGTCCATTGCTAGCTAATACTACCTCCGTCCCACTCTCTTTGTCCACTTTTGACTTTTGGAACTGTTCATCTAAGCACTTTGACTCATCAAATTCTCTCAATGTGTAAGCCTAAATATAGTCATGTGTGATCTTGTTTGATTTGTCTTAACATATAGATTATTAATATATAATTTTTTAGTATACAAATTACAAGATAAAATGAATTAAAGAAGTGCATTGGATGGTGTGCCAAAAGGTAAGTGGACGAAGAGAGTGGGACGGAGGGAGTACTATATTGTATCACTTAAATTCTATTTGCTTGCGTGATATTATATACTTAATGGTGAATTAAGAATTTATCTTTGTGTATATTCAAAGCGTTAGACACTCTAAATCTGATTAACTATTGAGCGTGCAATTGTTATTTTTTACTACACACAGAAGGTTTAGGTTAGAGATAAAGTTAAAATCGGAGGATAGTGAGATGGAGGAAATGTAAAGATAAATGACTAAATAATTAATTAATGTATTAGATGGATTTCTAATATGAATAGTTTTCCATTTTTTTCTATCATTTACTCCCGAAGTCTTCAAAAATAATGCAGATTCTCCTCTGTAGATGAGAGAAATTATATATATTTATATTTTCCTCTCATTTTTCTTCCTTAAAACAAATGAAAGTATTTTAAAAAATTGTGTTTTCTTTTTTCTTTTCTTTTCCTCCTTTTCTATCCAACAAAAAACAAATGAAAATATTTTTAAAAATTGTGTTTTCTTTTTTCTTTTCTTCATCTCCTTTTCTATCCAACCAAACAAAGATGAAAATATGAAATAGTGAAGAGGAAAGGAGAGTGAATGAAGTAAAAAGATTTGTTTTTTTTTTTTAATATTTTGAGTAAATCTTGAGGTCGTCCGGCAAAGCAAGTAGTGAAGGGACCAGTAATTGCAGGCTGTATTGATTATACATCGCCTCCAAGTCTCCAACAAGCTTTTTCAATCATTGATTTTCTTTTCTTGATTTCTTTGTTTAAACGTTCAATCATCATCGGCTTCGCCGCCTCAACAGAAACCCTAACCTCTTCAAACCTGGATCATATTCGTTGATTCAGGCAGCTGTACAGATTCTGTAGTCAAATCCAATTGTTTGGGATCATATTACTGGAAATCATAATGAAAGAGAGAAAATCGGCCAAGGATAATCAGCACCAGCAGCATCACTACCACCAGAATGGTCACTTGTCTCCATTTAAGCTCGCCAAGTTGTTCGATCCTGACGCTTCGTGGGACAAGGTTCTAAATTTGGATCTCTCTCTCTCTCTCTCTTTGTTTTCTTCTTTCTTAATTTGTTTGTGTGGATTACCATCAAATTGGTTTTTTTTGTTTGTTTATTAGTGTAGTTGAACTTAGCATGTACAAGCTCTTTGTTGGAATGTTTTAAAACTCTTAATTGTTGTTTTGATGAAGAAAATGGTGAGAAAGATACCTTATAGAAGACTACTTGTAATTTCTTTTTTCTTCGGCGGGGAGCTTATTTACTAGACTGCGTATAGAGATCAAAAGGGATTGGACTAATTTTTACATGTTTGTTGTGCTAGTGGAGACTTTTCTTAAATACCAATCTATGGATACCGATTTGATCGATCTGTGTACTCATTTTGTTTGGATCCAAAGAAAAGTCTATGGAGAGCAATCACTTCCGGAAGCATTTGTATTTTGCACTCCGGTAGTTAGTAACTTATACAGCATTGTATTCAAGTTTGATATTTTACCAGATTAAAAGTAGAATACAAGTCTATTATAGATAATGCATTAGACTAGTTGTTCGGGTGCAAGTTGTGTCTAGTACCGAGTGTTTGTTTTTTAAAGATCTGTTTTTCTTGAAAAATTATTCATGTGTCGTGCTGTTTGTATTTACCGTTGAATATTCAGGTAATAATTACTTCGTTGCAGGATCAATTGGGTGATGTATTGCATTGGACTAGACAAGTTATGGCTCTTGTTTGTGGGTTGATTTGGGGAGCAATTCCTTTAGTTGGTGGCTTCTGGTTTATGTTGTAAGTTTATTCATAAATAGTTTTCACATCCTCACAAACTTTGTTGCTAAAGCTATAGTCTTTAGCACTACCATGATTAGTTTTCTTTATTGGGAAGTCTTAGTGTTAGAAGCTTCCAAATTATGGTCTGCATCTGTTAAGGGCACACGTACATGCCCTCATCTAGGGCTGGAGGGTGGATGCCAGAAACGGACAAGGGGGGTTTGCCGTTGGTGGCACTATGGGGGCTTGGATTACAGTGTCTTGCCTTTGGCAGAGAGAAGGCTTGGCCTTGTCTAAGACACCAAAATAGTACGGAGTATTCCAAGTAAAAGCTCTGTATTCCATCCTATAATCCTTATATAGGAATTACTAAGTCGTAGTAGTAAAAGGAGACAAGATAATAAAAAAGACTTCCCTACCCTATACATTCTACAACTATGATTAGCTAACGAAGAAATTAGAGGAAACACAATAATCATACAATAAGCTTCCAAGCGTGTGGCTCATTCATCCCGCCTTTGCTGGTATGCACGGCTGAGAGAAGCATCCATTACTGGAACAGTCTTCTCCATGCACAGTTTAGTACTTAAGCCTATATGTGTGTAGATTCAGTGAACATATTGGTAAAAGAGGCCTCGTTATTTAGGTAGGCCCGCTCCAGTATAATAAGTTATTTTTCATTCAATGAGCCAACAATTTGTTTTAATTTGTACTGCTACATCTCTCACACTTAGAGATTAAAAGGAGAAATGAGGTTGCTTATTATAATCTGAAGTTTAGTTTATAGAACCAAAGCCCTACACAATCGATCAAGTAGTGTTGTTTTCCAACGGTTTTCAAAATTTCTAAATGCGTGTTAGGAGATGCTTCTTGTGTATTTTCAGTTTGACTCAGTCAAGCCCTTTTAAAACCAAGTTACTACCTAAGTGCTCAAAAAAAGAGTCGCATTTCTTGAAGGTATAGCTTTTAACTTTTGATTAATGCACAACACTCACAAATTATCAATCTTAGTATTTTAAATTTCTTTGCTTATTCAACGATGTTAAAGCGTTTAACATACTTAGTCAATTAGTGGTTTGTAACATCCCCCCCCCCCACCACAAAAAAAAAAAAAAATCACACTGAATTCATTGAGAAAGTAATGAGTCCCTATGTGAACCCCAATGAACATCTACGTACTATGGACATTTATTTGGTTTATGTGCAAAGACCACTTATTTCCAAATGTGATGAACAATGGCTAGACTCCCCATGCCCATGAACCCCAGCTCACCAACTCATNCATTATGCATTCTGTGCATCATCCAACATTTACAAATATTGGACATTCATAAGATTTTCCCAAAAGTTTATTTGACATTGTAATGCATGTTATGTTTGGTAAATGTGCTCTAATCTTTGCCCCCCCCACCCCCCCCCCCCCCCCCCCCACACCCCCATACACTAAAAAAAGAACTCATATTATAAAGAAATAAGCAAGTTATCCGTTTTCAGGTTTCTTGTGTTATCGTCTGGGATTATCTACGGTTATTACGCACTGGTACTGAAAATTGATGAAGAAGATTTTGGTGGTCACGGAGCTCTCCTGCAAGAAGGGCTTTTTGCTTCTATAACACTATTTGTGGTATCTAATCTCCCTTTTTTCATGTTGTGACACTATTACACAGAGTATAATACTGCAGATAATCTACCTTCATTGTCGCCCGTTAATCATCTCCATTTCTTGTTTTTTTCAGCTAGCGTGGACTCTGGTATACAGTCTATCTTATTTCTGATCCTACTCGGCCTGGTTGTCAAGTCATGGCTTTACCCGAGGAAGAAAAAGGCTAACTTTGTTTAGCAGAAGAACTCAGGTTTGGTTTAGCAGAACACTTGAGTTGTGCATTATTATTTTTGTACTTTGGGTTTAAACAAACTAGTGTTAGCTTCAAGATCATCATAGTTTCTTTTGCAGTAGGGACCTTTTCTTTTCCAAACGTTGTTTTGTGCAATATTTGGCGTTGGATTAGTTGTTCCGTTGGTCTTTTTACACGCAAAATAATTGTGTAGAAAAAGTGGAGTGTTACACAGAAGATGAATAAGAGAAGTTATTGAATTTTATTTAAAAAAATTCAACATTTGACACAATTATGTTATTTGTCAAGAATCTTGTTTCCCAACAAGCACGAGACATTCAAAGATTTGAAAATTTTGACTTTGCCTTCCAGTTTGACCATGTGAAACTAAATTTTGTGCAAAACGATAGAACTCATGAGTTTTGTTCTACAATCATGAGTTTTGTTCTTAATGAATACATTTAATATAAAAAAATATTGTTATTTTCTATACACAAAAAAACTACTTTTGCAAAAACAAAATAACTACTCCGTATAATATAAAGATAGAATAAATATCAAAATGTTAAATTTTAAAAAATTATTGTGGTTACGTTGCATCTCAATTTATTTATGTAGTATTTATTATAAATAATATATTTGTAATTATATTTTATATATAACATGATTTTGTTTTAAAAATCAGACATGTCATATAATGTAATCAAACTTATTTTTTCTTTCATGATTGACATTTTATTTTTATTGTAACTTCTATTTTTGGAATAAAGACATAGAACTTTTTTTCATATTTTTAATGTTTTACTCCTATTTTATTCTTTTTTTCTAAACTATTTTGACTTTCAATTGTTTTTATTAAAACTAGACTCGAACCCGTGCGTTGCATGGCCTAATTATAAATTATATAACTAGGGAAAGCATTGATGAAAGAAATTGATAAAATTAAATTATAATAATAACATATAATCAAATAAATAAAAAAAATTATAAATACTATACATATTCATCATGGAAGATCACTTCTATTGAATCGCCCCTCTTGTCCAAGCCGGAACAAAGTAGATACGAACAACTCGTAGGATAAGCATCCAAATGGTTCGATAATTGTCAATCTAGTTATGTGCATTCCAAAGAGTATTTGGAATCTTTTGATACATTTTTTTAAAAGTGGACCAAATTGAAATGAGAGGTATGAAATGTTTGGAGTATAGGTAATATATATAATTGGACAATCAATCTATTCATTAAATATTTTGATTTAGTGAGTCTATTCCTTTAATATGATTTGACATAAAGTATGCATAGAGTCACACCAACTTTACTACGCACGCGATTCTATATTAATAAAGTACTCATTTATTTATTTTGATTTGACATTAATTTGAATCGAGTCACGCACCAATATTACTACGCACGTAATTCCATACCAATATACTATACATTTATTTATTTTAATTTGACATAAAATTTGCATTAAGTCACACAAATCTTACTACGCACACGGTTCCATATCAATACACTACATGTTTATTTATCTTGATTTGATAGAAAATTTGCATCGAGCCACGCACGCGGTTCCATATCAACACACTACATGTTTATTTATCTTGATTTGACAGAAAATTTGCATCGAGCCACGCACCAACATTACTACGCACGCGATTCCATATCAATACACTACATGTTTATTCATCAATGCTTTCCATAATTATATAATTTATAATTAGGCCGTACTACGCACGCGGTATTTATGTCTTGATTTGACATAAAGTTTGATATAAAGTTCTAAATAATAAAAGGATGCTTTTTAAGCATATCCTACAGGTTTTGTTTTCATATTTGATACGGAGTAGTTATTTACTCAAGTTCTCTTCAGCCAATAATACAGTTTGAAATTGTTAAGAATGTACACTAATCTCCAGATTTTTGAGGGTTAAATGGTGCCGACCTTTAAAAGATGGTGGACAACTCAAGATGTGACTATGTTCATCCATAGAAGTAAACACTCAAGCCTCTCATCCGTTGGCGAGGGAGTATAATTTTCTTGAAAATGTAAACACAAATCAATGAAGACAAATGATAACTATCAATGTTTTGTGACAAATTGTTAAAACAACCTCTAATCTATAATGTTGCTTACTAATAGAAAGAAATCCCATGTCAATAAAATGAGAACGCTCTACCTTCAAGCTTATTCCCGACGTCGTTGACTCATTGTTAATCACAAAACCGATCTCAAAGTAGCTCTCGCAGGAAACTTTTTATGAAATACTTCGTGTATATCTTATTTGCTTCCTCTTCACTGACATATATGCATAGTGATAGCAAACTTACACCTCTGTGCATTTGAAACTAACACATTACATAAGAAAAATTGAATTTTCATCAATAGTCAATACCGTGACATGTAAAACCTGTAAAACCTTAATAAATATATAAAGAAGAACCTTTATGCTTCCCCAAAATAATAATATACGTGTTTAATGTTACCTCTGGAAGAAAACCAAAACGAACATAAAAAATACCTCAAGAATCCCGTTAGAGGGAAGCATCATTGCAAGAATAGGTGTTACCCACTCAAGAATAGGGCCAAATATTTGGCTAAAGATGCTACAAAAAAATTGTAGGAGAAGATTATAAAACCAAGTCGATAGAATATGGAATACATATAGGCAAATAAGGAAGTTCCATAACATTAAATTATGAAAAGTACTGATGAAATCATCAAACCCTAACACATAAGACAATAGGTTAGATATTCATACATGGGTTTTCTCTGTAATGCAATCTTTTATGGCATATCACAAAATGTACCATAAGACAATGAAGAAACTTCCCAAATTTTTTGGGGGCAGAGCAGTGATGAACTATTTGGATTTTAGGCATTTATAATTTTATTGAGAATTGCAAAATCATCAAAATTAATTGATCCTGTAAAAGCATTCCCACGTGACTGGTTTAGGGTGAACATTATGTTGTTGTCTTTTCATAGATTGCTCCGATGAAAATATACACTATAATTCTGGTTGTGTTAAAAAAAATAAAACTACTATAAATACCTTCAAAACACTGCTAGAGTAATGAAAATATCTGTGAGTTTCTATTCTGTTCTCCGTTGGCTCTTTAATGTAATAACCAAAAAATGCTTCTTCTCGTAGAAAATCTATATGCAGACAATTCAGAAAGTAAAGATCTGTTATGATTTCATACATTTTGACTATAGATAACATAATAATAATGATACTGGTGGCTCAAATATAATAGAAATAAGGGTCAACCTACTCTTGTGTTCTCCTTTGTGTCTCCAACCTTGTTCCAATCTGGGACCCAAAAATCAGGATCTGAAATTTTATAAATAAAATATGAAAAAATTGTGCTTATGGTTTTTGAAGTGTGTACATACTGTAATTTTTGATGGCTGAATATTGCTATCTGTACAATTCCTATTCCTATCTGCTCTGCCAGTGGTTGACATGAGATTGAGATGTAAATCCAAAGGGATTGGATGCCCATCCGGCGTCCCAACTGATGTCTCTAAGGTTCTTGAGCTTGACATTGTAAGCATATACTCAATCTCAATCTACGACAAAAGAAATTGGTAAGAAAATAGAGAAATTGTAAAAGCATCTCGGTCGGAACCTCAAAATTAGAAAGAAAAAAATTCCAATCAGCGGCGATGCTACTTACCAGCGGCGGTGCTCTCTCTCTCTCTTTCGTCGTCTCTCTCTCTCTCTCTGCTATGGCGAAGTGCCGATTGGAATAGGACGGCGGAAGCCTCCTTATTCGTCTCTCTCTCTCTCTCTCTCTCTCGCTACGGCGAAGCTAGTGCTGAGCGGAAGCTTCCTTATTCGTCTCTCTCTCTACAGGGATTGGAATTGGACGGCAGAAGCCTCCTTATCCGTTCTTATCAAATGGGCGGGATTACTGTTCATAAACTCCTCCTAATTGTAGGGTGCTTTCCCAATCAGTGAAAAAGTAAGGGGATGCATTCCTGATTTTTAAAACAAATTCCTTTCAATGTAATATGTGTTCAGCAAACACAACATTATTTAATTATTTAAACTTGGGTTCACCAAACTCATTATTGACTTACTTTTAAATTTAAATTAATTTTTTATATTTTCTCTTTCATCTTAAAAAAACATAGAATGATAATAGAAATTAAAATTTAAACAAAAAAATCTACAAAAGTTGTACTCCTCGGCCATCGCGCAATATTTAATACTCCTTCCGTCCCCAATTTGATTATAAATTAAGATTTATGAGATCTTTGAAATCATTTTATTTATAAATTTGTATATCGATAAAAAAAATTACATATTAAAAAACTACGTCAAAAGTTCTACAAAAAAGTGGTGACATGCATATTTTATTTTATCAAATACTTAATGAAATCGTGAAAACAAACAAAAGTTATCAAAAAGTGAGAGAAAAAAATTGTAATCAAAGTGGGGACGGAGGAAGTACTCTTTAAACAAAATTAATTATTTCATCATTTTAAGTTTATTTTAATTACAAATACATATAGAATTATTAAGTACGCAGTACAAACTAAAAACTTTTAAAGTTTTACTCCCTCCGCCCCAAAAAGATTTACACGTTTCAAAAAAATTGTGTCCCACAATCCCTTTCCCATTTCAATTAAAAACCACTTTTACCCTTTACTTTTTCAAACCCTACCTATCACATCATACTTTTTTCCTAATAATCTACCCATCACATCCTACTTTTACCCATCAAATCAAGGGTATTTTTGGAAAGTCAACACAAAATTATTTCTCCCTTAATTTCAACTTTAGTCAAAATGGGTAATACTTTATGGGATGGATAGAGTATAAAATAAGATTTGACAATAATATTTTATTTTAACAAATGATTAATGAAAGAATATAAGCAGCTAAAATTATTGAGAAATCTTAATAATAATAGTAACAAATATTGTTGGACAATGAGTGTACATAAATGAAAAATGCTAATCCTAAAAAAATGAAAATGAAAAGCCAAAAAGGGGAGCCTTAGAAGAATTTTGAGGACAAAATTCCTTTAAGGGGGGAAGAAATGTAACACCCCAAAACATACCTTAAAATTAGAGTAAATTCTAAACCCAAAAGATACCCCAAAACATATCCTAATAATTAAACTTCCTTCATCCTCTCGTACTCATTCCCAAACTCGTTAATGAGTTTGAAGCTCTAAACCCAAAACCGAAACGATCACTCCTTTCTCAATTGTTCATATTCCTGGTAGAATCCAAAATCGAGAATAATAATCTTCATGAATGAATTTTATGAGTTAGTTTTAGGAAATTACGAATCTTAAAATTCATCCATGAAGGTTACTAGTTTCAATTTTGGATTCCACCAGAAGATGAATAATTGAGAGATGAGGGATGATTTTGATTTTGGGTTCAAAGCTTCAAACTCAGCGACGAGTTTGGGAAAGCAGTGCAAGAAGATATGTATTGATATTTGATATGTAGGGACTAAATTGGAGACTTAAAATTCATCCATGAAGGTTACTAGATTCAACGATATAATTTTTATATTTATTTATAATACTTTTTTTAACATTATATTTATTTGGGTGTTTGACTTTGACAGAGTCAAAATTGATTTAATTGAACTTTATTCAGAATGGTTCTTACATTCCATTCATATTATTTATTCTCGTGAATTATTTCAATAAATCATTTCAAGTTCACATCACAAACAAATTCTTCATTTATTCTTGATTTGGGTATGTTCTCAGGCTCCCAATCAAGGTCACAGAATAAGTAAACGTATTGGATTTATCTCTATGAGATTTATCCAGATGATGATATTGGATACCAATACATATTTTATTTTGACCCAAAGCCCAACAATAATTTATTTTAATCAAAACAAATTTGTTTAATTGAATAATTATTCATTAATAATTCTAGGGTATGTTTTGGGGCATTACAAATATTTAGTGTATGTCGTTTTTAAATATTCAGTTTATGTTGTTTTTAAATGTGCAGTGTATATTATTGTTTTTAAATATTCAATCTATGTTGTTGTTAAATATTTCGTGTATCTTTTTTAAATATAAAGTATATGTTGTTTTTGTGAAATATTTAGTATATGTTATTTTAAATATTCTGTGTATGTTAAATTTAAAATTTTTCTCATATTATAAATAAATAACTAACAATTCAAATAAGTATTCATTTTTATTGAATCATTTAAAAAAATTGGTTAATGGAAGGTATGAAACGGAAGTTGACTAGTTAATTGAACTAATGTGTGTTCAACAAACATATACGGAGTATTATTAATTTAGAAAAAGTTGTGTAGTGGATGGGATGGAGTGAATAGTGATAGGCTGTCAGTGATCTTAATAATTGAACTAATATGTGTTCGTTGAACACATATTACATGGCTAGGAATTTCACATCAAAAATCTTCACTGATTGGTAATTGCTCCACCATTGTATATAGTAAGATTAGAAAAATGAGGAAAATTTGAGTAATAAAGGAAAAGGTGAAGGATCTTATATAAAGTTAGATTAATACAACATTATTCTATATAACTATTTTATCCATAATTTTTTAATATAGTTTAAAATAATATAATGATGTTTTCATGCTTATCATCACTACAAAAAAAGAGGGCAGTACCGACAGATCCTTAGTGACAGAAACCGTATTTGTCGCTAAAAAAGAATATTACCGACAAATAAAATTATTTGAAGGAAAAAATTATTTGACCCACAGAAAGAGTAATATCTGTCGCTATTCGTTATAGTTTTACCAACAAACTTTTATCTGTCGGTATTGCTTATAGTTTTAGCGACAAAACTTTATCTGTCAGTATTGTTTATAGTATTAGCATCAAAAAATTTATCTGTCGGTATTGTTTATAGTATTAGCAACAAAAATTTATCTGTAAGTATTGTTTATAGTTTTAGCAACAATATTTTATCTGTCGTTATTGATTTTATTGATGCAAACGAATCGTGAATCAGAGTTAATGAGCCTAAGTTATGCATAACGGATAAGTAATTGCACCCAAACTAATCCTAATTGAACCGTAACTGTATTACTCCGTAATAAGGAGTTGCCCATAGCCCCATACGGTTATTACGGAGTATTCTTTTCCGCCCCAATCACCGATTTTCCCTTCCGTTCTTTTCTGCCGAGCGATAAACCAGAGAGGAAGACTCTCTTTGATTCTTCCGTCGTCATTATTGCTGGACATCGCTGCCATCATAAGTCGCCGTCATCTTCGTTCTTCCGTTCTCGCTCTTCGTGCAGCAACGCCGGCGGAATTGGTAACGGCGGTTCTTCGACCCTAATTTCAATTCCCTCGATTATCAAGGTGAGTTATGTTCATATGTCTATCCTTAGCGTCAATTTGTAGATTAGAATCGTATTTGTATAGATCGTGCAATTCATTGTGGAATTGGGTCAATTAGATGTTCAATTGATTGGGGATTGTGTTGGATTGGATTTTCCGGCGAAACCCTTGCGGGTCGCGAATGGACTGGCGGCACCGCGGCAGTGGGTCTGTCGGTTTTGGAATACTACTGGGTAGTTTGAATTGAGCCCAAATTTGTCCAATTGGGTTTAATTAGGTTCAATCTGGTCCAATTGGGTCTGTTTAGGTGTAATTGAGTCTGCTTGGGTTACCTTGGTGCTGTCTGGGATTCCAATTGGTTGCAATTGGGCTGATTTAGGTTTAATTGAATGTAAATGAGTTGATCTGGAATTAATTGGATGCTATTGGGTTGTAATTGGATATATTTGGATTGAATTGTGGTTGATGGGTGACTGTTGGGTGATCTTGGGCCCGATTTGGCGAGTGGGTCGGCAGCCCGGGTGGCAACAGGGCTGCCCAGTAGTGGACAGTCGCCCGATGGGCCAGGGGTTGGGGTATGGGGCTGTTTGGTTGGTCCGGTGGGTTGCCGGGCTGATCTGGTAGCTATTGTACTGTTCTTCGAGTTGAGGTGTTACAGAACAGGATCAGAGCATGAAGAAACCAAAGAGAGACTCTAGAATTTAGAAGATATACTGTCATTGCTTTTAAAGAACATGGTTAGTCTCTATTTATCATTGTTAGTATCATTGTTAATTTCCATATTTCATTTGATTATTTTTTAGTTTATTATATAGTTTAAAGTTATGCTAATAAATTTAGTGTAATATTCGTATTTAGGTTATCATGTGCTTATAATTCTTTTTATTTTTTAATAGGGTTCTAATGACTAATTAATCCAAATTCTATGACCATACATTATCATGTGTTTATAATTTTTTTATTTTGCAATAGGGTTCAACGGCTAATCAATCTGAAATTGATGACTTTACAATAGATGGTAATACAACCACCAAGAAAAGTCATGACGAGGATTGATGGAACAAAGATGATGAAGCTGAGAGCGATGAACTTGAAGATGTAGACAATGACGAACATTAAAACTTTGTACTATATCTTCCATATCATATGAATGCACATTTTAATTTAGTTCACTTTGACTGTTTATACTTTAGCTTGAAACGTACCCAAATGATGAACTAATTTTGAGATGTTGGTTTACTTTCTATTAAATGAGTTATTTGTAATCCTTTGAAATGTTATCGTATTATGTATTGTTGTTAATACAAGTATGAGTATTATTATTTTTTTATCAATGAAAATCTTTGATATCACTTAAATAGAGCATGCGAGTGTGAAACGTTGTATTAGTACTAATTATAATAAATGTTAATATTGGTCAAAATAAACTATTATCGAAAAAAATGTTTTACTCACACGATTTTTTGTGGGTAATCCAACTTTTAGCGACAGTTATAATGAATATTAATGTTGTTAAAAAATAAGGCATTACCGACAGAAAAGAAGGATTTACCTACACTATTTTTTGTCGGTAATTCATGTTTTAACGACATATATGTTTTGTCGGTACTCTTCTCTTTTTTAGCGACATCTTTGGTCTGTCGCTATTACATTATTTTAGCGACAGTAAATTTTATCTGTCGGTAATACTTTTACTGACGGAGTTTTTAGCGACGGCTTAGCGACAGACAATTATTTGTCGGTAAAAGCGAGTAGCGACAGATATTCAACCTTTAGCGACATATTGACCCCTGTCGGTATTGCCTCCTTTTTTTGTAGTGCTTGTAGATTAATCTATAAAAAAATTATCTTATTCATATTAAAAAGTTGAAGAAAATATAATGAGCGTGAAACGTAATAATAGTGAAATGAAAAAATAATTTATAAACTATAGTTATGAACATAATACCTGTAATAATAATAATAGTAATAATAATAATAATAATCACATTAAAAATATCTCATTTTTAGAGTAATTAGTTGGGAGTAGAAAGAGTGTGAAGAAAACGAGAATACTTGGAAGAAACAGGAAGGAACTGGAAGAAACTGGAAGGAACGGGAAGAACTGGAAGAAACTAGAAGAAACTGAAAGTTAAGAATTTAAGTTCTAAAGAACACGCTCTAAATAGTTAGGAGATTAAGGACCGCGCTTGTTTTTGTGGTGTTGGAGAGTTGGCGAAGACTTTATATTGCATATATAATTCCTTTCCATGTCATCCTAATTTAAAAATAAGAATCGAGTAGAGATATTTTTTAAGAGATAAATTTGTAGAAGAAAAAAATTAAAACTATAATTCCCCCCCCAAATATTATTTAGAGCATTTGAACATATCTATGATACTCTGATATTAAATACAACCTCTTAAATAAGAGTAAAACATAATCATATTCCTAAAATAAGATCATAGTCATATTCCTAAAATAAGACCTTAAACATAATATTTCCCTAAATATAAGAGTAACTTATCTAATCCATCTTTCTGGTCACACAAAGCCATCGCACAATCTCCTTCCCTATTTCCTTATGCAGCACCGTCACAACCGCCCCACCCCTAGTAGATGCCAGATTGTGCAGCGTCGTCATTGCCGCCCCCACCATACAGATCTCCGCCCTTCAATCCTCCCTCCCGTCGTCAAACATTTTTTTTCTTTTTTCCCGATTGCGTTTCAAAGAACCTTACATTGATTCTGTTTAGTTTGGATGATTCTTGATTAGATTTTCGTTTGGACTTTGCCACACCTCCCCCTTGAAGGTATCAAAATAATTGAATTGTTATCCGAATTTTCTTTCAAAATGCTTGTTAGATTCATTTTCTTACTTCTTAAGAAATAATTTTGTAAAATAGATTTGAATTTGTTTCTTCTAAATGTGCTTTTCTGATGGTTTCAAGCTATTTTCGTACTTCGGTCGCCATAAAGGTGATTGTGAAGTGGGTGATGGTCGCCGGCAGGCATCGTGGAGGGCATTGCGTCATGTTTTAGCATTTTGCATTTGTGTGACATTGTGAATTCGCATGTATGGCATTACATATGGGCATTTGTGACATTATGCATTGTCATGTGTGACATTATTTGGTGTCAAGTTTGTATATTGTGGTGCTGATGTTGGCAATAGTGGTCGAGACTGGCAATATCGTCGATGACGGTGAAAAATTGATGGGGAATGCTGTGTTTTGGCAGCATGCTAGTAGCGATGTAAAAGTGCGATGGGCATAGCAGGGCACTCTGGTGCTAAATATTTAAGTGAGAGCAATAAGGACATGGGGGCATTGGCGGCAGATATAATACGGATGGAAGATATATATTTTATTTAAAGTTTTTAAAAAAATTAAAAACAACAGTGTTTGACATTGTTTAGTGTATGTTACAATTAAAAATTAATTATAGTAATATTTTTACTTAACTGAATACTTTAAATTAAATAAATAAAATCAAATTTTTAAAAAATTAAAAAAACATTTATTCAGTCCAGTCCTGGACCGGTCCTTCGCTTAATCGGTCCGATCCTCGGTCCACCAAATGCTCCTTATTCGGTCCCGATCCGGGCCGGGTTTGACCCGGTGAACACCCCCGAGGGAGCAAAGTTATTCAGTCTTCTACGGGTCCTAGAAAAAATAAATAAATGCGTTTGCCGGGAGTCGAACCCGGATCTATTGCTTGGAAGGCAATTATCCTAACCGTTGGACTACAAACGCTGGTGATGCACGTATCTGGTTAAAAATATAAGACTAAAAAGAAGGCTAAGAATTCGCATCGACAAAAGGTGAAGAAGGTGAAACATATTAGTCGTACTACGTAGTAATTAGATATGGTGAAAGTGTGAAACATCAAATTCAGTACTCTTTTTTTGGGAAGATAAACAATATTTACAATTTATTATTGCAAATATAAAATGAGGTTCAATTTAGAGCACCTTAAACCCCTATTTGGATACTTTTTTAGGAAGGAAAGAAAATAAAGATGAAAATTTATAAGAAGAAAATAAAATTATTTTTCTCTCTTCTTCTTTGGACTATTTAGAGAGGACATAAAATAAGTTTATTTACCTTCTAATTAATATTTTATATATGAGAAAAGTACTACTTAAACATTTTTCCCATTTCAAGAGGAAAAGTAGTGAAGGAGAATAACGAGATAATTTCTCTCCTCTTTTATTTTCTTTCACCTTTCCAAACACAATCTATTCACTCAAGATTTTGTTTTCCTTCTTTTATTTTATTTCCACTCTTAAGTTACTTCTCCGGAGTAAAAGTGCTTAATATCCTAAATGAAAAATAGATTTCAAGAGTTAGACTGTTGAGTAAAAATGATCAATTTTGTGTGGATTTTCTCCCACATAGGATTCTTATCCATAATTGTATTCCTATTTACAATGCACATAGGTTTCACTTGCTTGTATATCTATCATTCTTTAATTTCTTCTCTTCGCAACTACAAGAGATCACAGAGCTACTGTGATCATAATTCTTTTGGCAACTTCTTGGGCTCACAAGTTAACAACCTAGTTCTTAAGGCAGGCATTCTCATTCGTTGGTGTGTACTAGGTTCAGTTCGCAACTACAAGACATTGTCACAATTTCAATATGCATACTTACCCCAATTTCCACTTTAGAGAGACTCACAATGCTTAATGTTCTTGCGTCAGTGAAGAACAAATAAAAATGTTCAATGGTCTTGCACCCGTGAAGAAGATGAGAAAAAAGAAAGAAGAAATAAAAAAAAGGAAAAATTCACACAAATACTCCAAAAAAATTTGTGATATTACATAAATACTTCAAAATTGAATAATTTACACCCGCGCTTCTAAAAATTGCTCAATTTTATACCAATACTCCAAGCTGCCAACAAAATAAAATACAAGACATTTTAAATAGTGACTATAAATTAATGAGTATAAGTTGGTAACCACGAAGTAATAAAAATTATGTTCTAGACAAAATAAATAGTTTTGACGTAGATATTTCATAATTAAATTTACATTCGTCAGAAAGATCTTTAAAATATAAATTCAACTCTGCATCAGCTTTAAAAAAAATTTAATTTTTAACCTAAAACATTACTCATAATTTATCGAATTAAATTTTTAAATTTTAACACGTTTTTATTTTGAATCGACATTGAGGGGGTAATTATAAATCATTCAAGGCATTTTATCTATTTTGTAATTAATTACCAATTCATACTTAATAGTTATCCAGTCACTGAGTATTTCATGATAGCAATGGTCTCAGTTATTATATTTCTAAATATTACTGTAATACTTCCTCCGTCCCAATTTATAGTGCATGTTTCGATTTACGGTGTTTGACTGAAATTATTTTCAAATCATTTTATACGATAAATGGTATAGAGTTCAAAATAAAAATTATATAATTAAATACTACATCAAAAGATCTACAAAACTAGTAGTGGCAATAGTACTTTATTTTATCAAATTGCTAATGAAAATAGAGAAAGAAAGTGAATAAAGTTTGACCCTGTGAATAGTAAATAGACATTATAATTTGGAACGGGGGGAGTATCACATATTTCTTGGAGTACCATGTAAATTTTTTCATAAAAAAAGGTCATTTCAAATTTTTGTTTCAAAAAATCCGTGTAAAAAACCCAAGAATTTTAAATTGGATTCAACAAAAACAGGTCATATCAAATTTTACCAAATTTGTCATTTATTAATAGTTGAAATATCTAATGTCTAACATCACAAGTGAAATGCTTAATGGTCTTGCTGAAATCATACTAATCAAGCAAAGGATTAATCCAACGCAAGTTAGGAAACCTAATGTATCAAAATAGGAAATCATACTCCGCAATGATAAATAAACACAATGTGAAAAATATGGCCATTTTTATGTTACCAAAAGATTTATCAATATTTGGCTTCTCACCACATTAGTACCAGCCAAAAAAATGTACAATGGCAGTAAAGACCCCACAGATTGCAACAATACATTTGGGCATAGAGCTGAGCACAAAAAAAGTATCTGCCACAAAGCCTTCTCACAACACCCTACAAAGAACTTGCATATATTATCAGACTTCAAAAGTTCTTATTGACGTTTTATCAATATAAAAAATACTCTTGAATTGAAATGATTGTACAATGTTACTCCCTCTGTCCCATTTTAAACTGCCTCCTGTTTGCATTTTTTCTCTGTTCCAAAATAAGTTGTCTGTTACTTGTTATCGTAAACTTTTAAGAATAAAATACCTAAACTACCCCTAAAATAAGTCACTCTTCTCCACCTTATCTTCTCATTCATCGTCACCCCTTCTAAAACAAAATGGCAATTTCAAAAAATCAACTTTTTTTCTCTTCCTTAAGTATGCCCAAAAGTCAAAACAGACGATTTAAACGGAACGGAGGTAGTAGTATTTTATTATTGGCATCTATAATTATCATATACAACTAAATATCAACGTAAAATTGCATGATATTCTAAAATTACATTTCAAAATGAATCAAATATATTGTTATCCAACAATTACTCCTTCCATCCCAATTTACATTTCATTATTCATTAGATCAAACTTTATCCGTGTTGCATATTTTTGTTACTCATTTGATAGCCAATGCACCTTTGTTTTGTAAAACTTTTTCTAAAATTTTTAAATATGTACACGTTCTCTTTTTAGTTTTACACTAACTTTTAGATAAATTGAAACTGTTTTGAGACAAACTTTATACGTAGTAAAATTTTACAATGAAAGTTAAACTGGAAGGTTAATTTTGGAGCAATATGTTATTTAATATATTTGTATTGGCTAAATTTGAGAAAAACTAATTAAACAAAAAATTACTTAAATTTGGGTAAAGAGCGCCACCCGGTCATCAATTTATTAAGTTTTACATCTTGAAGGTTCATAAGCCATATTATAACTATAGGGCTGGGCCTTCACCTAATTTCTTTTTTCCTAAAATGGCCTTTTCCCTTTCCTTTATTACTACTCAAGATATGAATTTTCATTCATTATTCAAGGGATCAAACTCATTTGCTTTTTAAATAATTATTTTCACTACTCATTTCATAGTAGTCCATATAAAACAATCATGTGTGTCACCTCTTCTTTTGTACTATAACTTTTCATATATTTTTATAAAGTATAAATTTTATTTTTTAAAGTTTACATCTACAATGAAATAAATTGAATTAAAAATAAATTCAGTCAACCCTCGTGATATGCCATGGGTAAGTAACTTAGTAAAGTGAGAAGGCTCACATCTAATCCTACTTACTAAATGGATCAAACACTATTTATGCTCCTAGCCTATGAAAATAAACCCCAACATTGTTACAATAAGTTTGACATACTAAAATGGATGCATTATACTCCTATTTTCTTAATTTAAAATAGGACCTAAAGAAGAGAAAACACAAGTCTTCCTCAATTCTATTTTCTTTCTCACTTCTTGTCTACACCTTAAGCATCTACACACATTTTCACTTAATTCTCTCCTAGCATAGTTCTTACTTTCACACTCTTTTCATCCCTACTTTCCTCCTTGTCCAAACGAAGCAATTACTAGACTTCTAAATGAATCAACCCTTGTGGTGAAAATGTAGCCACGAGACTAAAAAAAACTTCGTCCAAGTATGCACCGTATCACTAATCAATCTTGCAAAGACCAAATCCCGTCATATGTGAACGAAAAATCAGTCCTCTTTTGGATTTCTCCGGACAAATCTAAACCTAAAAGAGACTAAAGAGACCTAAAAGAGGCTAAGAGCCAGAAAAACATACCAATGTCACACCTATTTGACTAGTCTCTAGGGTTTAGATAAAATGGGAAATAGTACTTACCATAACTTGATTGCATTGTGTGCTTTTCAAAAAAAAATGTACATAGGTGAAGCTAATTAGAAAGCTCACATGCAACAGGATCATGAATTAGTAACATTATCCTAAACTTGGTCAATTGTAGAACCCTATTGCGAGCCGGAGGGAGTATATCTCCACTCACCAGTTGTTATAGGTATCAAAATACAATCTGGTACTCAGTATTTCGATGATAGATATAACTCTATAAACTATGGAGTACTACGCAGTTAGAAGATCCTAAGGTTTGCAAAGGTATATTCAGAAACTGAAAAAATCACTGTCGAGTTTATCCTAAGGGTCCGTTTGGTATGCGGAATTGATGGAATTGGAATTGAATTGGAATTGAAATTCCATGGGATTCAATTCCATAGAATTAAATTCTGCCAATTCCAATTCAATTTTTGCACTATCAATTCTAAATCCACATAATTTTTGTGCTACCAAACACCAGAATTGGAATTAATGTCCTCAATTCCATAATTTGAATTCCGTGTACCAAACGGGGCCTAAATAAAGTTCTTGAAATGTTGCAAGCAGCAGATTCATGTTCCAAATTTTTTCCTAACCTACGATTCAAAGCTATCAACTATGAGGTATGATCTGCTTCTCTCAATACATTGTACGATCCTAATTAGCCAACTCTAGAATACACACTTCTATGCTTTGATTTAAATGTATCTAAAAGGAAAGACATTGGAATTTGGATGCAGGACTCCCTAAATCTAAACAACTCATTACTTTACCGTTATTCCTCTTAATAGGTAAGTCATATTTTCAGGTTATGTCCAATAAAATGAGAAATCACCAGCAGGTTACCGGTTGAATAAAAGTGTGCTTCAAACATACCCTTACCACCAAACAAAAAATGTCAGTTTTCTCTGTGGAAAGCATCCTTCCTCTTTTCAGCGTCGCCCAAAAAAAGGCAGGTTCAATCGAAAAGATCTATTATAAAAGATTTTCAGCCACAAAAGAAGTATTAACTTCATAACATATAACACCAACAATAAGCATCAAGGGTTAAGAGATTTAAAACTTAAAAGTCCTGAAAAATATAGAAACTAAGGAGAGATGAAGAATGGAAATCTTCTTTAAAACAACAGCCGAGAATAATTGTATATTTTATGCAAAGAAAAGAAATTAGAAGAGGCTAAGAACTACTTTTCATGTGGGTGGAAAGCAAGTGAAAGGAGTCGTACTAAAGCATCCAATTTCATATTCTAAGAACATAAACTTTTCAGTGATTACTGTAGTAGGAAGCTTGAACAAGATTCATAGCAAATGTCTTTGCTAACTAACGTTTGAGCCTAAGAATATCTGATTCAGAATCTCGGATTCTCTAGTTCTCATAACCCAAGCCAAGGCGTAAGCCTATTATATAACACACGCCCTAACTCACTCTACCAGCCAATTCGAATGGATTAAAAATATTCCAAAAACAAGCCTAAGGCTTTGTCTAGGAACAACATTTTCAATTGGCGTTTTGGATTATTGATTAACTTTGAATGCACCAAAGCTAGATGCTACTGTTAGATAGTCTTTTTAGAATGCTGAAGTTGTTGCCAAACGGACACTAAATACACACAACATCAATGATTTTCTTACAAGTGTGTTTGAATATGAGAGTGCCATACATGCAATTACATGATTCCACAATTGCATGGACCATTTTGTAATTAGTGTAATTGCACCATAATTACAATGTAATAACTTTGTCGGTTTGGTTATGTATTTTGACAATCTTAACATTCATTTTAAAATGTTTTATTAAGCATTGTGAGGATAAATAATAAGTAAATTAAAATTCAAAAAAATAATAAAAAGTAAAATAATAAAAATAAAAATAATTATTATTTTTAAAGGAATTATTATTATTATTAAATAAAAGTTAAAACAAACAATTCATCTTAATAAGAAGAGATAAGATTGTAACTGTCCCGTAAAAAGATTCCACATCTGATTTGGCACGAGGATTAAAAGAAAACTAAAATTGGGTAGTTGAAATTGGTGCAAAGGAGAGCGAAACTATGCAGAGAGTTGATCACAAAAAATATTCAAAGGTGAAAAGTGAAAACTTTTTTTGGGACGGACGAAAAAGAAAACGTGGAACCTTTTTATGAGACAGGAGTAATTGATATAGTGGTAATAGAGCTTTTGAATCAAACATCGTTTGCAAAAACAATTTATCTCTTGAGAAATTCCACGAAAAACGCTTCTGTCAGCTCCATTCAAGTACATGTGCTCCAAGTTGCTCCTCTTTACCAATTATGTGATGATAAACCAGCATTTGGAAAAGCTCAACATACTTTGGTTGGCCATTAGCAATATCAGTAATTGGTTTTCTTCATTCTTGGTATTAATCCATGATTTGATTCGTTTTTCTAACTGCCACCATGCTCATCATCTAAATTGCAGATATGAATGAGTTGGTGGCATGAGATTTATAAAAAAATCCATGGGGGGAGCAACGTGAAGCAGCCCTATGAAAGAATTTCTAGTAGTCATTTACAATTCATTATTCTGTGCCAAAAACACCTACTATGCTATAAAATATTAAAATACAAGCATACGCTTAAAAATTGTTACAAGTTGGACTTAACTGCATGATTCACATTCCATGTGTTAAAAATTTCAACTTGTTTATACTACTTATGTGCAATTTTAAGTTATTAGACACTAATGTGGACTCCACATATAGTGGAATAGTCAAGGTATTAATTTAACAGTAAGACCCAAAAGCTACCAAGGCGAAGGATACAAAGACTGAACCAATCAAGCCTTTGAAGTTCTAATGTCACAATCTATTGGGGAGGTGGATGATCAAGATGTATCATGTATGGGATCAGTCAATCCTGTATCCAGGTAATAACGGAAATATAGTAAAAGCACAGAATCTTCCTTCAATGGGAACATGCAATCATCATGCAATAACTTAAACTACATTATCTCACGTTCTCACACATACATCTTGAGCCAACATCTAAAAATACATTCATATCTTCCACTAGTTCTATCAGTAACTTACCTAAATAACTGTTTTGAAGAATATCCTAATTCCTACCAAGGTTTTAAAAAGCCTTATTTCTCTTGGTTGTTTTCCAAAATCTTACAACTCGAGATGTTGTACCAGTTACCAAAAAATCATTATCCTATCCAAAGGTGTGGAATGAGACATACTTTTGTACACAGATGTTATGAAATATTATAAAATCTAAAAATAAAAGAATAAAATCAAACACACAACATTTCCGAACTGAAGTGCTTGTAGCGGGAATGTGCCCACTTACCTTTTGCAGTTTTCTAAGGAAAAACATAAACAACTATTGCAAAAATACATAAACAACTAATCCACACCTAACCTGCAAGTCCAAACCCACCCAGGAACTAAAATTGGTGGAGATAGAAAGTACTCCCTACCACGATGTTTGTCCCATTTCTATTTTGGTCTGTCCTAAACTGTTTGCCTCATACCATGTTTGATCATATTAATGTGGTTCACAATTTTCTGCACTTCATTAATTCAATATCAACCTCATAATACAAATTTTACTTGATTTGCAAGTCACATTCCTTTGTCCTAAACTAACTCTGTGGAACAGAGGGAGTACACTATTAACTATGATGATGAAATGACTTTGTTCTAAAACTTAGTAACCAGCAACCAATGGAATATGCAAGTAAAATCAGGTCTTAGAGCAATCACTTTTCCTAATCAAAACATGTGGAGATTATAAAGATATCAAAATGTGTTTTTACTGCATTCAGAGTGTTTTATAGCATTCACATCTAACATTAAACAGGGGAATGGCAACTACAAATTTAAAGAGTTGGATAGTAGCTTAGGCAGTTGATTCCTAACAAGTGTGGTTCTCTTGTATGCATAGTTATGAATGGCGAGTGGCGAGTGGCGGGCGAGCGACTGTTTTTTGTGGCGAGTGGCGTGGCGAGTGGCGGGCGGTCAAATGGCAAACCAAAAAAGCGAATATATATATAATTATATATATATATATATAATTTTTAAATACAATTAATATCTATTAAATGAAAATACACAATAAATAATATTAATATTTTAAAAGAAAAAAATCAGTATTTTTCTAAATTGAAAGAATAATTCACAAATTGAATATATAATGGTAACTATTAGACTAAAAGAATTGTAACTATTAATATTTATTAACTGAATATAACACAAACTAAAAAAATAAAAAATATCCTGACCTGAATCTGCTGCTAGTTGACCAAGGTGAATCCCAGGGAGCAGAGTCGAAGTTGCTACTTCAGAGAGAAGGAGCAGAGTCGACTTCAGAGAGAGGGAGCAGAATCGATTTTGACTGGGAATTGGGAGGAGAGGATCGGCGATGAAAGACGGAAGATTGGAAGGGGATAAGATCGATTAAGGTAATTGATGAACCGACTTAAGGTAATGGATCAAATCATTTAATTCCAAACGGGCTTAAGCCCAATTTAATTAAGCCATTCGAACAGATCTGAATGGCGACATAAGCGCTCGCCAGACGCCATAGGACGCAGCAAGAATGGCGACCGCCTTTCATCGCCTCAAGAATAACGCCATGCACAGCCCAAACCAGGCGTTTTAGCCTCGCCACAGCGCCATAAGCGCCACAGGCGAGCATGGCGAACGCCATTCATAACTATGCTTGTATGCTTTTTCTAGACATCCTACTCAATATCCTAGCTCTTCCTGCATGGTAGTCAAACTCGCGAGTTGACTCGTACGAGTCAACGATTCTGAGGATCGCCGATACCTTACCGATCCAAGACGGCTGCAAAATCGCAAATTCCATGGAATTGTCTGGATCGACGATTCGACTCGCAGAAACGCAGGATCGGGTTCAATCGCCGAGTCTGCGAAGCCCAAACAGCGTCTCTTCAAAATCTCCTTCCAATCGCGTCTAGAATTGCAATTGGAAAGTCGCATATGTTCCGACTCGCAATTCCGATCGGAAACAGAGTATCTCCCTTTATTTATTCCCAATTTCAATAGGAAAGCACCGTATCTTCTTCTTCTATTTATTTATTTCAATAGGAAAGCAGCTTAGTTTCTCCCTTTACGTATCTCCCTTTGTTTTGATCGGAAACAGAGTATTCTTCTATTTATTTGGGAATCGAGACCTCTCTGCTTATCAACCTTCCTTCAGTTTTTTTTCACTTGCTAAGAATAAAGTTTTAAGTCATTTGTGATCCAATTTGAACTTATGTTATGTTTTATTAAAATTTAATTAAAAGTTTAAAACATTATATATATATATATATATATTAATCTTTGCTTCTTATCAATATAAATTCCGTATTTATAATATATATATATATATATATATATATATATATATATATATATATATTATAAATACAGAATTTATATTGATTAGAAGCAAAGATTTATATATATATATATATATATATATACACATATATATAGTAGGATCTTACGATCCGAGTCACGATCTTACGATGTTACGATCTTCATTATGCTTATCGATCCTACGTAGAATCTAGAGTTTGACTACCATGTCTTCCTGAGTGCGGACGATGGGTAAATTGTTCAGTTCAGCATTTTAGGTAATTTTGTGTACTATCTTGTCTTTTAATTATATCACAAAACTCACCTCCGCAACCTATTAGGCTACTCCACATATAGTCCACATACTGTCTTACTTTGGCATCCAACTAAACTTTTTCCCATCTCCTTTTGTGAATAGACCAATAGGGTACATTGGTCCGCAAATACGACCAGCTTGGCTGTAGCACAGTAATTTTCACTCTTCAAAATTCATCTAGAAAAACTTATATAAAATAAACACATTGTCTCATAATATGATCTCGAATCCCATCAGCAAAAGGGCAGTACAGCTTAACTAGTCATCATTAATAAACTGCCAAAATTTGCCCAACATAAGAAAGGATCTCAAAGCTGTAAACAAGACAAACTTAACTGCCACAGGACTTGACTTCCAATTTTCCAACACCGTCTCCTGAAAGCCTGAGAGAGGGCAGCAACCTGAAATGAAAACTAAGATAAAAGACCTCAGTGATGAGAGATAGCCATAGAAAAACAAAGCTCAAATACATAAGAGAAGCAACCACATGTCCACTACCTTAAAATCCTTGCAACAAGCCGTTAGATTCAAGGTTTGATAGCAACGCCCTCAGAAGCATCATTTTTTATCTTCCCTCCATCTTCAACTGCTGCATGACTCCTGCAAAATTAAATGTTTGCATATTTTCTGCTGCAAAACTTGTCAGAGTTATGAATAGCAATATTACTCACTTTTGTCTCTTTTTGTTTTGCTCCTTGATACTTCTAACCATATCCATAGCCATATTTTGGTGCTCTCTTGTTTGTGAATGCATATCCAGGCCATCCACGGTTTCACAATCAACCTTGCAAATGCGGCACCAGCCCATGCTCAAAGAAATCATATTCCTTGATCTTTCAAAGGGCTCACCATCACCCTGCAAGATTTAACAAGCATTTAGCGGCATTACATGATTCTCCAACTCCCAATTTGATAAATTAAAGAAAAAAAATCAGTGGAATGAAAAAAAAGAGAAAAAAATGCAAAGAATCAGAAGATGACGAAACTTTCCATATGTGTTCGTTCATTAGAGACTCCTTGTAGGGAATATCTGCTCCTAAAACCAGGCTCCCCAGGTCGTGGAAAAGCTGTCTTGTTTCCTCCAAATGATTCACCAAAAGGTATACGAGGCAAACTTCCAGGCCCTGCAAATGGACCAAAACCAACAGGCTCTCCAGCATGCATATTGCGGCGCCCCAAAGGATCAGCCCCTCTTAAATGATTAGGTAGATCATTCCCAAATACTTCACCTCTGAAGTTGTGTGGATGACCAGCTCGAATATGATCATCAACCAAGTCTCCCCGTGGGTGACGATGCAGAGGAAGGAACCTGTCATCGGGAAATGAGTCCCTGACTGGATTAGAAGGATGTCTGAAAGGTCTAGACCCTCCGGGAAACATATGTGGTCCTCTGCCATCCATATCATCAAAACCGGCATGACCATGAGGAAGATACCCACGGGGCGGCATGCCAAAATACTCTCTAGGAGGACTTCTAGGAGCAAAGTGATCCATGTGCCCACGACCAAATCCTGGTCCCGGAAAATCGGTATGCCTATGTTGAAAATCAGCATTTCTTCTCTCTCCATTAAGAAGACTATGTCGAACTACTCTCTCTGCACCATCATTAATGTACGGAGCACCAGGAGGGCGATATGAGGGTAATAACCTTGATGGTGCAACAGCATTACCATCATAGCCAAAGCCACCCGGCCCTTTGTCAAATGGACCCAGTCCAGCTACAATGGCAAAGAAAAGAGAATTAATGTACCAGAAATTTAGTGCCCGTCGAGATCAACAAATACAGTTAATAAAAAGTAAAATACGGAGTAAAACAAAAGCTCCTTCCAATTTCACCTTGATCATGTGGCCAATGAGGTTCTGCTGACAAAGTTCCCGAGTGATCCGGAACTGACATTTTCAACCTCTCACCATGAGAAGATTCCTTGTGATGCGGAAGGCCTCTATCAAAGCCACTCATTCTTCTTTTATGAAACATTTCAGCTTCCAACCTATTAGCAGGATGCTGCTGCCCAAAGTGATTTTCAGAAACATTTACAGGGGCATGATGTGGAACAAAGTGACCTTCAGGTCCAGATGGTTGTGCTCCTCCCATACCATCTCGAATTCCAACTGAGCCAAAAGGTAAAGCACTTGAAGGGAATCCCTTAGAAGTGTTGGACTGTACTTCAAAACTTCTATGTTGATGAAAATGATCAGGCACTCTACCAGATGAGGCTCTCTCTATCACGCCTTCAGTATCAGCTGATTTTGCACCAGATGACTGCGCCAAAGCATTCTCACTACGTTCTTCCTTAACAGTTTGCATCAGTACAGGGTCATTAGAATTTCCTTTATCAGCTTGATCACTTTTAGCGCACTCCTTCATGGAACCTTGTTCGCTGCCAGGGCCTGTTTCCAGTTTTGCAGCCTTAGTTTCAAAGGATTCAGTTCCAATAACACTGGAATCCTTGTCAGCATTGTTTCGGGATATTATTGTGGCTTCTGCAGTGTGTTCAGGCTTTGCAGATGAGGGAACAACTTGCCCCTCGAGTGCTACAGATTTCTTTTGATCTATGGAAACTTGCAATTGGTTTAAGCCATGCGGCACAGTAAGAACTGGAGGTGCAGCACCAGATCCGCTAGGTGCAAGAGGCACTGCTCTTCCAAAATAATTTTGAGGCGGTTGAGGATTCATACCAGGAACGGGACCGGGACCTAAGGCGGCATTTGGATGTGACTGGACAGGGGCATGAGAAGTTTGAAGTGCCATATGCTGAGGACCTGAATGATGTATGTGAGACGGTTGTTGTTGCAAGGATGGACCGTGCTGCTGTGACTGACTTGGATATGGACCAGAAAATGGGTGCTGTGGATACTGCTGAGACACCGGTTGTTGTGTTGCCTGAGGAAGATGTGATTGAACTGGAAGGCTTGGATATTGACTGTTGGAGTGATGCAGGGATTGGTGAGAAACGAATTGACCTTGAGGAGGCAGCATACCATGTTGTTGATTTGAACTAGGAGCCGGCGGAGGGCGCATCATAGGCTGTTGCTGCATAGCCTGATTTTGGGTGTGGACAGAAGGGAAAGACCCACTTGCCACAGATCCCACAGGGGTTTGGTGTTGAATTTGTGGGTAGGATTGGTGCCCTGTGAGTGCATGAGGTGCTTGAAGTGGGTTCTGATGCTGGGCAATGGGAACAACAGGCTGGCTAGGCTGAGGAGGGTGCACACTAGGTTGTGGTTGAAGGTGTGAATTTTGATGTGGTAAGGCCAGAGGAGGCTGTGCATTAGGCATTTGTGCAGAAGGCTGTTGGTAAGGAGGGACCTGCACGTGTTGCAGTCCTTGTGGATGTGGCTGCACTGGGTAGGTCTGAGGTGGCTGACCTAGAGAGGGTGGATAAGAATGCGGTAGAACTTGTGCATGTGATTGTACATGAGGCTGAAGTAATTGTTGTTGGTTGGTTTGATTTTGGTTCTGATGTTGTGTTGTTGAGGGTTGAATGGGTAGATGGGGTTGCACTTGCACTTGTGGTTGAGCCAGGGCTTGAGGCTGAGATTGGGCAGTTGGTTGAGGTTGCACCTGGGGAAAAGATTGTGGTTGAGCCTGGGGCTGAGGTTGGGTATACACTTGAGGCTGGGTTTGCCCTTGAGCATGTGATGGGTATTGCTGATATTGTTGCACACCTTGTTGTTGGTAGGGATAGTACTGTTGATAAGATTGCTGGTAAGGGTCATATCCAGCATACTGCTGATAGTATTGCTGATACTGTTGTTGGTACCATTGTTCAGAAGTTGCCACAGCAAGTGGAGCCTGGGAATTGACATTAGCTTGCTGGTTGAGATCTTGCCCAGGAACCACAGGAGCAGCATTAACCTGTGGATTCTGAACCTGAGAAGCTGATGATATAGGTTGAGCAGCTTGTTTATTTGGGTCAACACCGGCAGCAGCAGTAGTTGCAGGTGTAGCTGGTGCTCCTGATTGAGAGACAGAATTAACTTCTGCAACCTGCTGTGATGGATATACACCCTGCATTTTTAATTATAGAATATAATAAGGATGACTAACCTTTTTTTGTTAAATTAAGCAGGCATATGAAAAAGAGAATTTATAAGGTGCCCTAAGAAAGAATGAAGATTTTAGTGCATCATTCTCTTTATTCGTTGAGCCGTTGAGAAGATGATGGATGGGTGAAAAGAGTTTCTTAGAAATAATTAGAGCCCTTATTCTCTTTAGTCAAGTCATGGAGAGGTGAAATGAGGATTGAGAAGAAAAGAACTGAAAGCACTTTAAATTTCTAGAGTACCATGGAAGCTGAATTTGAAGAAAGTAGACATTTAAATGTTCTAAGGTGCCAAAGAAAAAAAATAATAGTCATTACTGCACTCACAGGACAGCTCTGTGCATGCTCATGCACTTGCCGATGCACAATTTGCACTCCACATCTGTTGCATATAACTGGGGAATTCCCAAAAGCACAACCAGAAGAATGTGAGGTACATTCAGATAAAATTCCCTCCCATGTACATCCGCTTTTATGAAACAGACAGCGCACTTTGACTTTTCCTATATTCTCGGCAAGAACCTTGTTTGTTTCAATGAGAGGCTGCCATGATAAGGAAATATCTCAGTATGTCTAAGGGGAACAAATGCATGAGTCACTATAAATAGAAGATGATTATAGCCGCATAACCTAACCTTGGAATGTGCTTCGAGAACTAAATACCCATCATATGGACATGCCTTGTCCCCATTAGAAACATGTGCCAAACAAGCTTTGCAATAGAGATGAGTGCATTGTGATTGGAGTGCTTCATTTGGGTATACGAGAGTACGGCAAACTGGACAGAAATACTCTCCAGGATAAGTGTGGATGTCAATTATGCACTCAATATCAAAACCCATATCAACTCAGAGGTATGTTATCGGTTCTCAAGGGCCAAGGCACATACAACTGTGCAGGAAAACTTAAAGTGGCTAGAACCTGAAATGAAAATTCATCACGACCACGTTATAACTAATAAAATGCATCTGAGTAGCTATGAGATGATTTCAAATGATAGCTATTTGACTAGTGGCAGTTTTACATTCTATAGAACCAAGAAAAATGCTTTGGCCTGAAATTCTTGAAGCTTCTTTAGTTTAGAGTTAGTGGGAAAATAATGTCACAAGTCTCACAACCTTAGACTACGAGCTAGGCCTAACAATGACTAGTTAACTACAGCATAAACAGACAATTTCTACCATTGCTACCTTTTAAATGCAATGGTAGTGGTCATCAGTAACAAGAAAAATTAATTATTCATTTAACAAAATCAAGAAAACTCAGAATATCGGTACAGCTAAAAAACATTGAAACAATTGCTAATCAAGAATTCTAATTAGGGTTGCAGATTTGCCCACGAGCAAAAAGAATAATATTTTTTGGACCGTACAGTTCCAGAGATTGATCGAAGAATTCACAGAGAAGCACGAGAATTGAAAAACATGATCAGCAGTAAGATATTACTAGGGTTTTTGGTGTCGATGAAGCCCTGCCAGCGAATTTCGGGGAGAACTGGAAGAGTGAAAGAAGACGGGACTGGTAAAATAAGTGGGAAGGCTGTGTTTGCCGTTTGCCTACGGATTTATGGTCGAGAAAGAACATCACTACTATATTCATTTTTGTCAAAAAAGCTACTCCCTCCGTCCCTAAGTGTTTATTCACTTTCATTTTTGCACATCATGCAATGCACTTCTTTAATCCATTTTATCTTGTAATTTGTATACTAAAAAATTATAAAAAGTATATATTAATTATCTATATTTTAAGACGAATCAAACAAAATCACACATGATTATTTTTAGCCTTACACATTGAGAGAATTTGATGAGTCAAAGTGCTTAGATGAACAGTTCCAAAAGTCAAAAGTGGACAAACACTCAGGGACGGACCAAGTACTTGGTACATAGGCCCTATTCTTTTAGGTTAGGATTTTAGTGTTTGGGAACTAGCATTTCATTTCAATTCATGCATTTCAATTTCAAATTTGAAATCTTGAATTTCAAATAACAATGGGAGGTGCATGAATTTCAAATTAAGCTTTGTTATGAATGAGAAGAATTTGACTCAAATCCAAGTTCAAAATATTTAAGTTTCCAAACATGTAATTTGAGTCAAATCCAGATTTGAAATCCAAATCCATGTTCCCAAACAAACCATTATTGAATTTTGGAAGAAGCTAGAAGGAGTTGAGAGAAATTTGAACGGGTTAGAAATAATTGGAAAGAATTGAAAAATGTTAGAAGAATTTAAGTATTAAAAAGTCACTCAATTAAATAATTTTCTAAATAAAAATGTTAGAAAATTTTAATTTTAGATAAATAAAAATTCATCATTTTTCTGTATTTTTGTGATATGTTATAAATTTGGATATATATTATTACCTTATATTAATCATATATAAACACTTTTTTAAGTCATTGGAATAAACTCAAATTAGTTAAAAGAAACTGAAAGGAGTTGGAAGAAGTTGAAGGTTAATTTTTCCAACTAAAAAAAGGGCCGTAGTACAAAGTACTAATCTTTTCTTCCAATAATGTACTACGTAGTATGTAATTATACTTTTTAAAGTATTTAAAAGTGTCACTCAAATATTATTTTTTTGTCAAAAAATTAACTTTCTTTTTTTTTCATTTCAATCATGTTATTGAATTCTCTAAAATGTTCAAAAGTATCACTTAAACTTCATACTTTTCTTTAGTTTAGTAAATATAAATGGCTTTGTTTGATTAATAAAAAATATAAGGACTAGATATTCTGTTTTATACGCTTTGAGAAAATGGTTAAGATCTATTCCAACACAAATACTTTTCTAAAATTATCTACAATGATAACGACAGAGAATTTTTAAATAATGTCCTTGGTAATGACACAACGAAACACAATCATTGTCACTTTGTTGAAGCATTTAACACCTTATTTTATTAGTCTCACCGTGCAAGCATTATTGGATAGAAGCTATTGTCATTGCAGTTTACTTTATTTACTGTATGCCTACTAAAACAATATTTAATATACCTTTTTTGAAAGACTTTATCACGTGTCTCTTAGCTATGCTGTCTTACGGGCATTCATATGTCAAGCATATACAGAGTATATAGCTACCTCTTCACATCTCCCACAAACTACAAACAACTTCACCAATGCTATATGTTTTTCTCAATAATAATCACCCACTCCAAAAGTTGTAAAAGTTTTTGTTCGGTCTCCGATGAAATTAATGTCTCTCGTCATGTTCAATGAAAATAAGTATACTTATCTCTTTATACCTTTTCATTCATTTCTTTAGCGTGTGAAACATTTTTCTGAATCATATCATTTACATGAGTCTACCATGCTCGACTCCTTGCTCCTACATCATTTTCATCCTCTTTATCCTCATACCACGACGTCACTGTCAGCTCAACCACTATTGTGCCGCGATAGCGAATCATCACCGCCGACCACTACGCAGCCCCTTATTCACTACGACTCTTTTTCTTTTTGTCAAAGAGGACTGCCTAGCCAACTCGCGCAATTTTCCACTCTGTGCATCAGATTCACAGCTAGGATTTCAACCTTTGTGCTCTACATTCGGTGATCACCACAAATGCAGGCATGACTTTCAATTGTACAGGAAGACCCATACAGCTAGACGTACGATATAAATTTTTTCATTCGACTGTACACGAAGATTCATATAGATTCGTGCACTCTCTCAATTATTTTTATTTTACAAGTAGATTACAAGTAATTAGAATCATACTCGTTCGGTGCACTGCCAAAATATTTCAACATCAATTATTTAAAGATTTCAATATTGAAAAAGAATACAATATATAGGATATAAAAAATTTAAAATGAAAGTTTATCTGAAATAATCCACATTATCGTAATTTTTTAAAAATTAGTCCACTTTTCATCGTCGCGCATAATAATCTCAACTTTTCACATGTGCGTAAGTTTTGGGTGGCTATTAAGAAGCTAACTGTCACTTAATAGATTCCATAGTATAGTCTAGTTATAGATTTTTCTTTCTTTTAAAAATATAATGGTTCAAAAATTTGTGTTTTTATTTTGGGAATATGTTAAGTTATAGTAGAATATCGAAAAACAGTTTGGAGTACCCCTCTATAAAATAATTTTCCATACAAACAAACTTTAGCAAACTATATAAAATATTAGTGTCATTTTGGAGAAATAAATTGTTGTACCATTTTCATAATTTTTAATGTTATTTTGAAAAAATATTTGTATTTAATAGATAAAAAAATTCACATATTTTGTAGTACATTTGAATATAATAATAATAATGATAATAATAATACAATAGTGGATTATGGAAAAACAATTCAGAATGCTACTTAAAAATAAAGTGAGTTATAAAAAATTAGTTTCATTTGGAGAAAAACTATTGTGTCATTTTCATAGCCTTTGTAATGTTGTTTTAAAAATTAAAAATATTAGAGCATTATTGGAAAAAAACACAAATTTTGTAATGTTGTTTTTCGAAAAAGAATATTGGACTATTGAAAGGCAATTCAATGTGTCAATCATGAAAAAAGTTTAAAAAACAAAAAAAAAATTGTAGTGAGTTATAAAAAAATTGTTTTAAAAAACCCAATAAACAAAGCATTCAATCTCTCTGCGGAGGCCCATAAATGGATAATTGAAAATTCTATTACTATCCACATTTGTATTCGTTCACGCAAAAACTAAATGCATCCATACAAAGTAGTTATTATCTTTATCTGATCAAGGACATCCGGTTGGTAAACGGATATAGATTTGGGAATCATACATCTGATACATTTACAATGTGCTACCACATATACATCCATTTAAGTAACTGTTTATTCATCTATCCGATCTGTTATCCATATTTTTTCTCAAATTTTTATTTTTTATGTTTTCTTTTTCTATTAACGTCTGAAATTCTAAAATATATGTGTAAACGCACAAATCCATATGTATGTGTAGTACGCAATACTTTTTACCATATAGATTACAAAAAATTAAGAAACATACTACTTCATAACAAATTATAATTGAATGTATATATTACGTTATTATGTATATACTACTCTATTTATAATTTAGTTTGACTTTGAAAATTTAGAAACATATATAGATATATCTAATATCCGACCGATATCAAACAGATGTGGATCCAATTTTGATTGTTAGCATCCGTCAAGATATGTAGTCGAATTCGATATACGATAAAAATAAACGAATGTAGATTTAATAATAACACATTCGGTCTGATTAACATATGTTTACACCCCTATCTTTGGGTACTCCGGCCACTGAGATTTATTATTCTATGTTATTGTTGTTGGTGCTGTTGTGACCTATGAAGATGTTATGATGATATACAATCTTGTGGTTTCTCTTTTTGTGGCCCAAAACATATGGAAACAGAAAAGAGGGAAATGGACACGGTTGTTGCGGCCATCGTAGTTTTGCCTCACAACTTCCCCCTCAAACACATATCTTAGTGATTAACTAATGTATTCTCAAACAATTTGTCCTTAAGAAGCTTATGTTACTCTCTGTCTGATTTTTTCCAATTCTCCATTTATAAAGATTTTTTGGTAATTAAATGATCATATAAATAAATATTTTAAAAAATTCTAATTTTAGATAAAAAAATAATAATTTATTCTTATCCATGTTTGAGGTAGTACGTTATAAATTTAGAGATATAATAATATTGTATATTTATCATATAAATATTTTTTAAATCGTTTTTCGAAAGAGATGAAAGATACTGGAAATAGTTACGGAATAGAATAAATTAGAAATTAATTTTCCAACACAAAAGAACAAGAGTTTAATGTTTAGACACATCTCAATATTTAATCCACCAAAATGATGGAGATGTGGGCTCGTCCCCTATGCCCGCCCATAGGGAATAAGCACGGCCTCGGTAGGGATATGAGCCTACACCCTAAAGGCCCGTAAGGGTGAGCTTGGCCATACATTACGCTGGGTCTAGTTAGGCCCCCTTGGCCTGAGTTAGACGAGGTTGAACATGTCTTGGGACCTTGTCTCATCCGTACGACCATCGAGCTCGTGCTAAGGCCCCCCTCGACATCTCAAGCACGGATTAAGTCAACCCCTAGGGAACCACGGGCGCCAATGACCAGAGCTGGGGGCGTCATCACTAGGCGACCCATCGCTAGGTGCGGTCAAAAGTAGTTAGGGAGAAAGTGATGTATCGGAGGAAATGAGAAAAATGTAATTAAGAGGCCCATGGGCCTCGTTGACTAGGGAAGAATGGGTACTGGCCCAAAACTGGGTGTATAAATAGACCTCCTCCTTCAGCACGAGGAAATGATGGATTCAAAGTTAATTAAGTCATATTATAAGCTTTTTGTTGTAGTTCATACTACCCGAATCCATCACAAACATTTGGGCAATATTTGGGACATTGATTCTTTGTTGAAAAATTAAAAAAGGAAAGTATATACTATCTCTTTATAGTATAGGTATATATTAGTTTATTTCATGCAGTGAAAAGAGGAGTCATCGAAGAAATTTAAAGTAGCACCAGCTAAATTCTTAATGTGTCTATATATTTCTTGCACCACAATTTCTAATAGACACATACAATATATTATATGAATAAAGATGCTGTAAAGCAAATAAGCAAATTAAAGTATCATACAAATTCAATCACTATCATGTTTAATTTTAAGAAGAAAACAATAGCCTCAAATGGATGGTATAGATTAAAAAAAAGAAAAATGCTAGGGGTACACTAAAGGTGTACCCCATTTGTCCCCCACCCCCTCCACCACCACATAAATAGGCAAAAAATTTAAAAATAAATAAATAATTAAAAATCAAATAAATATGTGTGGTGGATAAGAGAGTGGGGGACAAATGGGGTACACCAAAGGTGTACCCCTAGCATTGCTCTAAAAAAATTCAAATTTTGTTTTTCACTCCCACTTCTTTTGCTAGTATAGATTAGGGGTGGGCACGGGCCGGTCCGAGTCCAAATTTATATAAATCGGACTCGCCTTGTTTTTATTAAAACGGTCCGGGCCGGAACGGGTTTTCAAAATTTTAAAATTGGAACCGGACCTAACCCGGCTTGTTTGAAACAGGCCGATTCCACGGGTCAACGGGTCCGAACCTATCATAATACTAACATTCTTCAAAACAAATAAAAATTATAGAATAATGCCTTCAAAGTTCAAAAAAGAGGAATAAATGAAAAAAAACAATGACAAAGAGGGGCATGAGAGTAACGTGTACACCCCATGATCATCCAACAACAACAACAAAAAGAAGACAACCACATTTTGGCATTATAATGTTAATAGGTGAAGGCTGAGAATCGCTTTCAGAGTTCAGACTCTCTGTTTTCTCACTTCTGTGGTTCTGCACTATGATTGGAATATGGAAGGACCAAAAGAATTACTAAAATTAATTGGAATAGGCGGGTATACCGTATATTTACTAAAAAAATATTAAAAATAATATTAGTATTTAAAAAACGGTCCGGTCCAGGTCCTAAACAATTTCAAAATGGGGAACCAGACTGATCCTAAAATCTATAGGAACCGGACCGACCCAGACCGTTTTAAATTTTTGAAAAGACGATCCGGATCTAACTCGGCCCGAACCTGGCGGTTCGGTTCCGACCCGCGGTTCCTGGACCCGAATGCCCACCCCTAGTATAGATAGTATAGATTAAAAAAAAACCTCTGCAGATCCGGAATCGAACCCTGTCCTTCCCAATTCATCAACCTCAAATAAACAAATCAGGGAATAGGAGAAAAATCTTTCAGTCCCCTTCCATACCATTGCACAATTTCACCTTCAGCTTATCCAGTTCTGCAAGAACCCCCTCCTCCTTCGGGAAAATGTCCGTGCAAGAGTATCTGGACAAGCACATGCTCTCCCGGAAAATCGAGGACGCCGTCAATGCCGCCGTCCGGGCAAAGACCATCGATCCCGTCCTCTTCATCGTATGTTCTACTTTCCTTTTCACTTGTGTTGATCAAATGCCGTCTTTATTACGCTTTTTTCAGTCGCGATGGTTAGTTATTGCGTCGCTGGTTGCAGTCGAATCACATGAGAAAGGCGGTGCCTTCCGTGATAACCAAGCTGAAAGCGAGGCAAATTCTCGATAGTAGAGGCATTCCTACAGTTGAAGTTGATTTGTACACAAATAAAGGCATGTTTCGTGCTTCTTCCCCCAGTGGTGCTTCATTGGGAATGTAAGTCTTCTGCGTTGCTCAGTTTTTTCTCTAAATTTTGGTTCCAGTGGTCCGATGTTCGTGAAGGTTTCATAGTTAGAATAGTTGATTGGCTGTGCGCTTCAGTATTTTCATTGAAGTGCAAGTGAGGATTAGGAGTAATTTTTCTTATCTGAATATGGGCAAGAGTGTGGTTATGGAGAGAGCATTTTTGCGAATGACCGAAAGTGATTCTCCTCTTGGTTCATGTAGCGTACCCAAGTGATTTGGGTTAAGGGTTGGTTTTTTCTGTAGTGTAACCTAGAGCTTTGGAAACATAGTTAATTAGCCACCCACTTCAAATTTTGTTTATTTGTGGTTTTATTTGATTTGATGAGAACCAGCAGGAAGAATGGTAAAGATGTTTAGGATTAACATCCATGTCATTGTAGGATGGACCTTGTATGTATCTAATCAGTGATGGGCTCGGTGGATTATATCTACTCCGCCGGAACTTCAATGCATGGAAAAGCTACTTCTTGATTTTGTCACTGAAGCAATGTAGTCTAATGTTATTTTACTGCTCAAATCCAGGTACGAAGCTATGGCTACCGAGTTGCGTGATGCAGACAAAGGGACATATCTTGGGAATGGTGTAAGTAGAGCAGTTAAGAATATCAATGAAAAAATATCTGAAGCTTTGATCGGCATGGATCCAACACTTCAGTCTCAAATTGACCAGGCCATGATAGATTTGGACAAGACAGAAAAGAAGGTAATTTGAACCCCTCAGAAATATTTCCCTTTTACAATCTTTAAAGTTGTAAGAGGAAATGATTGCATCTGATTCAAATTTTGATGCTAGTCTTTATGCTCTGTACATAAATTTAGGGTGAACTTGGTGCAAATGCCATTTTAGCTGTATCTATGGCTGCTTGCAAAGCTGGAGCTGCTGAAAAAGAGGCAAGCACCTGTTAGATTGCCATTTCAATCAATTTTCCCCTTCGAAGTAAACGAAGTACTTTGTAGTTAACTTAACATTATGCTCAGGTCCCACTTTACAAGCACATTGCTGATCTTTCTGGAAAGACAGACTTGCTTATTCCTGTCCCCGCCTTCACTCTCATAAGTGGTGGAAAGCATGCAGGAAACAGTTTTGCAATACAGGTAGGTGTTTCTCCCCCACCCCACCCCCTCCTTATCAGTTGAATGATTTTCCAACATATTTTTCGATTACTCACCTTTTTTCAAAGCTTTACTCATCTTTAGATGAACACCATAACTCATTGCTAAATATTGTGTTTGTATCATTGAAACTTATCCGATTATCACAATATGCTTCAGGGAATCATGATTCTCCCAGTGGGAGCAACAAGATTTGAGGAGGCATTGCAAATGGGCTCTGAAACCTATCATCATTTGAAGGTGATTTTATCAGAGTAAATAACACAACGTGGGATCTTTGCATTTGATATGCTTCTGAGGCCATTTATATATCTTGATCTGTACATGCTCTGAAATTTGTCATTCTCCATTTTGCAACTTGCAAGATGTAATAATTACCTTGTAGGTGGCAGCCATACCTATTTTATCTATTACGTGACCTGATTCAAATTAATAAAAAAGCTACATTGCTATAAGTTCTACTTGTAAATTGATGACATTTTGGCACTCATGAATTGCTCTTATATGTTGTTTATGGATTCAATACTTTTCATGATTATATTTAAGATATTAATAAAAGTCTGGTACTCATCCTAATTGCTTTGTTTGGTTCATGTTAATCGGTAAGAGGGTCTCGCACCGAATTATTTAAAAGAAAATAATAGGTTAATAAGATTTTGAATTAAATTAGTTGATTGATCAGATTCAATCTTTTCGTCTTGTCTGACCCAATTGTGTTATGACACAGTTAGTAGCTCCAATTCAACCCTAAATTCTATTGTGGTATCAGAGCATATTTTGGCTCACGTGTATCTGGTTATCCATCCGAAAGTCTACCCTCAACGGCCCGTGAGTCCTTATTCTCAATGTTCGTCTAGAAGTTCATTCCTAGTGTCATCTGGCCCAATTGACTCAACTGCTTGTCTAATTGCAGTGCCCCTGATCCTTTAGATTTTGTCATTGAGTCTCGAACCCTTTACTTCAAGGGGAGGGGAATCCATTTGCATGCACCAACCACTTAGCTTCAAAATAAACTCGTTGTCAATTTGAGTGGAATTGTTAACTCTTAACAGAGCCCCACAACAAAATTTTACAGAGAAAATCACAGTTTTTTAAGATTTCAAGTTGAAGTTGCTAATAGATTGAGTTTAATCTCTCAAGATTGTTTGACAAGTGGTTTATAACGTAGTTTAATGACACCAACTTGACTAATTCTTATGAGCACCTTAGGTGCACCTAAGAAGCAAGGACTTTCTTGCACGCACAAATTGATAAAAATGAACAAGCATTCGTTAGAACTTTTTAAATTTTTTATTACTTTGTTCATGTAAAAAGGTTTGTGGCTCTTTGAACTGGCTGCACTTCTTTAAACTGTCTGCTCTTCTTTAATAGTGAAATAGGAGTTAGTCAATGCATGTGAAAGGGTTTGTGGCATGTTCTGTGCACACAGGGTGCGTGATAGAAGCATCCCCTCAACTTAGTCCTAAACTGTATGAGTTTATAGTATACTCCATATTAGACTTGCTCCATCCTAAAATAAACTTCACACTTTCTTTATTTCCTTTTTAGGAAAAGAATGTGAGCTCACATTCTTTATCTTTTTTCTAAACAAATTTTAACCATACACTTTTTACTTCTCAACATTTTTCTTAAACTCCGTGAAATCAAACCATGAAGTTTATTTTGAGATGGAGGTTTATCCAACTAAATATCATTTTCTTTACTTTGACATATTGGAGGTTTAGAGGATGATATGCCTTGAGACTTTCTGCCTCTCTATTGTCAATGTATGGTTGCTAGTTATTGAAATCACCTTTGGTTATTTTAAAGGGCAGGCTGTTATATCAGAGAAATATGGTGCACATGGATGTAATGTTGGTGAAGATGGTGGGTTGGCTCCAAACATATCGAGGCAAGTTCTGAGTCCACATATCAAGATGGTGTTCTCAACAAGTTGTTGATTCTTGGTAAATTGTATTTGCAGCTTTGAAGAAGCCCTTGACCTTATTCAGGAGGCCATAGGCAGAACAGGATACAACGAGGAAATCAAAATTGCTATTGATGCAGCTGCAACCGAATTTTGCATGGGTAATGTTTTAGTGCTCTGCTTGTTCTATATTTTATTTAGCCCTTTTTTACATACAGTTGATTTTAATATTTTCTTGGAAACAGCCTCTCTACTTTTAGTGGGGGTACAGTGTGCGTACACACACCCTCCCTAGACCCTGCTTTTGTGGGATTCTACTAGGTTGTTGTTGATTTTAATATTTTACTGCTGCAGGCACAAAGTATGATTTGGATTTCAAAACTCCAAATAAATCCGGACAAAATTTTAAATCTGGAGAGAATATGGTTGAGAAGTACAGCAAACTCTGTACAGGTATATCGCAATATGTTGTCTAGGAAGATAACTGTGGCAAACTATTTCCATGGTCTGCCGTTTTTCTTGTTTTCACAATGTATGTTCCACTGTTTTTCATCAGAATATCCAATTGTGTCAATTGAAGATCCATTTGACAAAGAAGACTGGGAACACACAAAATACTTTTCTGGCCTTGGAATATGCCAGGTTAACATATTTTATTATATTGAGTGTAACTAAAGACCCCAATCCAAAATTCTTTTCATTGTCCTTTCTCTTTCAGGTAGTTGGAGATGACTTGTTAATGTCAAATCCTAAACGAATTGAGAGAGCCATTCAGGAGAATGTGTGTAATGCTCTTCTTGTAAAGGTATGTGCTTACAAGTCTTTGAATTTCTAGAAAAGGTAGTAGGTTAAAATATTTACATCTCTCCACGAAACAGTGGAATATATCTAGATATATCTTAACCTAACTGGCCTTGTTTTGCCACCTTATTGTAACATGGTTGAACTGGGATATAGATTAATCAGATTGGGACTGTGACTGAAGCTATTGAAGTAGTGAAGATGGCTAAGGATGCCCATTGGGGAGTGGTGATATCCCAAAGGAGTGGTGAAACTGAGGACACTTTTATAGCCGATTTATCAGTTGGTTTGGGGATAGGTCAGATTAAAGCAGGAGCACCTTGCCGTGGAGAGCGACTGGCCAAGTACAACCAGGTTTGTTTTTTAGACTGCTTCACCCTGTTTTAAAATGTGTCATGTCAAACAATGTTCATAGAAATATTAAGAAATCTAAATATATGTAAAGTTAGTAAACGTGTTGATGATATTTTATATTTCTTTGTTTTTTCTAAGTTGAAATCAACCATTAGAAAATAAATTCTCTTTCCTTTTCATTTTGTTTCCCGAGCATTTTTCATGATCCAAGCATACTTTTAAGGATTGCCAAATGAAGGGGGTAGAAAGATGAGAAATTAAATACAGATATCCTGTATCACTTTGTCTACAACATTTAGAATGCCAAATAACACGTAGAGACATTGGTTGCACTTAAACAATACGCTGTGGTATAGTTTGGTAGACCGTAATAACATGGAATGTGATTAAGTATATTTCAAATGTAAATTTACATTGCATCTTACCAAACTACACCATAGCTCCGTACAAAGATATAATTGAGATTGAAGTTTCGTAACAATCAAGAAGGGGTTGACCGTTGACATTTAGATTAAGGGCATCTTTAAAGTGCTTTTTCACTTGAAAACCCCTTCTATTTTAGATCTCCTTCAAAATGTTACTTTTTTTTTAATATATAAAACGGGAGTACATTTCTCCATCTGAAAGCTACATATTCCTCGTAAATAAGTCATTGCAAAAGTACTACGCACAAGATAGGTGATATTATGAAGCACATTATACCTGATCTGAAACCATAGCAGTTCCATTCTTCAAAAAATGTGTGCAAATTATTCCTGCTTTTTCTTCGGAGACATAATGCTCTTAAGTAAAATTTCAAAACAGCTTATCAGAATTGAAGAGGAGCTCGGGGATCAAGCAGTTTATGTTGGGAAGGACTGGAGACAGTGCTGATTATCTCCTTCATTTTCTACATCAAACATTTGCTCCACCTTCGTTAATGTGAGAAGTCGAGCGAAAATACACCCACTGCCTTTCTGTGCTGATTCTTGAACCCAAAGATCCTCAAAGCCGGAGAGAGAAGATATTAAAGGGCATTAAGGTTGTCTACCTCAAGCTGTGACAACACATATCTCTGTCATATCATGGTTTGGTTACTCGGCATTGTATCGTTTGATGAAATGTTTTTTTTGTTGTAGAACTATAAATTCCATATGAGATCAAAGTTTTGATTAGTTCAGAGAAGGCATTTGCTAGTTCACATCAATTTTGAAAGCTTTGAACTTGGCTTGTATTGCCACTAGCATTAACTTCTAAACGAACTTATTGAGCGGAGTTCATCTCTGGTTAATTCAGAGAAGGCATTTGCTAGTTCATCTCTATGGTTGTTGCCTCAAAAGCTTTGGATTAAGCAAACAGATAAAAGTCTAAGGATATGAAAAATGATGGGTGTTTTGTGGAGCCTTAGAACATACCTCTTTCATTTTATAGTATTTGTCCAGTTTTGATTTTTTAGTTGATCAGTATTGATCTTTGACCTATAATTATATAAAAATTACATACTATATTAATGAGATAAAATAATATTTTGAAAATATAATTTGACCTTTAATAAAACTAGTATCACACCCGTGCGTTGCACGGGTCGCAATTACGTTGTAAATTTACATTGGTATCATTATAAAAGGAAAGAAATTCAACATATAATAAAATATACTCCGTAATATTTTTTAGTATTGTAAAGCACGAATATCTATAAATTACAAATTTTGAAAAACCTCTTTATAAACTACATTAGTGGTACATTTTGTTGAGACATCCTCTGCGTTGCAAATAAGAATTTTCATGTCATTACGATTTGTTACCCTTGAAACCGCAACATATAATTGTCCATGATTAAATACGGGTTTCCATAACAATAATCCCACATGTTTTAAAGATTTGCCTTGACTCTTATTAATTGTGATTGCATAAGAAGTAACCACAGGGAATTGTCTTCTTTAAAACTTGAATGATATTCTTGCATCAGATGATGTCAGTGATAGTCTTGGAATAATAACTTCTTGACCCATGTGTCTTCCAGATAAAATCTTTCCTTGGATCGAGTGATTAGCCAACCGAGTTACTATTAATCGAGTACCATTACAAACCCATTGAATGATCAATGTTTCTTAGTAACATAATCGGAGTGCCTACCTTCAAAATGAGCTCATGATTTGGTACTCCGGAAGCACGAATCTTATTCAAGAACTCAGGAGTATGCAAGTCGTTAAAGAAATTCGAATTAGATAAGTGCGTAATTCCTCATGGGAATTCATCGATGTCATATATTCATTTATAGAATCGACAACATCCAACGTTGGAGCCAAAATTGCACGGTCCTGCAAATAGCTTGGATCATTTGCTATTTTATAACCTGTATGGTACAATAAAAGCAAATTTATTTTTTTGTTTGATTAAAACCATAATTAAAATAAAAAATATATTAACTTCATCAATTTTTCCCTAACACACCCATGGTTCTTTTTGTGTGTGTATTTAAAAGCGTAAAAAATATCATCGAGAATGAGATATTTTTTCCCCAACACGGCATGTGTCCACATTTATACAAAAAATGTTTCGTAAAATGAAAACAATTTTTTTTAAAATAATAAAAATCATAAGAAAAAGTAAAGGAGATATTATATTAAAGGAGATATTTTATTTAAAATAGTAAATTTCGGATGTAGGAAGTATTATAAAAGGCACGTCTACATTTAAACATTTCTGTTAAATGCCTGACTACGTTTCCTTTTTTTAATTAAAGGATTTTTTTAAATGGTAATTTCTGGATGTAGGAAGATTTATTAAAGGGTCAATTATTAAATTATTAAATGGCCATCTAATTGGAATGATATATTATTTAATTAAACACTTTTCCAAATAGTAATTTCCGTAGGAATAAAATAAAAATGAAAAAATTATAGAAACCTTTTTTAGTGTCTACGCATTAAACCATTTTTAATACCTCCGTATGAATGTAATATTTTAATTATTATTTAATTAGAACATTTTTCCAGATGGTAATTTCTCCTTGAATAATGTTTTAATTATTAAGTGTTATTAATGATTGTATACATGAATGAATGAGCCAAAACCTTCATCAATTTTTCCTTCAGCCAAGATATTATGAAAAATTCCATCCTATAATCTTTTTCATTATATATATATATATATATATATATATATATATATATATATATATATATATATATATATATATATATATATATATATATATATATATGGGCCGGTTCAGGTGAGAATGCACCTTGGTGAAAGAAATAAGAATAAAATCTAGCCTTTGGATCTGATGCATCAAGCGGCTCAGATTGCATCCTGCGCTCAGATTTTGAGATGATGCATTTTCAAAGGTTTTTGGTGCATTTCGACATGATGCATTTTCAAACCATTTTGGTGCACCTAATTTTGATGCATATATATATATATATATATATATATATATATATATATGCTTTTCATTATATAAAATTGAAACCACAATTAAAATAAAAAATGTTAACTTACTCTTTTCTGAAGTCTTTAACTTCGTCTGAGTCTTCATTAAGAGCAACTTTACTCACATTATAAAAGGTAGAAACATAGACTTTTCTTGAATTTTAATTATCGCAATCATTAGGCATGAAAGAATTTCACAAAAAAAATAGTGTTAATTTTTTTTAATAGTGATACCATTATATCGTCTAGGTTTCACCATTTGCAAACAAAGAATTGGTGAATTTGTCAATCCTTCATTGAGTCCCTTGATCACTTTATCAATATGATGAGCCCACAACGTACAATTTAGACGGATTTCCTTGAACAAAGATTGAATAAAGTTTTTAATAGTAGAAAGCTGGAAAAAAAATCAAAATCAAATATGAAACATTTATGTTTATGAATACCTATGGTCTTCCAATACAACCTCCATCATCCTCTCGGGAGCACATTTAACCATGCGTTCTTCTGGCATGGTACGACTAACAACTTTTCCAATGACATCTGTGATTAAAATAATAGTATATAATATTTATTTTATTAATGTGTAACTGACATAAAAAATTTTTTTGATATAAACATTATATAATTTACTCACCAATCAACAAAATATCGTCCAATCAAAAGGCAATAATTTGATATCATCGAATGACATGAATTTGTATTGAAAATTTGGAAATAAGTCTGAAGATAATTTTTGAATTTTGGTTGTTCCAAAAAACACTATCATAAAAGGATGGGAGGTTGTCTTAGTGTTCTGGAAGTTGCGCTGAACTTTGAACCGGGTTAAACCATAAACCTGATTTTCTTCAATTTGCTCTTCGAATTTTTTGATATTCAGATCTTTTATCTGTGCATGAATCTGATTTCCCTGTAAATCAAGAAATGATTATTTTTGTTATAACAATGATTTGTTTAATAAATATAATAAATCTGGATCGAAAAAAAATTTCTAACAAACCTGTTGATCATGAAAGATGACGTCAAGAGATTCTGGTGTGCGATCATGCGCAGCGGTTCGATAAACCCTTACAGCTTGCACTTTTACCATGAACGGGCCTAAACCATCATCAATTTTGTCCAAAGTTGCCCACACACCCATTTTTGGTTTTACGTGTGTTTGTTTTAAAAGTCGAGAACAATATATCGTCAATCGTCAATTTCGTAAATATGTCCCGAACAAAGCATAGGACGGGATGATAATTTATAGAAAAAGATTATTTTTGAAAAGGAAACAAATTCGTACCTTAATGTGAATTATTTTTATCCTATTCTTAATAGCATGAGAATTATGCCACATGATTTTTCTTGCCCAAATGCTATGTTCTATGGACCGTCGATTTTAATCTATTACATTTAATCTACGGTTATTATTAATCCATTTGTATTACTCGAGATAAAAAAGGGAAATACCGTGTGTATTTAATGCGTTCTTATTTAATTACCAAAATTCTTAATGCCGTTTTTATTATTATTTACATCATATTTCCTTAAAATACACACGACATTAATAAAAACGCATGATATTAATTTTGATGATATGATATAATTCAGGCAATTATTACCTTAATTAAGGAAATATACTAATGCATGCTTTTAAACGACAAATCATTAATTCAAGAAAAAAATAAAATTAACAAGCTAAAAAATAATGGTTTAATAACTAGCGTAATTTTTAAATATTAAAAAAAGGAATTATATTAGTGCATGCTTTTAAAACGAGCCATTATTAATTCTAAAAAAATTAACTGACTAAAAAATAATGGTTTTAGAAACATGTGTAATTTTTAGCCCCATTTGACTAAAAATCTAAAAATCTAGAAGAATAATGGTTTAAAAGGTATGATTAATAAACTTCCTTTTTGAACACGCGTTGTTAAACTATATCGTTTTAAATTAATGCATGGAGGAACGGAATAAAACGCCATTCTCAATTAATGAGGTGATTACCTTAATCAAGGTAATAAAAATTATGAAAAAATTGGTAGAGGATCCCCGTGTGTTATATTATGGTTTAGAAGCTATAATTAATGATTAATAAAATTTCTTTTTTTATCACACGTTTTCCTAATTAAAGGTAAAATAAAGATACACGGAGGAACGAAATAAAACATGATTCTCAATTAATGTGGTGATTACCTTAATTTATGTAATTAGATTTGTGAGAAATTTGGTAAAGAAACCCGTGAGTTTCAAGTTTAGAAACTATAATTAATAATTAATAAGCTTCCTTTTCTATGAGACGTTTTTAAACAAAGGTAATTAAAGATTCCGCAATATATACCTTTCTACGCATTTATTAAAATTCATATATTTATTACTTGATTTGGAGGAAAAAAGGAAAGCTACCAATTTCACTTATTTCCTTAATTTATGTAATTAGATTTGTGAGAAATTTGGTAAAGAAACCCGTGAGTTTCAAGTTTAGAAAATATAATTAATGATTAATAAGCTTTCTTTTTTATGAGACGTTTTTAAACAAAGGTAATTAAAAAAGAAATTTCTTTTATACATTTACGAGTTTCCTTTTACGAAAATAATATTTTCGTATAAATTGTGATCTCATTTACGAGATCCACAATCCACAACACAACGGTATATTCTTCTCGACTTCTAAAACAAATCGTATATCATAATGTGTGTGTGGTCAACTTTGCATAAAATTGATGATGGTTTAGGCCCGTTCATGGTAAAGGTGCGAGCGGTAAGAGTTTATCGAACTGCTGCGCATGATCGCACACCGAAATCTCTTGATGTCATAGTTCATGATCAACAGGTTTTTTAGAATTTTTTTTAATCGTTGTTATTTATTAAACAAATCGTTTTTATAACAAAAATAACTATTTCTTGATTTACAGGGAAATCGAATCCTTGCACAGATAAAAGATCAGAATATCAAAATTTTCGAAAAGGAAATTGAAGAAAATCAAGTTTATGGTTTAACCCGGTTCAAAGTTCAGCACAACTTCCAGAACACTAAGACAACCTCCCATCCTTTTATGATAGTATTTTTTGGAAAAACCGAAATTCAAAAATTGTCGTCAGACTTTTTTCCGAATTTTCGATACATCAAATATGATACATTTATGTTTATGAATACCTATGGTCTTTCAATACAACCTCCATCATCCTCTCGGGGGCACATTTTACCATGCGTTCTTCTGGCATGGTACGACTAACAACTTTTCCAATGACATCTGTGATCAAAATAATAGTATATAATATTTATTTTAATTAATGTATAACCGACATATAAATTTTTTTTGATATAAACATTATATAATATACTCACCAATCATCAAAATGTCGTCCATCAAAGGCAGTAATTTGATATCATCGAATGACATGAATTTGTATCGGAAATTTGGAAATAGGTCTGAAGACAATTTTTGAATTTTGGTTGTTCCAAAAAACATTATCATAAAAGGATGTGAGGTTGTCTTAGTGTTCTGGAAGTTGTGTTGTACTTTGAACCGGGTTAAACTGTAAACTTGATTTTCTTCAATTAGCTCTTCGAACTTTTTGATATTCGGATCTTTTATCTGTGCATGAATCTAATTCCCCTGTAAATCAAGAAATGATTATTTTTGTTATAACAATGATTTATTTAATAAATATAATAAATGTGGATCGATAAAAAGTACTAACAAACCTTTTGATCATGAAAGATGACGTCAAGAGATTCCGGTGTGCGATCATGCGCAGCGGTTCGATAAATCCTTACAGCTCGCACTTTTACCATGAACTGGCCTAAACCATCATCAATTTTGTCCGAAGTTGCCCACACAACCATTTTTGGTTTTACGTGTGTTTGTTTTAAAAGTCGAGAACAATTTATCGTCAATCGTCAATTTCGTAAATATGTCCTGAACCAAGCATAGGACGTGATCATAATTTATACGAAAAGATTATTTCCGAAAAGGAAACAAATGGTTTGTATGATTAAAATGGTTTCTTTCTTAATTGGAAATTATTTAAATTACGAAACTGTAAATTATATAAATTACGAAACTGTAAATTTGATTAAAAAATTTACACCTTAACGTGATTATTACCTTTTATGGACAAATATTATTTTTAGTTTCATGGTAATCATTTTTTTATTATATCACTTCCAATTTTATTAAAAAGTTTGGTATCAGAAAAGAAGTTTATATAAATAAGATTTTTTATACTTTGTTTCCTTTTTAGAAATATATTAGGCATGCAAAATTTCCTTTAATTTATCATTCTATATAAGAATAAAGTGATTAAGTAATTATCCATGCGAAATTATTCTAAAAAGGAAACAACCAAATATAGCCGTAGATCTTGTTTGCGAAATTATTCTTAAAAATATTTCCTTTTGAGAATAGAGTGATTAAGTAAATAATTACCTATTTAATTAGGCGTAAATAATTAATTTTTGAAAAAATAATTAGGCGTAAATTATTTCAAGTAATTAGGCGTAAATAATTACATATTTAAAAAGGAAACAAAAAAGAAAAAATCTCATGTTTGCGAAATTATTTTTAAAAGTATTTCCTTTTAAGAATAGAGTGATTAGAGAAATAATTACCTATTTAATTAGGTGTAAATAATTACTTTTTGATAAAATAATTAGGCGTAAACTATTCCAAGTAATTAGGCGTAAATAATTACCTATTTAAAAAGGAAACAAAAAAGAAAAAATCTCATGTTTGGGAAATTATTCTTAAAAGTATTTTCTTTTAAGAATAAAGTGATTAAGTAAATAATTACCTATTTAATTAGGCATAAATAATTACTTTTTGATAAAATAATTAGGTGTAAATTATTCCAAGTAATTAGGCGTAAATAATTACCTATTTAAAAAGGAAACAAAAAAGAAAAAATCTCTTGTTTGTGAAATTATTCTTAAAAGTATTTCCTTTTAAGAATAAAGTGATTAAGTAAATAATTACCTATTTAATTAGGCGTAAATAATTACTTTTTGATAAAATAATTAGGCGTAAATTATTCCAAGTGATTGGGCATAAATAATTTCCTATTTAAAAAGGAAACAAAAAAGAAAAAATCTCCTGCACCGTCCCTTCCTTTTTTATCACAATCAAGTAATTAGGCGAATTGGTTAGGAAACAAATTAGTCCCTTCCTTTTTTATCAGAATTAAGTAATTATGCATGCGAAATTTCCTTTAATTTATCATTCTAAATAGGTAATATTACACAACCAATCATAGCCGTAGATTTTGTGTGTTCTTGATATCGACGGTGCAGGAGATGGGTGCATTGTTGCCTCAAAAACTTTGGATTAAGCAAATAGATAAAAGTCTAAGGATATGAAAAATGATGGGTGTTTTGTGGTGCCTTAGAACATACCTCTTTCATTCTATAGTATTTGTCCAGTTTTGATTTTTTTAGTTGATCAATATTGATCTTTGACCTATAATTATATAAAAATTACATACTATATTAATTAGATAAAATAATATTTTGAAAATATAACTTTGACCTTTAATAAAATATTTTTCAACACACGTATTTTATTTTTTAATTGCTCGCCAAACATTTGTGGCTATGATTTGATTTGATTTTTGTTCTCTCAAAATACTTTTGTTTTAGATTTCAGAACCAATATTAATTCTTCTAGATTTCATAACTCATATTTTATTATATCTTCAAAACTTACTAAACATGTCCTAAGAGTAATTATTTTCTACTTTCTTCATCCTATTTGGAAGTGTTTATTTCGGTTTATGATTTTTGATTGAAGTTGTTTTCAAATTAATTTATACGGAGTATGATATTTGAGGTGGAATTAAAAAATTAAAATTACATAAAAATTACGTCAAACGTTTTACAAAACCAGTGGTGATACGACTCTTTTTTATCAAATAATTAATGAAACTTTGTGAAAAAGTGAATAGAGCTTGATTATGTGAATAATAGATAAATAATTAAATTTGGACGGATAGAGTATAACTTAGCACTTTTATTTTTTCACGAAATTAACACACTGTCAAACACCTTTATATGTACTCGTATATTGGTATGTGAGACGAAATACCATTGTTTTAAAGCCTTTTTTAGTTTGAGTGAATTCCCAAAATGATACGAAGTATTTTCTTAATGGGATATTTTTTAAAATTTATTATCAATAAGCAATAATTACTTTTATGATGATTCATGATATTTCTTTTCCATGTTACTCCTCTACAATTGAGGTTATATTATAATTATGACTTTAGAGAGCTGATTTGGAAGATACTTAATTTCAAAAGAATTTTTTGAAAAATCTCTAAAAATTTAAATAATAAAAAATAAATAGTGAAATTTGTACTGAATAGGATTAAAACATAAGTTATTTTCCAATGTAGGACTTAAATTTTTAAAAATTCCTAAATATGACTTAATAATGTTTAGTGAGAAGAATAATGTCCAAGTGATGCTGAACATTTAGTTGAATATGACTAATAGATATGACCAATGGTCCTACATTGGGAAATAAAAACATATGATCCTATATTGAGAAAGTCATTATATTTTAGCCATATTTAAGTAATTATTCTAAAAAATAATCAAAATACATTATATTTAATAGTTATTTGATACGGAGTAAATTATTTTACTAGGGGGGGGGGGCAAGGGACTGGGAGTGCAGGGAGGTTTTGGGCGTAGGAAATACGGAATATCAATTTTCAAACAAGGTACAGAGAGTCATGTTATGACATTGGTGTCCAGTCATTACATTGGTATCAATAATTAACACTGATTGATTTGGAAAAATAATTCATTCTCTTGATTTTTACGTATACTCCTAGTATTCTAATTTCTTCTCAGCCCACTAAGCCTAAATGGCCCAAAATCACTATTGAGACTTGAGTATTGGTTAAACCTAAATACATACCTAATACGGAGCACGTTTTTTTTTTCCGGAACCAGCATCCAGCGACAGAGTGGCCAACTGACCTAGCGGCGTCTTCCTCAGCTATTTTCCGAATCCAGCGACCATTTCAGCGAGTCTGCGGCTTCAGCTCAGCACCTCAATCCTTAGCATCATCATCTACTCTCTTGTTTGATTTTAGGTACAAACTCTCAATTATGCTTTTATTTTTTCCTTTTATTTTAGAATCAACGCCTCTCTGAAAATCGCCACTATGAAATCGCCCATAAGAAAAATAAATCGCCACTGTTGTTGTACTCGAATTGTTCATTTGATTTTAGAATCAGCGCCACTATGAAATCGCCATTGTTGTTGTACCCGAACTGTTCATTTGATATTTCGGATACGGATACGGTTTTTCCTTGCGAATCGGATGTTTTATCGAATCTAGAAACGGATTTAGATTCGGATTTTTTTACTAGTTGGATGCTTCGTCGGATGCAGATATATCGGAATCCGCATCCGTATCCGCCGGATTCGGATTCGGATTTAATATCGTAGACATCCGTCGGATTCGGATTAGGATAACGGTTTTGCTAATCGGATTCGGATACGGTTATAATACATCCTAAACGGATATTATCCGTTTACACCCCTAGCTACAAGCCTACAACGCAGCAGCGCAGTCGAAGTGCCCAAGCAAAAAGACCTTCGCCCCGTAAGCCGTCTGGGCCAGTCACCGACCGCCAGACCGCCGTCCGCGCCAGCGCTGATCCAGGTCTCCGTCACCTAGACTCCAATCTTGACTGCCAAGTGCCAGGTTCGTTTTTTTTTCAAAACCTAATTATTTTATACAATTATTTATCAAGATTATTAATTTATGCCAGATGATATGTGAATTTGTTATTTGTGGTTTGTGAATCAGTGAAGTATGAATTTATCAAATGATATTAGGTTGATTTTCATCCGGAGTATGTTTATATTAAGATGTACCAGGGGTAGTTTTCTTAAGTACTATTGAGTCTAAAACAATGTAGTATCTGTTCATACATACTTTTTCAATCAGTTGAAGCACATAGAGTCAACAGGGTTCGATTAAGATTTAGTTTTTTATTAAATTAATGTAACTTTTTGCTTTTTTAGAATTAGTTGAATGAATAGATAGTATGCAAAAGTATGTTAAAAAGAAAATCCATCAAAATTGATCCATTGTTGAAAGCTATATTGACACTGAAAAATTCTTTCAATGGTCCATACTTACCTAGTTACCTATGTAATTGAGGATTTGTTCTGTAAAACTCGTGGTTGTTTTGAAAAATTGAGCGTTACATTGCTTAAGAAAACAAATTCTCACAAGCATCACCTTGCGAATTTGATTAAGCAGTTCAGAACACCGGCGAATCAAATAAGAACTTAGACCTCATATATTTTGATTTTCAAATAAGAACTTACACATATTATACGGAGTATTCTTTAAAATAGCAATTTATGATCTTCACAAATTAATTTATTTTCTTATGACGGTGTTTTATTTGATAACTTTTCCGTATTGAATATATGAACAAAGCTACTCCCTCATTCCTGTTTTGACTTTTGCAAGATTTATTTTTGTAGTTTGACTTTCCTATTAAATCATTATCGTCGAAAAGAAAAGAGAGATAAATCACTTAAATAACTTATTATATCAATGCAAAATGGATGGAGTATATTGCAATGACTTTATTTGGATAAAGTAGTCATTTTAATAAAAAGGAAGGGTTTTGGTGAAAGCAAAAAAAAGGAAGGATTTTAGTGAACGGAAGAAGTAATCACAGACAACTTTCTTAATTAAGAAGAAAAGGAAGTTTAATGCTTCATTTTGATTTAGGCCATTATTTACTTGAAGCTAAAACATTCTTAATTATGACTATTTTAGCTCCGTTCGCGACGGATACAAGTTTTTGCATGCATGGCACATTATCAATTAACATTTTGCAGTCATAAGGGATGTTATTGTAGCCACTAGATTTAGCTGAGAATAGGCCTAAAAATTGCATTATCTTGCGAAGTAATTAATCTGCAGTTTCTTGTAGAATAAATGGAGCAGAGCTCAGTCCAAGATCAATGCAATGGAACATTCTCTCTGGCAGATGAAGATCATACACTTGCCAATGCGCTTAGATTCTCTCTTAATCAGGAGTATGTGTTTATAATACTCCCTCCGTCCCAAAATTAAAGCCCCATTTCGTAGTACGAGCCAAACAGTAGTTTTTTTTAAATTTAATTTATTTGAAAATTGGTATATGATTACAAAATAAGATTCATATATTTTAAAACTACATCAAAAGCTCTATAAAACAAGTGACATGACTTTGTGATGCTATATTTGCAGTCCCAGAGTCATACTTTGTGGGTACAACATTCCGCATCCTTCAGAGGCTCGGGTTAATATAAGAGTCCAGACTACAGGTAAACATTCAAACTGTTGTTTTCATTGCAAGGAAACAGCTCTCTTTCTCTAACATATGTTCTTCATCTTGCACCCTAGTAGATAGAAACATATTCTCTGTAATTTGTTTTAGTTCTTGTTAGAAGAGGTCTTTGAAATGTTTCATTTGCCTTCCCCATCTTGAAGAGCCTTGTTTTCACACTTTTCACCACCTTGAAGAGCCTTGTTTTAGCAGTTTTCACCATCTTGAAGAGCCTTGTTTTCTCACTTTTCACCATCTTGAAGAGCCTTGTTTTCACACTTTTCACCACCTGAAGTGCCTTGTTTTAGCAGTTTTCACCATCTTGAAGAGCCTTGATTTCACCGTTTTCACCATATTGAAATGCCTTGTTTTCACCGTTTTCGCCATATTGAAATGCCTTGTTGCAACAGCCTACCATCTTCTTCCTTTTCCCGTCCAAATTTACAGAAATGGTTATTATGGTTCTTCACTCATGGTAACTGCAGGTGATCCGGCCGTGGAAGTGCTGAAAGATGCATGCCATGATCTGATGCTTATGTGTGAGCACACTAGGAGCACCTTTGATCAAGCTCTCGCAAAATTCAAGAGTGAGAAAGGCATGAAATCAATGAAGTTGGGAAAGAAGTGATTTGTTGATGCTCACTCTTCGCTATCTATATATTGATGGTAATTTGTTGCATATGTATTTTTATGCAATCTTTTTTTGGGGTTAATATCTTGGTTGCTTTTCTCCTCTAAGTATGTATGACTTCTTTAACTTTGTCCTTAAAGCTGTAGTAGATATTGTGATCACAACTATTTTGTTTTCAAAGAAATGTGAAGCAAATTATGTCCCCTTAGATAACATTTTGGAACGTTAAAGTTAAATGCAGAAGTTGTTGTCCGTTGCCATAAAAGCTCATAATAGGATTCTACGTCACAACCTAAGAGTTAAAGGATATGTTTGGAATTCCAAGGGGGATAACGAACCGGCTGGATAATTGGGGTGGGGCTCAACTGGTTCGTTGGGGTCCTATGATCCATGTTAATTTTATGAATCTTAATGCATTGATATCGTAAAAGATTGCTCATTTTATGTCCCAAACAATAATTGTTGTTCATTGAGGGTTGTCACAAATAGTTAGGCAGTGTTTTGTTCATCTTATTTTTTCTGTTTATTATAACTGCTATCAGACCAGACTAGAGTACTAGACCATATCAGACTAGATTAGATCTTCAAAAAATCAGATTCAATTAGGCGAACGGAACATAGTCTTAGTATACTCAACAGGGCGTGAATCCGAGCCCCAGAGCAAACTCGAATGCGGCGTAGAGTCTCGCTTGGGGAGGAGACCCCAGAGGGTATGGTGTAGGGGTGTAAACGGATTTTAATCGGATCGGATGTGCCATTACCAAATCCGCATCCGTTTATTTTTGTCGGATATCGAATTCGGATACGGATCTAGACGGATATTGAAAAATCAAAACCGTATCCGCATCCGTCGGATATCGGTCGGATATCGGATATATCCGTATCCGTTTCCAATTTTTAAAACTAAATTAAACAATACTTGAATTTTCAATTAAACTAAATTAAAATATTATTAAATCAACTATAATTTTTATGGGATATTAATTTTCTTATTTTTTATAGTTTATGATATTCTACGATAACTTCATATCATAAAATGATTTACACAATACATATATACACATACTTTTATGTGTTTACACATATATTTTGCATATAAAAATGTCTTATACTTTGAGATATCTATAGAGAAACAAAATGTAAAAATAAAAAATTAGGAAAGACTATATATAACGGATCGGATATACGGATAAACGGGTATTTAAACGGATGTCAATGCGGAGCGGATTATAAACGGATCGGATGTATGATTACCAAATCCGTATCCGTTTAGCAATCGAATATCCTTAATCGGATACGGATAATAACCGCTTTTAACGAATGCGGATATTTTCCATATAAACGGATACGGATGCGGACGGTAATCGAATTTTCGGTTATCCGTTTACAGCCCTACTATGGTGTTGGGTAGCATAATGTACACCATCTGATGGAGGTTTGGAGGCATTACAAATTTACAATAACCCCAAGCAACATCCACGTGAGATGGAGGTACATGCCCAACAAGGCCCCTCCTACACCGGATTAAATTAATGAAATTATTATTACTCCAATCTTATTGCAAATTCAATTCATGGTTTGACTTTGCAAAGTTTAAGAATTAAAAAAAAAAACTAAAAATGCATAGTTATAATTAATTCGAAAGGGAGAATTCTTAAGCACCACACATTTCAATCTCGAAAGAGCTCGAAAAGTAAAGTATCTGAGGAGGTGTGTATTTACTCTTGATTATGCAGTACTTTTTTGGATTTAAAAAGTCGGTAAATATTCCATTTAGATTTTCAAACGTCATTTAAAATCTAGATTATTCAAATTGGATTTTAAAATATCTTTCTAAATCGGGTATAAATTGAAATCAAATCTCAACAAAATTGTAAAGAGAAAAATGTTATATTAACCCCAAAATATAAACTCTACCCCTTTACAAATCTTGCAGACATTTACAGACATCTGACATTGTTCCGTGTATGTGAATGTTTCTAAGGTTTGTAAGAGCGGGGTTAAAGGGGAGATTTATGTTCTTGGGGTCAAAGTAGCATTACTCTTTTAAGTTTTATCAACTCCATGCCCTTGCTCTTTCGAATTTCGATACACAGCATTTATCGTCTCCTTCCATCAAAGTGAATGGAACTCTATGCCCTAGTTTTCTCTAGCTTTCGCCGTTGTCGTTGCCAATAGTTTGTCTGACAGCAGCGTCATCGTTCGTTCCAAGCCTGATTCTGAGAGTTGGATATGACCCGAGTCCGAGCAAGTGGATTTTGGGAGCGGACACGGTGATGTAAAGGTCACCCTTCGAAGTCATCGGTGGTCCGGCAGACATCGCAAGCAAAGCAGCGGCAGAGGCACGTGCACATGTCCATGTTCTTCTTTTCACGGTGTTTTCTTTTCTACTTGCACGGTGAATCTTTTTTTGTGTTTGGTGTTTGTTTGAGCTTGGATTATACAATCCAACAAAATTATACTTCACCTGTTCTCCAAAACATTTCCTCTTATTTTTACTTCCATCAAAACACTTCTACTTTTTATCAAAAAAAATACTATTTTACCCATATTTTTTTATCCTACCTATTACATCATACATTTTGTCTAATAATCCATTCATCATATCTTACTTTTATCCATCACATCAAGCGCAAAATTCGAAGTCAACTACAATTTAATACTTCCTTAATTTGGCCATTGGTCAAAATAGGAAAGGTTTCCCAAACGGAGGAAATATAAAACTCCGTTGATAAAATACACTAAATTTATCTAACTCTACATAGATTTAAAGCAATCTATAAATTTTATATAATCTATGAATTTTACGCTCCGTTTGTATAATTGTATTTGCCCTTGTTGTACACTTTGATATGATTTCAAATTTGAACTATTTTATGCACTTTTATGATTAAAAGTGCAAAACATTCCAAATTTTGGATTATCATCGGAAATTTTTTCAATTACTCGGGGTTAAATAAATACACTTGTAAAAGGGTTGACTCTAAAAAAAAAAAACAAAATCAAAAGGCACCCCATTAGCCACACTTGGGAACCATAAAAACACTAGCCTTAACAACACTGCCATTCGCGAGCTTAAACCCAGGACTCACCGGAAACCCAACCACTAGCCCCATACAAAATCCGCCTCCGCCCGAATACTTCCCCACGCTTTCCATGTACTCCGGACGAAATTCCGATCCCTCACTCGCCTCGAACTGGCACGGCCGCGGCGGCTCCACAGAGAACGCCAGCAGATGAAGCATCCACACCGCCTTGGCCAGCTCCAAGAACTCGCCGTAGAACTGGCTCCTCGGGTGGTTTCCGGCCAGAACCTGCCGCCTCTGCTCCAGATCTCCGAACAGAGACTCCTCCATCTTGGGGTGGATGATCGCCAGATATTTCTTGAAGCAGAAGTTTCCGAAGCTGCAGTTCGGGAGTATCCCCAGCAGCTCCGCCGGATCCATCGCCTTCATGTCCCGGTACTGTCTGTAACAGCCGCGGCGGTGCTGTTCCGGGTCGGCTACGGAGCAGAGGCCGCCGTCCATGTAGAACGTCTCGTGCTCGAACCCTTGGAACATTTTCCGGTTCACATACGACTCCAACGCGTACCTCGCGCGATTCGTTCCGATTATCGCGCCCGCCGTTGCGACGGCCGCGGATGAGGCGGCTTCGATGGATCTCACGGCGGCGGCTATGTCCCAGTGTGCCGATCTCATCAGCGAGAGGAGCAACGCCGTGAACGATTTCGAAGCCCCTTTCACCAAACTCATTGTGCTCTCGAATAGCTCCGGCGCCGGCGGCATCGCCGCTGCAGATACCGGAAAGTATATTATTTAGCCCTAATTTTGAATTTCACAACGAAAATTGCGCCTGAAAAGTTTCGTACCTTGCGATTGACTGCTGCAATTTTTTGCTTTTTGCTTCGCCTTTCCTTTCTTCGCGCTACTGCACGGTGACGACGTCGTTTGAAGCTTCTCTTTCAGGATTTCAATTTCAGCTTCTTTGGATTTCAGTTCTCTTTTCAAGTCCTCCACCACGGCCTCGTACGGCGCCACCACCTCCCTCAGCGTCGCCGCCCCAACTCTGCGCCGCCCTCCTCCGGCGCTCCGCCGATACCTTTCCTTCAGGACTCCGATTCTTCGGAGCTCGGATACCACCGCCACGTCAGCCACGCGCATCTTATCCGGATCCCAAGGACTGTGCGCTTCCTGAAGGCTAACGTACGCCCTCTTCAGGTTCGCCGCCGCCTCGAACACTTCCGCCAGTATCGTCTCCATTTCCGCGAGCACTTCCTTATCCCTCCCCGGAACTTCGACGTCCTCTTCTTCCCCGTCTTCACTTTCGTCCTTGCCGCAGTTGAAGTAGTAGCTGTCTCCATCGGATTCTTCGCCGGCGTGAGTGACGACGGAGAAGTCGTGGTGATCGGCGGCGTCGACGACGAGAGGGTGAAGCAGGCAAGACGCCGTAACGCGCTGGACCAGATGGGAGAAACTGGAGACCCTGTTCGCCATTTTCCAGATGCTTTGTGATTTCTGTCAAGGAATGGCGGCAATGGGCGGGTAAAGAGTAGAGTACGGAGAAGTGGGTAGTTATTGATGAATGAATTGCCGTGACAGCTATTCATCCTTTCAACCACCAAAACGGGCCGGATTGGTTTTGGAATAAGTTTTGAGTTGAGTATTTAAAGTTTTTTTTATATCTAATCTAATTTGAATTGGTCTGATCTAATTTTAATAAAAATAAAAATTTTGTAATATTTTAAGTTTTTTTAGTGTTTAGGAAAACTAGTGCATCACACATACCATGCACAGAAAGAAAAAACTTATCCAAATTGAGAAAAATATTTTATATTTTAAATTATTGGGCATTAGTTTATAAATAGTAGATGTGTACGCATTTCAATTTATAAATATTATTATTTATTTAATTTTAAATAGACATACAAAATACTCCGTATAAAAGAGAGACTATTCGATCGTACTATGTTCAATAGATAATATGAAAATTAAGGACAATTAGATAATATAAGAATGAAAGAAAATGAAGTGTGCACATTAGGACCAATCAAACATTCTTAATACTTCCTTATAAACTGCATTCGTTGTAGTGTTAGCGGGAGCAGTTTCAGAATTACATATCATTATTTATAAGCCAGCGCATGAGCGTACCCTAGAGATCGTCACATACAGTTGTCTGGGACTGAAAACTGGGTTTTTTCAAAAACATGCCAACATGATAGAGAGATTGTCCCTAACTTTTGTTTATGGTCATCTTATATGATACCATAATAAGATATTATCTTCTTTGAAACTTAAATGACAATCTCATATCTGAAGGAGTTAATAAAACTCGCGAGATCAAAATGGTTTGTCTTGTATTTTTTCAGTAAATCATTTTTGCTTCCAAGAAACAGTTATCAAGTCTTGTAAAAATTAACCGTGTTTCATTACACAGATCGTTAGCATGATTGCCATTTTCTCGTCACCGCTTATTTTATAGAATATTTTATATATTTTTGAACAATATAAATTATACTCTTTATTTATATACCAATTTATAATAAAAATGATTTTATATGTGTTCGTTGGAGAATCATAACTTTAGTTGCATTTTTTATTTTTAAAAAATTCGACAAAAGTCGAGTTGATCCATCCATTCGTATGTGTTTGATGCATCTACATGTTCCATTTCTATTTCAATGTTCTATATGTAATCAATATTTTTAATTATTTTAATCAATTTTATAATAAATTGTTGATTTTTTTATGGGATTTAGAACAATCTATACTTTTTGGAATCTAAAAAAATTTAATTCATAAAATATATCAATATTCAATTTAATCAATTTAACTACACGTAGAATTAAAATAATTCATTGATTTTATGTCATTTACGGATTATGACATAGGGGAATTTAAGTAAATAGCACTAAAACATAATGACTTTCCCTAAATAGTACTACATGTAATTTTTTTTCCAATGTAGCACTTTTAGTCATTATTCATTAGTCATTATTCAAGTAAATATTTGTCATCACAAGTCATTATGGACATTATTAAGTGCTATTTAGGGAATAAAACAATTTAAGTGCTATTTAGAGAAATGACTTAAGTTATAGTGCTATTTAGTGCAAATATTTCTTACTCCCTCTGTCCCCCCGTTTTTGTCCACTTTCATTTTTACACACCATCCAATGCACTTCTTTAATCCATTTTATCTTGTAATTTGTATATTAAAAAATTATAGAAATTATATATTACTCCCTCCGTCCGGATTTCAAGTTCCCGGTTTGACTTTTGCTCATTTTTAGTGAAAGTTGACTAAGGCTATAAAATGACAAGAATGCCCTTACTAAAAAAAGAAGGAAAAGAACGCCACATGCAGCATAAAGAAGTGAACAATACTGAGTACTATTACTGGTTCCAAAAAGTAGGCAAGTATGGGATTTGATTACATCATATCATCATTACATTACCAAATCATCCAAAAAAAACATTCCAATTCCCTCTTATTTTTACAAAACTACCCGCCCAAACATTCCCAAAAATTTTAAAACAACCTTTCCTCTTACAGTCTTATAAAAGCTCCCTCCCATTTCCTTATTTAGCATGTTTTTTCTTGAATATGTTCTCTTCATTTTCTTCGGGGTGCTGTCCTTGCACTCTCTTCGGGCCGCGCTTCATTTCCTCCGGGGTACTATCCATGCACGTCAATTCGGGGTGCTGTTCTTGAAATCTCATCGGGCTGATCTTCACTTTCTTCGGGCTGCTATCCGTGCATGTTTCTTCGGGCTGCGGTCCTTGAACTCCCTTCGGGCTGCTCTTCATTTTCTTTGGGGTGCTATCCTTGCACGTTTCTCCGGGCTGCGGTCCTTGAACTCTCTTCGGGCTGCTGTCTTTGCACGTTTCTTCGAGCTGCGGTCCTTGAACTCTCTTCGGGCTGCTCTTCATTTTCTTCGGGTTGCTATCCTTGCTTCTGTGCTCTTCATTTTCTTCTGTTTTGCTGGAAACTGCACTTCTTGGAGGCCTGCAAACACACATGGATGGGGAAAACCCTCACCTAAATACGAAGAAGTTGGAGAACACAACGAGGCAGGTAATCAGTGACACATTACTAGCTCATTCAAAGCAAAATCCTAATGGTTCATACTCAGCTCAGTATGGGCATATCAACAAACTTGCTGCACAGTTTAATGTATCTAGAAAAACAGTGAGCAAGATATGGGCAATTGCAAAGAAACAAATAGAGCAGGGGGTTGCCATCGATGTGAGGAGTCGATTGGTAGGAAAGAAGGGCAGGAAAAGGACAGTGATGGATGCACAGGCTATTGCAGACACTCCACTCAGGAAGAGGACTAATGTAAGATCTTTAGCTGCTGCAATTGGCAAGCCTAAGTCAACCGTGCATGAATGGATAAATAAAGGTATGCTGAGGAGCCATTCTAATGCAATCAAACCCTTCTTAACTGATGGCAATAAAATATCAAGGTTGAGGTTCTATTTAGATCAAGTAGACCCTTACAGCATGCCCATCCACCCTCAGTTTAAAAGTTTTCACAATGTTTTACACATTGATGAAAAGTGGTTTTATATGTCCAAAACTTCCCAAAAATTTTACCTGCTTCCAGATGAAATTGACCCACACAGAACATGTAAATCCAAAAAGTTCATAACTAAAGTCATGTTTTTGTGTGTGGTTGGGAGACCACTATTTGCTGAGAGTGGAGAAGTATTGTGGGATGGAAAAGTTGGCATTTTCCATTTCACAGAAACAGTTCAAGCTCAGAGGAAGAGTAAAAACAGAGCAAAAGGGGTGTTGGAGGTGAAGCCAATCACTAGTGTTACCAAGCAAGTGACAAAGGATATGCTGATCAAACAAGTCATTCCATGTATCCAAGAAAAATGGCCATCACAGTTATCTAAAGACATACAAATTCAGCAAGATAATGCAAGGCCACACATTCAAGGACTGGACTCTGACTTTATGGCAGCAGGTAACACAAATGGATTTCACATCACTCTAAATAATCAACCCCCCAACTCCCTTGATTTAAATATCTTGGACCTTGAGTTTTTTAGAGCCATCCAGTCTTTAAAAGAACAGTGTGCTCCAACCAGTGTTCCAGAGTTATTAGAGGCAGTTCAAAGAGCATATAATGCCCTCAATCCAGAAACCTTGAACAAGGTTTGGTTGACATACCAGCAGGTGTTGACTAAGGTAATGGAACATGAAGGCAGTAACAACTACAGATTACCACATATGGGGAAAGATAGACTTGCCAGAGAAGGAAATCTTCCTAAGTCTTTGAGCATAGACCTGGACCTTATTCAGAAGATAGCAAGATTGGTTGGACAACAGAATGCAGGTAGAAATGAAGGACTGGTTGAGTTCAACACTGAAGAGGGAGATGACTACCTATCTTCAGAGTTGAACTAAACACACACTTCTTTTTGGGTTTCAGTGTATGTAAGTGGTTGCCACTGTGGGTTTTTGGAGAGTGGTTACCACATTATGTTTTGTGGTTTTATGTGCTTGTAAATGGTAGCCACAGATAACTTTTTGGGTTTTGGGTTTTGGGTTTTGGTTCTCACATCAAGGCAACTACACACAAACTACTCTATTTGTAACATATGTATAATGAAAGACAACTGCCATCATATGCTTATCATTTTTTATAACTGCCACTTCATCATTGCTGGTGTAGGTTCATTATTCTTATACATTCATCACAGTAAATGGTCACATAAGGTCTTACAAAGAACATAGGGACATAAACCATAGTGTACAGAAACCACAGATAAGTTTTTGGCAGAGTAAGACCACATAGAAGGTGTAAAACCCTCACTACTCAGAGACATCCGTAAATGGATACATTCTCATCATAGTAATCATCATTGTTCTCAGACATTCATCACAGAAAGTGGTCACAAACAGTCTTCCAAACATTAGAGGGACAGATAACATAGTGTACAGATACGACACCCATTGGCAGAGTAAGACCATATAGAAGGTGTAAAACCCTCACTACTCAGAGACATCCTTAAATGGATACATTCTCATCACAGTAGGCATCATTGTTCTCAGACATTCATCACAGAAAGTGGTCACAAACAGTCTTCCAAACATTAGAGGGATAGATAACATAGTGTACAGATAGGACACCCATTGGCAGAGTAAGACCACATAGAAGGTGTAAAACCCTCACTACTCAGAGACATCCTTAAATGGATACATTTTCATCACAGTAGGCATATTGTTCTCAGACATTCATCACATAAAGTAGTCACAAACAGTCTTGCAAACATGAGAGGAACAGATAACATAGTGTTAATTAAGGACCCTTTTAAAGGAAAGCCACATGCAGCATAAAGAAATGAACAATATGGAGTCTTGTTACTGTTTCCAAAATAAGGGAAGAGCAGGGACAGTAATTGAACCATCCAAACTCACATAATCCATAATTATTCCAGTAATGTAGAAATAATTGAAGTATAAGAAGGTTAAACGAACTTCCCTACTTGTACTTTGAAGCCCAAAAGTCTGGATCTGGGCTTGGAAGTAAGATGTTTAGCATATCAATGTGGAGGTGCATGCGTGAGTACATGGGTTGAGAAGAATCAAACCCAACTCTCTCAAACTCCTCCATCTCGTCACCCTCCTGCCTCCCATCAACAAAAATACAATCTTCTTGAGATTCAATGTTGATAAAACACTGCATTTCTCTGATCGGGGCAGGATCGGCCCCATCATCTTCACTATCGATGACGATGACCTCGTCATCGCTATGGATTAGGATAACCTCCTCCACCTCGCTGTCATCAGAGATTAAATCTTCGACCTCACCCCAACCATCTTGAAATTCCGTCTCCGGAATGATGGAATCCAAGAAATAGTCATGTGGATCCATTAGATGTGGGCAGATATCTAGGGTTCTAGGAGAAGAGGGAGAAAGAATTGGGCGGATTGGATATGGGAAGGAGAAGAGTTGCGAAAAGAAGGACAGGAGGGTGTAATGAATGAGGGTAGGAGGATTGGGCGAGAAGGGTGTATTAATGAGAGGGGTAGTTTAGAAAAATTGGGTTAGAAAACGTATAATGGGAACTTTATTTCCGGACGGAGAAAAGCATAGAGTGGGAACTTGAAATCCGGGCGAATGGAGTAATAATCTACTCCCTCCGTCCCTAAATAAATTTCCTCTTTCGTTTTTTCTTTGTTCCTAAATAAACTTCTCTTTTCCCTTAAAAAACCCCTTTTACCCCTTACTTTTTCATTCCCCTACCTATCACATCATACCTTTTTACTAATAATATACCTATCACATCTTACTTTTACACGTCACATCAAGGGTATTTTTGGAAAGTCAACACAAAAATATCTCTCCCTTAAATCCTCAAAAAGTCAAAAATGAAAGTTTATTTAGGGACGGATGGAGTATATGTTAAGACAAATCAAACAAGATCACACATGACTATATTTAGGCTTACAAATTGAGGGAATTTGATGAGTCAAAATGCTTTGATGAACAGTTCCAAAAGTCAAAAGTGGACAAAAACTGGGGGATGGAGGGAGTATGACATATCTCACGTAGGCCTGGACACGGTACCGGTTCGGTATCGTTACCGGCGCCGGTACCGCCGGTACCCACGACCGTCCCAGGTACCAGGAACCGGTACCGAGACCGCCCCGTTCGGTACCGGTTCCGGTGCCAATATTCCCGTCACGGAACCGGCGGTACCGGTACTGGTTCCGGTACCGTACCGTTAAATATTTTTTTTCGGTTTCCTGCTGCTCTGCCTGCTCAGCTGCTGTCCTGCAAAAAAAAGTAATTGGAGCGTGAGGGGGTCCCCTCAAACGGCTATGATGCCGTTGAGGGGAGGGGGGGATTGGGGGGTTAGGGGAGGGGGGAGGGGGTAGGGGGCACTCTACACTATAAATACACCATTTTTTTTAAACAAATAACACACCAATACACCATTCTCATAATCTCATTTCTTCTTACTCCTCTCTAATTCTCTTAATTTCATAAATCTTATATCTCAATTCTTATTATCTTTTATACATTTTATATTTATTATAATAAAAATATATATTAACATATTATATAATATATAAATATATACTCATAAAAATATATAATAATAAATTTTTAGTTATACATTCATTATTCATATAAATATATTAAAATGTCGAGAGAGTTCGGTAGAAGGTCCGTGGATATGGGCGACGTGAACCGAAGTTTGAGGAAAGGCAAAGCTAAAGCCACCTCCGACGGTTCGACCTCACGCGGACGCGGTTCTCGAGGAAGACACTCCGTCTCTTCCTTTCTTACTATCCCCGATCACTTAATCGAGAACGCTATGACGGATGAAGAATTCGACCAGATTTATTCTGGTAGAGGGGACGCAAATCTCCTCACTCTTGATAGTGTATTCGAAGATCTTGATGAAGCAAATCTGGATAATCTGGACGGGGACGAGGAGTCTACACCGCAGAGCAACGACGTCGACGAGGAGGCAGGTGAGCCCGAGACCTCTCGAGGTCCGGACAAAGGTAAAAAAAATATAAATCAGATTTATTTGTTTATCATTTTGACAAAGAAACAAAAGATGGCATAGTTTATGGAACTTGTAAACATTGTGGGACCGTCATAAAAATGGGAGTTTCCGGCGGTTATGGCGGTCCGGAAAAACACCTAAGGTCGAGGCATCCCGTGGAGTACGCCAAATATGAGGCAAAAAAGAAGGGACGACAAGAAGTGCAAACCCAAATTTCTCGGTTTGCAAACAGATGTAAGGGCGGCCTTTTTGCTTATAGCGACGAGCAAAATAAGCAAAAAATGGCCGAAATGATTTGTGAAGAAAATTTGACATACATGTTTTCTGAAAAACTTGGATTTATTGATTATTGTCAACAGGCATTAAACCCTCAAGCACGAGATTTTTCAAGAAAAACAATTAAACGAGAAATTATTCGTCAGTATAAAAGTGGAAAAATAAATTTGGCAAATTTTTTTCTCAATTTTAATTATCGTGTTGCTATTTGTTCTGATATTTGGAGTGAAACTTATCATAATTTGTCTTATATGGGTGTTACTTGTCATTGGATAGATAGTGATTGGATTATGCATAAACGTGTTCTTGCATTTCGTGATTTCAATGATCAGCATAATGCTGAAAATATTTTTCTATTGATTCAGAGTATTCTGCGGGAATACAACTTATCTGAAAAAGTGTTTTCATTTGGTTTTGATAATGCTACTAATAATACTGCAGCTATTCCTAAACTTAGAGAAATTTGCCCACCGTCTACGCCTATGGGTAGATTTCTGCATCAACGGTGTGCCTGTCATGTTTTAAATTTATGTGTTCAACAGGGAATAGAAGCTATGGGCGGAGTTTTGACGAATATTAAAGAAGGAATTAAAAGAATTTGGGGGGGCTCGTCTTGTTTCGAGGTCCTGGAAGATGTTCTGTAAGTCTAAGGGTAAAAAAGAAATAGTTTTTGCAAAAGATATCCACATTAGATGGAATAGTACTTACAAATTGATTCATCAGATTCTAAGATATAAAGAGGAACTTGCTGAATTTTTTGGTGATGAACTTCATATAATCATTAATCCTTCCGAAATTGTTGTTGTTGAAAAATTGAATGCCGTATTAGAAGTTTTTAATAACGCAACTCTTACTTTTTCTCATGTTTACCAGCCAACTACAAATACATTTTTTAAAGAGTGCGTTACAATTGCAACATGTTTTCGTGAAAGTATGGCTGATCCGGATTTGTACCCTTATGTTGCTCCTATGAGAGATAAATGGTGTGCTTATTATTTGTTCATTCCTGATATTTATAAAATAGGTATTATTTGTGATCCACGCTTTAAGATTGAAAATTTTAAAATTTTAATTGAGTATTACTATAGTTGTTTTTTAGATGAAAATAGTTATTACTACAGTCATTTAATAGAATGGAAAAAGAAAGAGATAATGCTATAACTTTTTTTGAGAATTTGTTTGAGGAATATCAAGGGTTATACGGCACTGTACAAGAAGAAACAGCACCACCTCCGCCCCCGAAATCAAAAAAAGGTTTTGCCGGAATAGTCGGTGGTCTTCTTGCAAAGAAAGGGAAGCGTACTCATTCTTCGATGAGTTCAAGTGGTACAACAGTAAGCTCGCACAACGAACTTGCTATGTACCAGGGTATGCCATGCGATTACGACGACGACGTGGATTTTGATGTGCTCGGATGGTGGAAGCGGAACGAACAAATGTTCCCATGTCTCGGCATGCTAGCAAGACAAGTGTTATCCGTTCCGGTATCAACCGTAGCAGTTGAACGAGAATTCAGTGCTAGCGGCAACATTCTAACCGACTTTCGAAGTTGTCTTAGCGCTGAATCTCTTGAAACACTTGTTTGCAACCAAGATTGGCTCTTGGCAAGACGTCGAGCTCAAGAGTCATCGTACCTACTCGAATCGTAGCATTACAAGAATGCAACAACAGATGGAAGTCTGAGTTCTGAAGAATAAGTTATAATTCTTTTTATGTTAATGTAAATATGTAATTAGTTTTTTTAGGTGAGCGATATATAGCTCCTTCGAGGGTTTCTTTACGGTTCTTTACCTCGTCGCTTTTTTTGAACCGTCAGGATATTAAATGTGGTTGTTCTTCAGTTAGTGTATTATTCATTTAAAATATTTAAATAACAACTACATTTTTAGATTTTTTATTTCATTCTTTCCTTAAAGAATTGCAAATTTAAAATTTTATACTTTAAAAATTTTAAAAAAAGCAAAAAAAAAATGGGGGGGGGGGCGAAACCGGCCGGTCCGGTGCAGGAACCGCCGGTCCGGGAACCGGAACCGGTACCGGCCGGCACGGTGACGGTTCCGGTGACATGGGGTGGCGGTTCCGGAACCGGAACCGTCCCGGAACTGTACCGTGTCCACCCCTAATCTCACGTAATCTTTAAAAATCTGAATTAAATATTTCGGAGCCACTCATTCTGAAATTTCCGGTTTATGGCCAAACAAATGCCATAGCCAAACCAAATCAATAGCAATACGATTTGTTGTCCCTACGTCATCCAAATCCAATTTCGCCATAAAAAGAATTTGCTTAAACCAAATCTAGCTATTTTCGCCAAAAAAAAGAATTGATTTTGCAGCCGCTATTGGTGTTTTTCTTTCTTTCTTTCTTTTTTTGGAGACTTGATGCGAGGACGAGACCGTGCCTAGGGTTTTCATATAAATAATGGAAATGCTCCGGTACCATGTCGAATACATGAGGTCAGATATATATACAAGTAAACACGCCTTAAACCCAAACATAGACTAGGGACCCAAACAATTAATTACATAAAATAACAAATACTCTAATAATATACTCATGCCTTTTACCAAAACTCCAAAAGGTCTATTGTAATATTAATACACGTACACCATATTTATATTGAGACTAAAACTTAAGGAGTACATTTTAAACAACTAAAATGAGGAATGGGTGAGAAATGAGAATGAGTGAATGTGGTTGGCCTGGTGGAGTAGAATGGGTTATGGCATAGTGTATCAAATTTTTAACCCCAAGGGCAATTTTGTCCATTTCTTAAAACAATTAAAGATGTGGAGTGTAGATATCAACTCCCGTGCGCAAGCTCAAGAAGATGTTGTCTACTCATACAATTTTTGCCATATCATCTCTTTGTAATGGTCAAAGATGTTTTTTTGTGTTTAAGTCTACCCATCATTACAACCCCCCTAAGAAGAAGTATATTTAAACAAAAATATTACCTCGTTACGTGGTAGGGAGCGCGGAAACTAAAAATTAAAAAATGGTACGTGAAGACTTTATTATGAGTAGTTGTGCCCAAGAAAATTAAAACTTTTAATGAGTCTTAAGAACCGGACCGATGACCGAACCGATCCAAATACTGGTTCACTGGTCGAATCGACGGTTCAGTTGGTTGAATTAGTAGTTTAAGCATATTATATATATATATATATATATATATATATATATAATTATTTTGTATAAAATAAAAATAACTCCTTCCATATGTACGTAAAATTTTACTCCGTATGATATTTGATTGAAATTATAATCACTCTAATCTATTTTGTTAGTCAATTTTTATTTAAAATAAAATTCACATATCGAGAAGTACATTAAAAGTTTTATAAAATAATGATATTTTTATTTTTCTTTATATATTTCGTATAATATCTAAAAATATCAACAAGATTTTTTTTCGCGGCACATACTCCGTATTAGAATTATTTCTATTTTTAAATATTAAGAATCTTAGTTTAAGAAATAAAGAAATCTTTTAATATATATTTACTCTTTTAATTATGGAATATATACTACTTGGAACCATCATGTTACAAAAAAGGTTCTTGCTCAATTGGTTGATGGGAGAAAGACGACAGTAGGACTAAAACATTGAAAATATACCAAAATAGGATTTACATGTTTTTATTCCTAAAATAAGAAGTGCGTTAGGGAGGGGCCATGTTCGGTAGGTTTATCGGCGGAGTTAGGAAATTAAAAATAATTAATTTTATGAACAAAATATCGTACGTGCTCCGATTACATTCTTGGAAGAATTGTTGTTATATAAGCTTTTCTTTTGTTATAAGAATGGAGAAATGTGATTAATTATTATGGGCAACAAGTGGCGGGGGCATGCAGCTGTTGACGTTAATGGTTCGTAGAATTGGTTTGTCCACCAATATACTCCGTATATGTGTGTGTGTATTGATTATAATGAAGTGAAGGCAGGAACCTGCAGGCCAGTATCAGGCTCAGGCTCAACATAGTAACTCATCTATGACTTGTTTCAGTTAACTGTTATTAACCTTTGAGCTATAATAAAATAAAATTAGTATTGTATATTAATTAGGTAAAATGATATTTTAAAAATATTTCACATAATTAATATAATAAAATTATTTTTGTATCAATATATAATAACATTTTAATTTAATTTGAGGTCAAAGTTTATTAATTTTGATCGAAAAAAGTCGAAAGTGGCCATGGGCACACACTCTTGGACGGAAAGAGTAGTACTTTCTCAGCTCGTCCCATTAAAAATTTCAAAGACAAAAAAAGGCACGCCCTAAAATTAACCTTATTTTATGATAATACAGAATATGATGTACGTAAATGATACATGAGTTACAATTAGAAAATAATTTTAGAATTACACATTTTAAGGTAGTCTAGAAAAATTTCATGGGATGGAATAAGTATAGTATACATAGTACACAGATCAATACTTGCCTGACAGATGCTTTATGATGTTAGGTATATGCGGGGTTTAATTTTCACCTTTTTATTATTTGTCACCAAGCTTTTATAAATGCCCCTTTTAAATTAAAGATGCTCCCCGTTGCCATCTATAACGCTACTACTTTGTTTGGGAAAAACATTTTCAACTAAGCTAATATTTTGGATAAAATATTAATGATGTAGATTAATTTGGAAAATGCTAACGATTTTTGGCCTTGTTTGAGAAAAGCGTTTTCCATTAACGTTAGCGTTTTCGATAAAATATTAACGGTGTAGATTAATTCAGAAAATGCTAACGCTAAAAGCTACCGCCAGATGGGGCCAAAAGCCTCATTTGACATCAGCATTAGAGTTTAGCGTTATTGTTTTGAAAAAGTTATCCGACGGTAGCTTTTAGTGTTAGCGTTTTCAGAATTAATCTACACCACTAAAACTTTATCCAAAACCCCAATCTCTAACGTTGGTTCCAAACAATGCCAAAAACTGACGTCAGATAGTCTTTTTAAAGCACTAACACTAGTCCTAACACTGATGCCAAACTGGTCCTGGGTCGTATAGTATAAAGATGCAAGCTAATTAGCTATGTTGAAGGTTCAATACAATGCCAGCAAGAGAGGAGATGGTGTCATTGAGATTTGGGAAGAATCCAAGGAAATATATAACCACTTATTGACTACTCCTCCCTTTGTGTGTGAAAAAATTCAACTTCACAAAATAAAAAAAATCTGAATAAAAAATAATGAAAATATACTAAAGTATACTCGAGTACGTTCCAAGTCTTTTAGGACTATTGTCTTATATCGCACTGCTATTATATTTTTATTTTGTTCTTAAAATACTTAGGTCTCTTATTTTGTTATTTTTATACCTTTTTTTTACTTGGAATTGTATTCAAAGAGATTCGTCAAAACAGCATTTAAAAATTCAAAGTAAATATTTAGAATTTGTTTTTGTTAGCATATGTATTAGATTTGGTTAATGAGCTCGTTTGTGTAGGCGAGACTCGTAATTAGGTCAAGTCGATCATATATTTACTATAAAGCCTTATTCTTTTGCGTTAAAATTTCAGAGTTGGATATAAGAACAAATTAGAAAAAATTGAAGGATAATGAAAAGAGTTGGACAAAACTAAAAAGAAATGGAAAAGAAGACTATATTGTTATTTGTTAGTTACTTATTCCTTTCTTTAAAACGAAAAATTAAAAATGTGAATTTTCTTTTCACATTATAATAAATGTGTGTGTGTTGAAAGTATGCAACATGAGGTCGGCCCTATTGAGAACCCCTCTGGTCGGCCCTCAGTTTTAAAACTCATATTCTAAAAATGTGAATTTTCTTTTCACATTCTAATTTGATAATGATAAAAATAAGTAATAAGAATAAGGGAAATTAAATTTATCTAAATAAAACTAAAATATAATAATTTTTTCAATATAGAGTCATATGTTTTTATTTCTCAGTGTATAACTATTAATCATTATCCATTAGTCATTAATTATTCAAGTAAATATCTACCATCTATGGATATGATTGTTAAGAGTACATCCCACATCGGAAATCTAAGAGTAAAATAATCGGTATATAAGCTCTAGAGTTGAACTAACTAATAGATTAGATTCAATCTTTTAATGTGGTTCAGCCCAAGTGTCTTATTGCCCAATCTAGTGATACATACCCTATCCTAAATTCTATCATGGTATCGGAGCCAGTTTTAGCCCACCTCGTTTGTAAAGGTGTCCGTCTAGACGTTCATTCCTAGAGGCCCGTTAGTCTTTAGCCCAGTTGTCCGTATATATGGAGGTTGTACCCAACGACATGTGGCCTGTTTAACACGATTGCTCGTCTGGAAGTCCATACCCAGCGGCTCGTGGTTCTTTAGGTGTTGGCGCTCAAAAAAAGTCAAGGGAATGGGAGTTCATTTACAAGTGGTCAACCGGTTAGATTCAAAATGACTCGGTTGTCCACTTGAGGGGGAGTGTTAAGAGTACATCCCACATCGGAAATCTAAGAGTAAAATAATCGGTATATAAGCTCTAGAGTTGAACTAAGTAATAGATTGGATTCAATCTTTTAATGTGATTCAGCCCAAGTGTCTTATTGCCCAATCTAGTGATCCATACCATATCCTAAATTCTATCAATGATTCCTCCTCTAAATATTATTAAGTACAGAGTACTATTTAGGGAATAAAAAAGTTTAAGTTCTACATTAGAAAATGACTTATATTTTAGTCCTATTAAGTACTATTCCGTAACAAATTGTCTTTAAATATATGCAAGAATATAAATGATTACAACCATGCCAGGGGTACACTTCAAAAGTGTACCAAAGTTGTACCCCAAAAAATACATCGACATTTTAACGATTCACATTGGCAGAAAATGTCAGTTCACTTAAAAAAATTACACTGATAATTTTTTTAATGTAATCCATCACACTAACATCACACTAGTACAAAATGTCGGTGCATGCATTTCGAATACAAAATGAGGTATGAATTTTGATGTACAAATAACTTAATCCAAATGATTATTGTGTAAGTTAGATATGCGCACATAACGGATGTAGAGTACGCACAATACATTTAGACATATGAACATATAATATAAAATAAAAGCTAATCATATCTCTATCTTCAAAATAAATTTCAATCACACCTTTTATTTTCACTTAGTGCATAGTATTTTGTAAATTAAAGTTTTAATGGAGGGATGAAGTATTTGCCACTGTTGTATCAATGTGCAGTCATAATTGTAAAATATTTTCTCCTTTTACTGACCCGACTCGAGGTTACGCGAGTTGGGACTACCTCATAGTATGCGCGATTTTTGTCAATGCCTTGTTTGCTCTTTTTGAATTAAATTAGATACATTTTAATTATCAATTATATTAAATTAATGTTATATATTACGGAGTAGTACAATAAAATAAATTTATGTACATTTTCCACAAGATGAAATTAATGAAATCCTAACCAAAGTGCATTTATTGAAGGGATAGAGGTCGTACACAATGTGCTGCTTTGCCAAGAAATGGTCAGGGGTTATAACAGAAAGGGGATTAGTCCCACACGCCTAATGAAACTTGATTTAATGAAAGCATATGATTCTGTTAGCTGGAAAGGATTATTCCAGATTATGGAGGGTCTGAAATTCCCAAGAAAATTCATTACCTGGATTCAGTTTTGTGTTACTTCAGTGGCTTATTCTGTTCAGATTGGAGGGGAATGTTTTGGGTATTTCAAAGGTGGCAAAGGAATTAGACAAGGAGACCTAGTATCTCCTTTGCTTTTTACTCTAATATTGGAATATCTGACAAGAACTTTCTCATACTTTGCCAAAAGGAGTAAGTTTAAGTTTCACCCAAGAAGCAAAACACTTAATCTGATTAACATAGTCTTTGCAGATGATCTTATTGTGGCCTGCCGAGCAGATACAGACTCTGTAGGAACCATACTCAATTGCCTTAGCTTGAACATATTAGGAACACAACTTGCCTGCAAGTCAATTATGATAAATCCCAAGTGATAGTGGGGGGGGGGGGGACCTGATGACCTTCACACCTTCACAGTAATATTTTAGCCCAAACAAAAATGTCGAGGAGTTCCTTTCCTTTTAGGTATTTGGGAGGACCAATTACAGATGCTCGCCTTAGTGAAAGGGATTGTGATAAGCTGGTTGAAAAGATCACACTAAAAGTCTCCTCCTGGGCAACTAGACACATTTCTTATGCTGGGAGAGCTAGATTAATTAATTCTGTTTTATATGGGGTGATTACCTTTTGGTGTAGGATTTTATTCTCCCTTGCAAGGTGATGCAGAAGGTTATGGCTGTTTGCAGAAACTTTCTTTGGAGCTCCACAGCAAGCTATAAAAGATCCCCTTTGATAAACTGGAAGGAGGTCTGCAGTCCTAAGCAAGAAGGGGGATTGGGGTTGAAGAACCTTCAGGTATGGAATAAAGCATGCATTATGAAGTTGGTATGGGACATAACATCCAAGAAAGATATTTTGTGGGTTAAATGGGTACACAGTAGAATTCTGAAGAGGAAAACTATTTGGACTTATGAATGTAAGCCTGATGACTGTTATTATTGGAAGAAAATGATCCAGATCAGAAAAGACTTTGATGGAATGATCATAGACCAGGGGTATACCATTAAGGAAGGTTACAAGATCCCAAACTAATATGCTATGGCCTGATCTGGTTTGGAATAGATTCTCCATCCGAAACATCAATTTATAGCCTGGCTAATTTGGAAAGGCAGAATTCTCACTAAGGACAGGCTGAGTAAGTTCTTACCAATTGATACAATCTGTATCCTGTGCAACAAGATGGATGAGACTGCTGATCATCTATTCTACAACTGTCCATTTGCAAAATTTATTTTCCAACATATGTCTATGACAATCCAGTATGACATGGAAGCTACTTCCATTGTTGAGCTAGGGCAGAGCATGAATAAGGGTAGAAACAGAAGAGACACGAGGGCCATAGCTGCTTGTGTTGTTACCTGTTGCTACTTCATTTGGAAAGCAAGAAATTTTAAGCTTCACAACAAGGAGATGACTGTGGTGGACACGCTAAAGACTATCAAGGATCACTTCAATATTATAATGGGTAGCTAGTCACTGTTTCCATGTTGGATGCTGTCGTTAGGTGCTGATTCTTGTTGTTGTGTGTTTTACTTTTGGTGTACTGGGAACTGATCTTTGGAGTTAATATATTTTGTGCTTTGTTCTAAAAAAAATTAATGAAATTATATTTGTATTAACACACACCATATAATGCACTTCATCTGCCCACAGTGGATGTCACTCTTCGAACAAGGTGTAAAATCTCATCACTTTTAAAATAATTTTTATTATATATAAATTGATATAAAAATAAAAGTATAAATTACACGTTGAAAAGTACATTAAAAAGGTAGTAGTACGCATAAATAAAACAAGATTGCACATCTATTAGTTCAAGCTTCTCATCAATCTCAGTACACTCAAAAGAATAGCTTTGTTCACTTCCAAAATTTATCACTCAACTACTTTTTTAGTTAGACTACAAGCGTTTCAAAATCGTTATTGACGAAATCCGACTAATCGTGATCGACTCAATTAATTTCATAACATTTGGAGTAATAATAATAGGGAGTGATTGTCATACTTGCGTAGGACTACTAAAAGGAGGAGTTAAGGGAAAAGGGGGGGCATTTTAGCAAAGCTGGAAACGTGTTACGTGTGCATACACAAATCCGGCACACCCCCTACTCCCCCTAGTAGCCTACCCTATTTATTACTCCATCCGTCTTAAAATATTTGTCACACTTGCTTTTTCAGGAGTCACAAATTTTTTTTATTTCTATATTTTCATTGGTTATTTGATAAAATAAAATTTTCTTGACACCTCTTATTTCGAAGAATTTTTTCATATAGTTTTTTGTTATGTAAATTTTATTTTTTATTTCTATAACAATATGTAAATAAAATAAATTGAAAACATTTAATATTTTACCTCAAGAATACAAATGTTTTAAGGAAGAAGTGAGTATTTTAAAGCATCCTCTCATTCTCATTCTTTTACTGCTCCTCCCCTCCCACTATATATATATTACAGTCTCCATTCATAGATTCATTTCTCTTTCAACTTTATTTTTTTATATTTTTCCTCAAGGGTTTCCCGTTTTACTGCGCACTCGTGCTTCTTCTTCTTCTTCCTCACCCACGCATTTGTAACGCTTCTCTGTCATTCGGTCTTCTCCCCTCTCAGTCCGCCGCAGATTGAAAATTGATGTCTAATCCTTACCACCAGAGCGTCAATTTCTCCCCTGCCAGAGCTGTTTCTACGCATATTGATAGGTATTTCTCATGGACTATTCATATATATATATATATATATATATATATATATATATATTGAATGATTTCGAAACTCGATTGCTTCGTCTGTGGATTAAGAGCGTTTTTTCTTTTGATTTGGTGTATAGTCAGTACATGGCCGAGCTGTTAGCGGAGCGGCAGAAGCTCGGTCCTTTCACGCAGGTTCTTCCCATATGCAGCCGGCTCTTGAATCAAGGTTGTTTGTCTTTTTTCCCTTGTTTTCTTTCTGGGATTTTGTTCTTGGATTCTCTTTTCATTGATTCCTCTCTTCTCAATTATTTAAAAAAACGCGCTTCTGTTGTGGACAAAAGTGTACTGCGTGTTCTTTTTCATTTTGGCTAGTTGCTCAGATTGGACTGCTCGTAGGCCATATACCTCTTGTGTTGATTAACTTAACTTCTCTTTTACCGTCTAACTTCTGGGTAACTTGCAGAAACTAAATGTATCACATGGGTTATTCTCATGAGTATCTTTTTATGGGTTGGGTTAAAAGGGGAGAATATGAGGGCTTATTTGGTTTTTATTCTTGTGCCAGCCTTCTTGACTTCACCTAGCACTGATCCACACCTCCTGAATTAACTGAACTGTTAATTTGTGGGATTTTGGGTTTTCATAAGATACTATTGAGACTACTGCAATAGAACATAGTATTTCATTTTTGTTGTTGTAAGAGATTAATTGATATGTGTGTGGTTGAAATCGTTTTTTGACATTTTATCTTCTAACTAAATGCCTTCTTATGATTGATAAATAATACTCCAGATAAATTCTTCCATGGAATGACTTGATTGGATGTAAAATTTTACACTAGAATAAGTTCAGAAGCATTTGATTTTTAACAATGTGGGAGATGAAATAAAGAATATGCTAAAATGTCCGCGAGTGTATACTCAAGAAACAGACTAAAATATCTTTAAAATTTTGCTTCAATTTTAATTTACAGAAATACTAAGAGTTTCTGGGATGACTCCTAATCAAGGATTTACTGACTTTGAGAGATTGCACCGTGGAAGTCCTAGACCAATGGCTTCTCTTGACATGATGCATGATATTGGAGGAAAAGGTTTAGGTGGCTGGGGAAGCCTTCAACAGGAGGTGAGGGCATTGCCGTCCTAATTTCACTAAATATATACCACACACTCCGTATACATCAAGGGTTTTCAAGGTGCTAACTGCTAATTTACATTTTCAAAACCTCCTACATTTCATCATTAGTACCAGTGTCGAGCCCTGAGCTTCTCCAAAATCATCCTTGGAGTTTGGTTTTTCCTGTTGTGTTGATTCCGTGAGGCTTTTGTCAAGATTTTCACTGGAACATAGTAGGGTATCATCCTTGAACTGTAAAAAAATTTACAATAGTAACTTTCTATGCATGTCATTACCCATGTAGTTTGAGGTTGTTTGGGTCCCTCAATTCCCAATTTGATTGCTCATGCTATGATGGAATGTTCAACCTTAACTTCATAAGTTAACTTCTTGTTTTGGTGGGTTACATTTTTCATAAACTTATTCTTAGATTTAGATTATCAGAAAAAAGTCAATATGAAAACTAAAAATATATGAGTATTTATTTTCTAGCTTAAGACTAACAAATAAAAATAAATTAGTAAAACAAAGATCAATCCCGCCGTTCAAAATCTCCCAGCCGCAAAATATCTATGAGCCAAGATGAGACTATTATTTTCCACATTCTCTTGATTGAACTGTCTATTACACATTAGAGATGTACACGAGATGGTCTGAACAATGTTCCAATGTCCCATTTTCTTTAAATTCATTACTCTTATAATTTGATAATATTAGTGTATCCTGTCAATATTTGGATGGTTATATTATTGAGTGACATTTGTTTTGAAGCAGAGACTTGGTGGACCACAGGGGATGCCAATTGATTGGCAAGCAGCACCTGGAAGCCCAAGTTCTTTAATAGCTAAGAGGGTCTTACGCTTGGATATACCTGTTGATAGATATCCAAATGTAGGTTGAATTGAAGATTAAATTATGCATAGATATACCTACACATCATTTCTTTTTGATTTCGTATATTGGCTTGCAACTATGAATCACAACTTACAGGTTTTATTTTTTGGGGTGGGACAGTACAACTTTGTTGGCAGGCTTTTAGGCCCTCGTGGTAATTCCTTGAAGCGGGTTGAAACGTCTACCGGGTGCCGTGTATTCATTAGAGGAAAGGGATCAATAAAAGATCCTGAAAAGGTACATTGCTTGTTATAAACTACACTTATACAAACTTGTAGAACCAGTGCATACTGCATAGGTATTTTTTATGACCAAATACTCCCTCTGTCCAACAAAGAACTACACACTATCTTTATCTAGATGTCCCAAAATATACTTCACTCTCATTTCCTTGTAAAGAAAAGGTATATGTGGCTCACAACATTTCTCTTTATACAAATTCTAATCACATCTCTCACTTTTCAACACTTTTCTTGAATTTTGTGCATTGAAGTTCTTTACGGAACAGAGGGAGTATGAAATGCACACAAGTTTTAATGCAAACATTCAATTAACCCTAGAATGATCATAACTGTTCTTAAATCTAATGACTGAGGTTTAGCCTCTATGGATACTTTTGTGGCACCTAGTGAAATGACCTCTATATATGTGTTTGTCATGTTTGGATGTGTACATGTGTGTGCACATATATGTTTGGGTGTGTGTGTGTCTATGTATTTATATGTGTGTGCGTGTGTATGATTAAGCAAGAATTGACACCTTAGGAGAGAAATGAGTCAATATGAAGCATTGTATTCAATATCCAAGGGTTTCATGTGCAATGGTAAAATTCATTGTATTCAATATCCAATATGAAGCATTGTATTCAATTTTGTAAATAAAAAGCACTTTTCCGCACTGATAAAAGCACACTTCTCGAACATAAAAGTGCAACACAATGAACAAAAAGTCCATTAGAGTTTTACTGTGAGAGTGAGTCTAGGCCTTTCATCACTCAAAAAAGAATGGAATAGATTGTTTTTTTTCCTATTGTTTTTTCTTAAAAAAGTGTAGCTTTCATGTGCAATGGTAAAATCTGTGACCACACTTTTTCAGTCTTGCACAATTGTCTTCGGACAAAGGTGTAATACCAACATCTATATAAGTGCACTGTTATGTGTATAACAATGCATTTTTATTGCTTAGCACTGTATAATAAACTTTGACATATTTACTTAGGGATATTTAATAAATATCGCTTACCATATTTATTAGATGTTACCCATATTTACAATATTGACGTCACTTTTTTTTTCCTTTAAGAATGAGCTCATCAACCCATTTTAGATCAGTGATCAAGATCAATCCTAATTCCTCACCCAAGTTTCACTATACTTGAATCTTTATGGGTGGGTTTGTATGTATTTTTGCTTTTTAATGAACTTTCATTTTCTGATGAATTATATTCCCAATAATGGTTTCTGAAGTTTCATGTCCAATCCCAGGAGGATAGCTTAAGGGGACGCCCAGGCTATGAGCACCTGAATGAGCCACTGCATGTTTTGGTTGAGGCAGAGCTACCAATCAATATCATTGATTCACAGCTAAAACAAGCTAGGGAAATCATTGAAGAGTTGCTCAAACCTGTGGTATGCTTTCCATTTGTTTAGTTCCACAATTCACCCTTCTACTGCTTAAGCATTTGTTGAGTGTGTTGTGCTATTTTACTCTAAATGAAGTAGGTTGATTCAATATTTCATATATCAAAACAATGAACTTAACACATAAGAGAAGAATGAGTAGCAATTATAGGCTACAATACCATACTCTAAATTTAATTTTCAGATTTACAGCCAGCCAAACACCCTTCAATTTTACAAGAATCCACGTCTAGATACAACCTTGGTTACCCATTGTAGTTTGTATTATTCGTGTTCATGCCTTCCTTTTTCTTCTTAGATCACTCGGATCCCCAATTAATCCTAACCTAATTTGAATTTTATATAGCAGGCACTTCTTTTCATTCTTTCTTTTTGCTTAAACCTGAGAATGTAATACTTATGTCCTGTATACTACGGTGTACTAGTTATGGGTGGAATTCTTCTTTATTTGTTTAATTACTGTAACAATTTTTTAAAAATATACTCCGGGGTATTTAAATTTGGTTTGTTGTTCAATACTCCCACTACCCCTAAATAAACTTCATCTTCGCTATTGATACAACCAAACTATATCTTCTTTCTTTACTTATTTACACTAATCATTGTTCTAATAAAATGGTTATATGTCACTTCTTGTTTTATAGAACTTGTGTATTTTTTCAATATGTAAATTTTAGTTTTAAATTTTACACAAATATTCAAAAAAAAATTGAAAATAACTTTGATCAAACATCACAAAAGTTTATTAAGCGACGAAGAGTATTATTTTTCACACTTTCTAAATATATGAACTCTGGGACTCGGTTCATACAATTTTTAAGTCTTGCGTCGTTCCCAGAGTAGGATACGAAATGAGAGTGGGAGTATCTTGCATGAATTTTAATCTTGGCATGTTATAGAACCAGTGAAGACTAGAGTTTCCTGGCTTATGATATTCTTCCACTCCTTTTGATGATATTTTTTGCTTTTATCTAGGTATAAATAGAATAATAAGAAGAATTATTTTGTCTTGAAACACAGGATGAGTCACAAGACTTGTACAAGAGACAACAGCTTAGGGAGCTGGCTTTGCTGAACAACAGTTTCAGAGAAGAGAGCCCCCAACCAAGGGGTAGTTTATCTCCTTTCAGTTCAACCGGAATGAAACGCGCCAAAACTGGTTGGTGATCACTCTTTTTAACTTTGGATGCCGTGGGTGGGTGGGTCCCAAAATCGTCGCAGATTTGATGGGCATGACAGTTCCAACAAGTGAATGTATGTGCACCCCCACCCCCACCAATGGACCCTGGGTTCCAGATGTTGTGGACCTTATGTTAGCCTCCCCCCCACCCTCCCTTGGGCCTATTGTATACGAAGACGAGTCATAACAGCTCTTACCGACAGTAGTAGTTTGCACTTTGCGGTTGCTAAGAGTAGAGTGATTATTTGATTTGTTTGTTCTTGACCTGTAATCCCTCCTCCCTAACTGTGGTTGGTTTGCTACTATTCATTTTCTTTTTTAGTTGTAATTTCATTATTATTATTATTCAGTTATGTGTCAAAAATAAGCTGGATCTTTTGTGGCTTATGCCCAAGGTTTTTCACTCATAATAAAGTTGGTCCCTTGTATCACTACAGTCTATAATCTCTATGGCATCCACTTGTTGTCTTGTAATGTATATAGACTGACACCATCCATCCACTAAATTTGCAGATGACTTCACTGTAAGTGCAAGTGAATGACAATTTGATGGAATCTTATGAATTTTAAAGAAGGCAAGGGTGATTACCAGCACATTGGGAAGTCTGCCATTGATCTTAGACAAACCATGTTTTGAGAAGCCATTTTTGACAAGTTTTAAATTGTAGCATGTCCAAAACGGACTTGAGAGAAGAAATCTCTTGTGGAAATAACTTAGCAAATACAAAAACAAACAAATAGAGTAAGTCTAGACGTCTAGTATTGGTGTCAAATCCTTTCACCAGTTCAACTGGGCATTTACGGTGTCTCGTTTCTTAAGTTGATAGTTCCTACCCTCATATACAACATGTAGAGATCTTATATTGTCATGACAAAATCTCTAATCTAGGATTTGTGACATGTACTATGTCTGAATTCGCTTCGGTTATGACATCTCCATCGAGGTCTCACCGACATTCAAGGTTGAGAACACATTCATTTTTTGAATGTCACGATTATATGTTGAATTTATTTTCTTTATATTGATCGTGAAATTTTTCACGCAATAATAGCTCCGGCACGCAATAAGGACACTCTTTAATTTACGTGTATAATGTAATTTTTCCTCTTTATCACTCAAATTATTCCTAGAATCTTAGGTCTTCCATTGCATGTATATAACCTATTAAACTCCTAACATGCATGGTTTGAATTAATAAGTACATGTTTTTTTAATACCACTTGCTTAATTGTAATCTATAATTAAAACTAGAGCTCTAAAATACCAACTAAAAAGTACTACTTCCTTTGAGTCACAAAATTTTTATATTTTGGAAAAGGAGGGATTTAAGAAATGCGTACTTTTGGAAACTTTATAATTTTATTCTTACTTTATGGAGTAGTAGGGTACTATACGATGTGATAGATAAATTAATAGTGAATAGACATCAAAATGATAGGTAAGTTAATAATTAATAAACAAAAAAGAGAGATTTTAAAGAAAATTGAGAGTATTTTTAAGAACGGATGAAACATGAAAGTGAAAAGATTTTTTGTGATGAAGGGAGTAATTAATAAATTTGAGTAAGTGATGGAAAATGCTTTTTCGGGACATCGACCCGACAGACTCGGTATCGGGTCGGCACCGTACCGAATAGCAAGATCCAGAAAATAAATAAGTAAATAAAGCGGAGAGAAAGCATTTATACGTGGAAAGTTGGAAACCCAAATTGGGAGAAAATCACGGGCCTTTTTGGGCGGTGCCATGCCAAAGGGAGGAACTTTTATTAATATCAGGGGAATTAACATATACTTACATATACATTTTTGTAGAAATTTAGAGTCATTAATAGAGCTTTTAAACTTCAAATGAGAAAAAGAAGGAAGAATAGTAATATGAGATTTCTTGAGTATGTAGAATTGGTATCTCTCTTCCCCTCTCAGTAGCTTCACATTTAAAGGGGGGAAGAGAGTGATTGATGGAGACAAAAGAGGACCTCCTCCATGTCAACCCATGTGGCTTCCATGTGATAATGTTCTGCAGGTCCCGCTGAATATTTTTATATCACTTCAAATATATTCTTTTGTCCATATATCTTTGGCTCCGTCTTGAATAATTTATTTGATTAATATTTTAGGCCAGACAGAATTGGGCTTACTTGTACTGTTCAAATAATATTGGAATAATTGGATTAGGTAATATCATAATCCATCAGTAAGTCTTATCAATTTTCATTAAGACTTCATTTCTAGTATTGCGGATTGCTGTCTAAATTCTAGCACAGATATTTTGATCTGAATCACAAAATTTTGGACATGATGTTCAGTGACCGTAGCAAACTTCATCAACTTTAACACTATATTTTGCTCAAGGAATTTAAAGATAAATGAAAAAAATGATATGAAAACCATTTTTGGTTATTTGGTTATAGAGAAAAAAGAAAAGAAAATAAAATTGGAAGTAATAGAATGAGATGAAAAAAATAAGTTAAAAAAAGGAAAACAAGTTTCCTTCCATTTTCGTGAGGAAAAGGAAAAAAAGCATTTCCTTTTCCTTTCTTTCTTAACTACTCCAACCCAACATAGGGTAAATGCCTAAATAAAAATATCTCCTTATAAATAGAGATTTTTAGTTTGTCAAACAATTAACACATATAAGTTTTTATTTTGCGAAAAGATTAGTTAACAACTTTGAACTAACATTTTTAGCCGCTGTCAAAATCGGTCTCCCACCTCAGCTCGAGAGCCGTTTTATGATCTTCGAGATATCACTTTATTCATTATTATTCGAGTTTATGTATATGCTCACTCCGTCTTACAATAAACTTTACATTTTCTTTTTTTTCGTCAATTCACTTCTCTCGTTTTCTTTTAAGAAAAGAATATGTGTTTCGAAATCTGAACAAATTCAACCATTCTTCTTTTCACTTTTCAACATTTTTCTAAAACTCCGTTAAAACACATATATACTTATTTTGTAGTGTGTATTCACGCACTTAAGATTAATGAAAATACAGGAAAATGACAGCAAGCTTTATTGACAGATATTAGATTAATTAACTGCTGAAGAAATACAATTTGAACATGCATTGTCCAAAGGGTAGCATATGGCTATAGTTACACAAACAATGATAGAGCATCAGCTGCTGCAAAACAGCATGAATTCCTCCTCCATTTATTCCATGACCAATTCAAAAAAATTGCACAATATATAAAAAAAAGTGACATTTAATTTCAATACCCTCTTCAATCAACCATCTCATTTTTTTTGTCACTCTTGCAACAACTAAACACTCCATTCATCGTCTACGACTCGGAGCCACCATCGACGCATGTTGGGTTGGAAGGGTAAGGCCTGTCGAAGCTCCTGAACGTCGCGCGACCCCAAAACCAATCTCCAACGGCTTTCCCAATTTTCTGGAGAAGTTATGCACGCGTAGATTAGCAGCTATATGGTGTCACATGTTTTATGTATGTATGTATGTATGTATATAAATTTTCTTTTTTACCGTGTTGCCAAGTTGGGGAGATTTGTCACCTAGCCAAGTGGCCGCGGATCCAGCTTGGCAGTGAGCATAGCATGAATCCACAAAGTATCCGCACGATGGTCGGTTTCCAAGACCCAATGTCACTGCATTGTGGAATTGGTCCTTGTAGTCTGCACAAGCAAGAAGCTAGAATGATAAGCTCAAAGTAATATGTCTGGTTGAGCTAAGTAGCCGATTGAATTCAACTTCTAGTATAGGCCAAATGAGTAAGTTTATTAGACATGAACTAACTTTGTACGGTTGCGAGTTGGGTGGCAGAGCATTTCTTAAGGTCAAGTGTGCAACTCTTCCAGGCTCCACTGCGATCTGCAGTCTTGGGTGCCAAGATGTTCTTTATCTGACAGAACGAACAAAGACCGACCATTACCAAAAGTCCTTGCCCAAACATTATGTGTTTCGAATGAATGTTGGGTAGTTGGTAACACTAACCTGCCAGGAATCATATGCTGCGTTGATGATGAAAAGCGGCGTGGTCATAGTTTGTACAACATATTCTGGGAAGAAGCACTGCAAAAGAAAAAAAAACTCTATCATGTTTCTGTTATAGACTTATAGTACATAACATTTCGTGGGTTTTGGACTACAAAGCTTGAGCTTTTGGTTGAATTAGTTCCTTAACAATCTCAAACAAGAACCAACAGAAAATGGGCAGGCGAGAGTTTACCAATTCGGGTTTATTTCTTGAAGTGCAAGAAGCAGGCAAATTCTTTTGCGATCCCTGCAAGCAAAACACAAACACACACACACACACACAAGCGCCATTTAAACAGTTCTTCAAGAGTTTGCATTCCTTTCACTAGCAAAAACAAGAGCAAAATTTATTCAAAGACATGGTTTGCAGAGAAAAGAGGCTGTGAGGGAGGGATTACATGCAACTGGACTACTTGACTGTAAAAATTCTCGATTCTGTAAGCTCCGGTAATATCCTTCCTGCATAAAAATTGTTTAAGTAAGTTTGAGACGACGATACTGCATATTATTAAAGTTATGTATAGAGTGGTTAAAGTTTGCAAATATAATAGTTGTTTGCTTTGGGATACCCATGGATGAAGTAACCAGCATCAGCAACACATTTGACTGTAGCGCTTGCAGGCAGAAGAGATCGAAATTTATCGCAGTGCAAAATAGCAGCAAGTCCACCAGCTGAGCAACCCGAAAGAATAGCCTGCAGTCATTACTTAATCAAATGCTAAATCCTAATTCATGAACACCAGAAAAAGAAGAAAAAAAACTAACTAAAAGCATGATTTATTTAATGTAAGTTACAAAAAGGTTTTACATTCTGGGCATTTTTCATTCCTTTGGCCAACAGTTGATCAATGATGGCTTGCCAGACCCTTTCTCCCCTGAAGTAAAGGCCAGTTTTGGGGTCCATGGAATCACCGGTGAACGAAGATTGGTCGCAGTACCTAATCTTGACCCTGTTCCAGTTGTAGAAATCTATACAAAACAAATTCATTTAACTCACATCAGTTGAATGTAACTGATCAGTGGTAATGTTGAATAACATAACATTGGTTCATACCGGGATTGGCAGCCTGAATGCCCCCTAGCATCCCAGAGAAGCCCATTGTCTTCTCGAATTGGGATGATGAACCCTTGTAAATCTTCTTCACGGATTGGCATTTCTCAATTGTCTCGCACCATCCACCCCCCTACCGCATTCATCACATGTTTTACATCAGAATATACATCCCCGAAATATTGGTGTGTCTATAGCATGGTTCAAAAACAAAATCCATGAAACCCGGGAAACTATTGGTCAGAAACCCACCAAGTCTGACACCAAGTGTTTCACTAACATATACTTGACAATCTTTGTGTGTCATGCATAGACAGTCATTGTGCGTGCATGTCTGCAAAACTCTTGGTGTCAAACTCGGTGGGTTTCTAGCATTTTTGTTAGAAAAATATGATGTTGATTACAATTCGAACAATCATCAAATAACAATGCCTAAACACAGTCTTATGTCTCTAAAGAAATGAAGCTTTGATGTAGTACTATTTTGATAAAATCTGAGATGGGTAAGGGTAACCCGATTGAGCCACAAGACACTGAATTGACCCACATTAAAAAATTGAATCCAATCGATTACTTAATTCGACTCAAGAGATTATAAACCCGTTTGTTTATCTCTTCAACTTCCGATGTGGGACTCTTCTTTAACATATTTCAATTTAGTCCATTATTTATCCGAAGCTCCATTATTGTCAATGGACTCAAGATCACCATATGTATAACGATCCGAACCGAAAGGGAGACTAACCTCCATATGAACAAGCCAGTTGTTAGCACCCGAACCAGATCCCGCGTCAAAGTGATAACCCGGCGGACTCCCATCCAAGCAAACTATAACCACAAACATTCAAAGAGAACAATTGAAGTAATCAAAGCTGCTGCTAAAAACAAACAAACAAACAAACAAACACAAAAAAAAGGGCATAAAGTTGAGAATCTAACAAGCTCCTCTCTGGGTAGCATAGTTTGAGTCAAGAAGTGTTAAAGGGATGCCTTTTCCATCAACATTCTTAACCAGCAACACCACAAGAACCAGGAGACAAGACCAGCTCCAATTTCCCATCTGTTTAAGGTTTGAATATGAAAATCAATTGAACAAGAACAACAATATGAAGAAGAAGAAGAAGAAGAAGAAGAAGAGATTAATTGATTAAATGGGGACATGTACAAATACATAAAAAAACAAACAACTTTAATGTCAAACAGAAAACCATGTACCTCTAGATTCTGGATGACACAACAAGAGCTCAGTTTTTTTTTTTTTTTTTTTGGTTTTGTTTCTGAGAAAAAAATGGTTTAATAAGAGGACTGGACCACTTGTTGGAAATGGATAGGAAGCTTGTGATTTCTAATATGATTGTGTATGCCTTTATAGTCATACTACGTCGGCGGGCCAAATAAATTGACTCCTACCTCGAAAAAATGAAAAAATGAAATTGGCCGGGTCCAAAATTTACATTTTGGATCTTATTTTATTATTTTGAAATACTTATGTTTTAAAAGTAATGATGAATTCAAAAATATGAGACCCTAAAATTTTAGGGGTCCTGTGCGGTTGGTAACTTTGCACACCTTTCGGCCACCAATGATTCCATAAAATTAATTATTGAAAATTTAAAAGAAAATGTGTGTGGAATTTGTTAAGAACTAAAAATGGTAATCTACTTATTCAAAAAAAAAAAAGAAGGATAATCTACTTCACTTTTTTTTTAACTGAAAAAATAGCAGTGTGTGAAATTTATTTTTAGTATTTTAATAAATAAATACTCTTAGTTTGTTTTTTTTAAAATACGGAGTAGTTTGTTAGTCTAACTAAACCCTTCAGCTTTTTATGTCATATTTTCGCATTTTGATTCGTTCAAAAATTGTTGTCATATATGCTCTCTCCTTCGGTTGAATTCCGGATGCAAACGTTGTAATTGAGGGATATTGTTTTTAAATTATTTCACAAAATTTTTACATATGTGATTTTGGAATTGATAGTGCCAAAACTAAATTAGAATTTGAGAATTCAATTTCATCCAAATCAATCAAATAAAATTTTAACTCTTAATTCAATTCTAATTCTATCCATTTCGTTATCAAATGACCCTAAACTCTAAAGGTGTATTTAAACCTTTGTCATAAATAAAGTAGATATAACAAAACCATAAGTAGATTTAGTGCATTAAAAAAAAGTAGGTTTAGCAACACTTATTTAAAAATTACGGAGTACTTTAAAAGATGTATTCCATCCCTTCCAAATTAAATTGTATGTTTACTATTTACAGTGTCAAATTTTATTTACTTTCTTTCTCTATTTTCATTAGTCAATTGTCAATTGATAAAATAAAATAGAAATGTCACCACGAGTTTTGTAGATCTTTTGATGTGGTATTTTAAAATATAATTTTTATTTTTTAATTCTATATCATTTTTCGTATAAAATGATGAAAATAATTTCAATCAAACATCGTAAACCGAAACAGCCAATATAAATCTAGACGGATGGAGTACTATCTGTACTAAGCAAGACATAAATATATTATACTACTATGGCAAAGAGTGTTTCTATGATACAACTAAGGTACACAAAAAATTTGTGAACCTTTTCCCATAAAAATCAATTTTTTTATTAAGAAAAAATAAATTTAAAAAATGTTTGTCTAAACAATAAGCAAGTACTTATCAAGCTCATCTGTGGGTACACAGTTGAACTTAACTCCATGAAAGAGTTTACCTATAGGGAGTACATGAATTAAGAAGATATACTCCGTAGAATTCTATAGGGAGTTAAATATACTTCTTGAGATTAATCTATTAATGCCCAGCTGTTTTAAGAAGTCATAATCCAACTTTTTGGAGATAAAGACTAAATGAGTTGTGTTCAAGACAGCTTTTACATACCTATTCCTACTAGGATTGGTTCGAAAGAGGCCTACATATACGCAGCAAATTCCTGAGATTTTTTGGAGTACGTAATTTGCGAGGAAAAAACACAGAATAGCCGTTGATTTAAAAGTGTTCCTGTCACGCTCCGGAGTCATCCTTGCGTGAAGAAGTTGCGATCCACATGAAGGAGATCTTCCCGTCCAAGAGATTGTAACATCTAGAAGTTAAACGTGAACTGAACGGCGGAGATATATATGATAGCCAAAATAGATTGGAATAGGGTGCGAGTTGGAAATCTTAGATTAGAGATTTTGTCATAACGGTTGGAGAAGTGTGTCTCATCATGTTGTTATGCACCGCTGTAATATGCATCTAGTGATTTAGTGGAGAACTATTACACAGACGTGGATCCCGTGGAGTTAAAGAGTTTCTCCAAACTGCCTAAACATATTTAGTTTTATTCTTTACGCTTCTTATAGTTTCAACATTTTGCCTAGTATGTGCTGTAACACCTTCTGCATCATCTGCTTCTGTATTGTAATGTAAATTTCTCTAATATTAGATTTATTTTAAGATGTAATTTTTATAAATAAAATTTTTATATAGAGTAACATTTACTTCATGTGTCCATTAAAATCTTTCTCTTTCTCTTTTCATCCATCCCAAACAATATTTTTACTTTTTATTAAAAATCATTATTATACTTCATCCGTTTCTTACAGAGTAAAACATTTCATCTTTCATTTTTTCTCTTTCCCTAAAATACTTTCACTTTTAATTAAACAACCACTTTTACTTTTAGTTTTTCTTACCTCATCTATCACATCATATTTTCTCATTAATAACCTACTATCACATCTTACTTTTATCCATCACATCAATATCAAAATTAGAAAGTCAACCATAAATATATACATCTTATTTTGGTCTAAAGTCAAAATAGGAATTGTTTTAAGAAACCGAAAAAGTACTTACGAATATCTATTGTAGATATCATATCAAATCTATTTACTAATAATTTACCAATCACACATAAAATCCTTATGAAATCAAGTTTAACTCTTTAATGACGGCAATAAATAACGTCTATTTTTGACAGAGTATTGTTCGCACCCATATTGAAAATTTTGGGAGTGAAAATTCAACTTTTTTTTATTTATCAGAATGAAAATAGGATTCAATGAATAAATAAATGCACATTTTTAGTGAAACATTAGGAATGGGTTTATTCATGTTTTCCCAGTGAGGTTTGTCTGGGACGGTCGGTGTTGGGATATTATATGAGCAATTAATTAAGACCTTTATCACATGCTAGCTGTTCATTCCTACCATTTCTCTACGCGTGCATGTGTCCTTCTACGACTTTTTGCTTACAAATTTTCATCCATGGATGAATTTCTAAAATAAAATTCCTTGCGTGTATTAATTATTATTATTACTTGTATGATTTATGAGTTGAGATGCCATCCAGGAAATTCTATGGTACAGGTCTCGTTTGGAAATTGGCTGCCAGCTGTTGGCTATTTGTATCAGCTCTTCTAAATAGCTGTTTAATTTAGCTAGTTTGACAGGCAGGTAAGTTAGCTGATCATTAAAAATGTTTGGTAAAATTAGCTGTTTGAAAATAGCTGTTTCGATATATATATATATATATATATATATATATATATATATATATATATATATATATATATATATATATATATAGGGGCCGGTGCCCGTGAGAATGCACCTTGTGGAGAGAAATGAGAATAAAATCTAGCCGTNATATATATATATATATATATATATATATATAGGGGCCGGTTCCTGTGAGAATGCACCTTGTGGAGAGAAATGAGAATGAAATCTAGCCATTGGATCTGATGCATCGTGCGGCTCAGATTGCATTCTGCGCTCAGATTTTGAGATAGTGCATTCTCAAAGGATTATGATGCATTTCGACGTGATGCATTTTCGAACCATTTTGTTGCACTTAATTTTGATGCAATCCTGACCCTTAGATCTCACAATCTAAAGCACCATATTCATTCTCATTTCTCTCCTAAGATCGCATTCTCACCAGAACCTATATATATATATATATATATATATATATATATATATATATATATATATAGACTCACACACACAATATTTATTTTTTATTTTCGTACATGTAAAAAATAAATCGTTAATATGTGGAGTATAAAATTTCATTTTCATATAATTCATGATAAATTATTGATATATAACTTTTTAATGATTTTTACTTTTGATTTTCTCATATCTTTTTTTTTTTTGAAATTTTAAAAGTTTAAACTTTTTTTTTAATTTCTGAATTTTTATTAACTTTTATTTTTTACATATATTATAAAATATCTTTCAAGAAGAATGATTAAAAAAATATTTTTTCTAAAAACCAATTTCAAATGCTACTCCCATCAGCTTTTCGGATTTTGGCATTTCGGATCAAAAAGCCAAGTGAAAATGCCATTAGCCAAACAATGCTTTTGGCGGTTCGATAAGTCAAATAAGCCAAAGTCAGTTAAAGATGTCAAAAGCTATCCGAAAAGCTATTTTCCAAACACAGCCACAAGCCAGATGTATCGTACATTCATAGTCGGCCCGGCCTGGAAGGTGTGCTTCCCCACATGGTCCCCGAGTTTTGGAATATTATTAGAATCGGACCAAATCGGATAGTCCAACGGTCGGACCACAAACCGGAGAGCATTTTCGTCCGGTTCAATTGGGATTTGTATCGACCCGACCAGACCCAGCACACCCGGTGGACCGGGTCGACCCATCCGACTCACGGGTTTTGTCCGTAACTTTTTTTCCATTTTTTTATAAAATAAAATCTTGGAGATAGGATTTATACACAAAACCTCATCACACAACTCTCTAAGACTATAACCACTTAAGCTACCAAGCACTTGCTACTAAAACCATGCAGAAAAGTATATATATAGTCTTTTTTGTTTGAGTTGAGTGAATTAAAAAAAACTTCTAACTATTTATAAAAAATAACATGTTTGTGTAGTGTAATTATTTCATAAACTTCTAAAATATTTCAAAGTAAAATATAAATATTATTTTTATATTAAAATAATAATTAATGATTTAGATCTAAACAAATATTGCCATTTATAAAATGAAGAAGTATGTACTAATTATAATAGAATATAGAAAATGTCAAAGAGTATATGAATAATGCCATTGAAAATAATATGGAGAAGAAAAAGAACACAAATTTAAATATTTTATTTAACAGTGAAAATGACATTTATATCTTTTCTTAATATGTGTGTCCCGTCCAAATGGAAAGACTAAAGTTAGATGGAGGGAGTATACGCTTTGTATTATTTTGAAATAATAGGCATATTTATGTTATGTGATAATATTTTATTATCTTTAAACATAGTTCACAAAACATGGCATTATTTAATGAGTAAATTCCCAAAACGGCTCTTTTTAATAAGATATTTTGTAACACCTCAACCCGCGTAACCCGAACTAGTGGGTTAGCGAATCGGGTTGTTACTAAGTTGGTATTCGCATGCATGATTTTTTTTATTAAACCATTAGATAAATTATAAAAATTCATCCAAAGAGAGTTTAAACAAAACCATAGTTCATTGGAGTGATTAAATAAATCCAAACGTCGCGGAAGCATAAGAAAACCAAAGTAATGAGCAACAGTCCATATAATCAAATAAAATAATGTAGTTTAATTATTAAAGTAAACAAGAGCCATCCACGCCACACCACCACTTCACTGCCCGGGTTGCCCATCCAAATCTGTGTTCCTACCTGCGTGCAGTCAAACAACAACGACTACACGCTCAGCGAAACGCTGAGTGAAAATATACCTAAGCCAGCATTAACTCACAGAATAGCACCACGTTAACATACAATCAACAACAGCATGTGATCACAAAGAAAAAATAGATTAAATAAACATATTTATGTTAACACCTTCCATTTGAACATCATGTCCTAATTTTATTCCACATCAACTACTTTGAGTCATGGCACCCCAAGCGATGCTATAAAAGGGCCAGCTCAGAAACCCAAAGGAGATTCACTTTGGGCGGGTTGAAGCCCCTGTCCCTGCGATGCCAGGACAGGTCGCGGACTTCCGTACGTACGTTTTTAACCCAAGACCACCGGGGGTGCGACGACGCCCCGCAATGGCCAATTTCCTAACCATATCCTATTGGTGATTAAATCGGTCAATCCAATTCAGGTCCGCCTAATTATACTAGGTGACCTATTTCTCATACATTATTCATAATCCACAATATTCACCAATAAGATTAATTTAATTTAACATTGGTTCACAAATTCACAGCAAATCACGTAGCGTCATGCATAATCAACAAACCGTCATGCATAATCAAAAATCCAAATTACAGTTAATCAAACTTACCTGCGCGGAATCGAGCCCAAGGAATCGATCCTCCGGCCCGCTGCTCCCGCCGGAGCAGTCCCCATCGTCGCTGGAACAACCCCGGCACCCCCACCGGTAGCCGCCCCGGCTGCCCGAACCCGAAGCCAGGCCAAACAGCCCTGTTGGGCGATTCACAACAACCCGAACAGTACATCAATTAACCCAAACAGTCCAATCACATCCAATTGCACCCAATTGAATCTAAATAGCCCAATTGAACCCGTTTGGACCCAATTGGTTCCAAGTGAACTCGATTGGACCATAGCACCAACGCAAGCCACTGCCCGGAACCCGGCCGGCCTACTGCCGTACGCCGCCGGCGCGTCGCCGGAGAAGGTGACGGAAAACAACCCCAACATTCCCCCAACAATTTCAACCACAATCAAACCCAATTACACAATCATTTGCAAGATTAGAAGCTAAGGAAGTACTAATTCTACAAATTAAAGCTAACTATAGGTATAAGAATCACGATTCACCTCGAAATTTGACGAATTCAACCTTGGATTGGGAAGGACTCGCCGCTACAACTCCTTCCTGGTATTGCCGGCCTGCTGCACCCGACGGAGGAAGAAGAGGAGAATGTCGCCGGAACTCCTGAAGTCGACGGCGAGTCACAGCGCTGCCCTGGTCGGCGGAGACGAGCGAGAGAACGGACGGTTGCTCCTCTCCTTCGGCGATGCGCGGACGGAAATAGCGTCGGAGAACGAGGAAGATGGCGGCGACTGGCGGCGTCGGCTTCCTGGTCGGCGTCTCCAGTCGACGGCACAGCGGCGGACACAAGGTAACGGAAGAGAGAGAGACCAGTCGTGCGTTACGCCGTGCGTATCCTTTCCGTAACCTCCTGTGCGTTTATTATATAATTAAGGGGCTGTTTGTTTCAGCCTCTTAATGATTCAGATGTCTGAATGATTCAGCACTTAATGGTTCAGATTGTTTGTTTTAGCCTCTTAATGGTTCAGAAGTCTGAATGGTTAAGAGATTTACCTCTGAATGGTTAAGTATTATACAGAGTCTGAATGGTTAATATCTCTTATCTGAATTGATCAGACATTTGCCTCTGAATAGTTAAGCAATATACTAGCTCTTAATGGTTCAGACCTCTTACTGGTTCAGCACTTAATGGCTCAGACCTCTTTCTGATTCAGCACTTACCCATTCAGAAGTTTGCCTCTGTAGATCCCATTCACGACCCGTTTGCACGATCAGGTTCAGAACAACGAGCTCTACAATGAAGGATTAACCCTCATTAATTAAGGCAAATTAGAAAATAATGTTCGTATTGACAGGCTCAATAATTAATTAATTTTATAAATTAATTAAAATACTAAGCCAGGTTTTGGGGCGTTACATATTTTCTCAAATTCATCCTCAATAAGCAATAATTATCAATATGGTCCTTTGTAATTTAGATGTATTTTCAAATTATCCTTTGTCGAAAAATATCTATTAAATATCAGTCAAATGTAAGGTATTTTTATCAGCTAGACTTAAATGTGTTCTCAAAATGCTCTTTTATTATTAAGATACTTCCAAACTGATCATTTCTAAATAAATATTTTCTCAAAAATATTTTCTCGAAATGGAGTCCATGATCATACCCTTGGTGGGTCCGAACCTCCAGCAGCCACTCACTTAATTTGACAAGACCATTTTGAGAACTTATTCATAGTTTAGATGATGAAAAATCAAAATACCCTCTATTTAACTACCATTTTATAGAAATTTTTGAGAGATGACTATTTAGAGACTATACTTCAATTACAAAGGACCACATGATAATTATTGCTTGTTGAGGACTAATTTGAAAAAATACCGTATTAGAAAAGACTGCTTTGTAAATTTACTCTTATTTAATTTTCTATTATCTAAACATAAACATGAATATTTTATACGAAGTTATGAGTCATTGACCAGATCATTGACCCGAGTACCCAGTGGCTAGTTCGGTTTGATGTCTGGTTTGATTTTCAAAACATTAGAATTTTGAGGATCCAATATTATTAGATGTTCAATATTCTAATTATTTGATAATTTAACAACAACAACAACCCAGTGGAGTCCCACGAAAGTACGGTCTCGGAGGCTGTGTGTACGCAGATTTTACCTCTACTCGAAAGTGGAGAGACTGTTTCTAATAGACCCCAGGTTCGAGTAAAACAGAAGCGCAGAGCATGCATAAAGAAACACAAAGTAGGCAAAAAGTACACATTGTTAAGCACAAAAGCTACCACCGTACTACCCAACTATCATAGTTTTATCTCTCCAAAAATACTCTTATCTAATGTCATATCTTCGGTAAGGGCCAAAAGTCTTAGGTCTTGGCTAGCTAACCACGTCTTTCCATGTCCTCTTAGGTATACCTCTTCCCACAATCCCGCCCACCACCAAAAGCCTCTCACATCTCCGCTGGAGCCTCATCACCACGCCATTTACCACCTTAGCCTAGCTTCCCGCAACTTACTCTCCACAGAAGCCACTCCCACCTGTTCACGAATAATGTCGTTTGGAATCCTATCCAACCTTGTCTTCCCACACGTCCAACGTAGCATCTGCATCAACGTATAACATGGCTAATCTTACTTGATAGTTTTAAATTTAATATAAGTATATATATTTTATTATTCAAACTGCTGTAAAGTGGTTATTAAAAATCAAATTTAGTACTAATTGTAAAGCACAAACATTGTGCAAAAACTAAGATTGGGCCCAGCACGTGATTTTTGCACAAGGCTAATCTCATTTTTTAAATATCCAAGTTGGCATGCGTACATCATGGCAAAGTTGTAATTAAAAAATATCTCAAAATGAATACAATGTTGTTTCCGAATAAACACTATGTTGTTTTAAAATAAACACACTATGCTAAGCAGGCTTGGAATGAACATTATGTTTCTTTAAAATAAACACCACAGTGATTCAAAATGAACATTTGCTGAATGTACCTAACTCTAGGTACACCTATATATACAATATAGATATATATTGTACAACCATTTTTGCGGTATTTCTCGTACATCTGCGGCGATTGCTCATTTATGAGAAATTGAATACTCATTTTTGAGCAAGTGAATACTCGTTCTCGAGTACCTAAATATTCATTTCTCTGAAATTCAATTATGCTTGAAAATGAACATTTAGTTACTCGAAATGAGTATTCTATTAATAAAAAATGTGTGTAGTTAGTTACTCGACAATGAGTATTCATGTGGATGTATGGGAAACGCCGTACATATGAATTTATGGTATAGGTACTCACCCTTTCGTAATATGCAGTACTTGTCAAACTTTTTCTAGTGTATTTATTTTAAAATATTCATGCCTCCGTTATTTCTAGATTTGTTTAAATAAGGGTCGGCTTAGGGGTAAACAGGGATAGAAATGGCCTGGATTTTTAGTTGCGTCGTTCGTAGTTTTGTTTTTTTGGAAACGGGTCAGAAAGGTTTGGGACATAGGTTTGGGACATTATATTGTCGTACTTTATCTCATTTATTTCAGGATTGAGAAAGTTTGGAACGGTTTGAAACGTCCTAATTAAAGATTTTATCAACTATAAACCTAAAAAAATTATTATGTAATTTGTTAACCCGTAGAAATAATTCAAATGCTATATACAAACATCATTATAAATTCTTATATAAAGTGTAATAAAAACTTAGATAAACATTTAAAAAAATCATTTTAGTGTACAAATCTTATTAACTTGGATAAAAAAGTAATGCGAATTAATACTTGAATCTAAATACTATTTGTATCTATCTTAAGAAAATAAAATTGTGATATTTTTTGTGTTATTTCATTGATGTACAGAGCAATAAATAAATAAATAGATATATGCAAACATACAGGACAATAAGACGGAATAAGAAAATATTTGTGTCCCAATCATCTCCGATGGAGCCAAAATTTCACCATTTTTTGGCTTTGGGGTGTGATGGAATAAATCAAAATGGATCTCTAAACTGCATGCGCTTCTTTAATTAATGAAGTAGCAGTTAGTCAAGCAATGCAACTTTCGACGTTGAGCCGGGGGTCTCTTTGGAAACAGCCTCTCTACTTTCGAGTAGGGGCAAGGTCTGTGTACACACACCCTCCCCAGACCATACTCTTGTGGGATTTAACTGGGTTGTTGTTGTTGTTGTTGTTGTTGTGTCCCAATCACTTTCCATTTTCAAAGAGTTTGAAATGCCTTCGGGATAAAATTTATCATCTCAAATGAAACCAAACATTATAAGGATGGAACCAAGAAATTTTGGGTCGAGACAATGAGATCAAGATTCTTGCTCGCCCCTAGATCGGCTCGTCCGGCCCATCTTATCCGTCCTTAAAATTAGGTGGATATGGGCAACAATCATTATCCATATGGGAGGTCTGGATCGGGCCCAATTTTTATACCGGCAAATATGAAAATTAAGATTAGCCGTTAGGTGGATATGGGCAACTTGCGACAAATTTATGTCTGTCGCAAGCATTTCGTAGCAAAACGCGTGAATTCTTGTAGTTAAATTGAGATTGGTCCATAAGAGCATTTACAAATTACAATAGGCGCCTCTCGCCCCACCTCTCCCCTCTTTTTTGCACCAGGCCAAAACACCTAAAGTATCATCGCCCTCTCACCCTGTCTTTCCATTTAATTTACAATAGTCATCAGTTTTACTTAAAAACTTATTTAAGTTAAATAAAATATTTATGTATTAATAAAAATATATAAATAAAAATAAAATAAAAAAAAATTATAACAATAAATAAAATAAAAAATTAGATTAGCGGCGCAGCGGAATCCTGCAATGGTAGCCGTTGCTGGCCATCTACCCGCAACCCAATCCCGACGTCTAACATGTGCCACGGCGCCAAGCGCTCCCCTTCCCTGAAAATGGCGTCGCGCCGGCCACTCACCCCACCCCTCCGAGCGGTGTGATGTTCTATATTGTAAATGCTCTTAGTGCTGACAAGTCCGTCCATTTTCAGAAAATAATCCCTCCATCCCATAATTATCTTCTCATTCTTTTAAAGATTGTCTCAAAATTTTCTTTCACATTGTGTGGCTCATATATACTATTAGATAATTTGTGCCATCAATTACGATACAAAAGATTATAATACTAAATAGAAAATAATATACAAAAAAATTCATTTACTATTTTGTAGAGAGTAAAAATTAGAATTAAACTAATAATATAACTTTTTTACAATCTAGAAACAAAAGTAAAAATTATTTAAAAAATAAAAACCATTTTACTCTGTAAAATGTGTTAAAAATAAGATGACACTCATTATATTATATTGGTATTACAATACATGTAGGAATAACATACTCACAATATTTCAATACTAAACAGAAAATACTCCCTACATCCCAAATTCATTTACTTTCTTCGAGTAATGTTTAAAATCCCATCTTTTGAAAATGATTTTATCTATAATTTAGTGTAGAAGTAAATTTTAAAAATTATACCGTACATATTTAAAAAATACATCAAAAGCTTTACAAAACAAAATACTAAAGAGTATTTTATTTTATCAAATGACCAATGAAAATACACAAGTAAACAAAAGATATCGAGAAACTCAAATAATAAAAGTATAAATCAATTTGCGACAGAGAAAGCGATTTACAAAAATAAGTCCAGTTAATTTTTTGTTGAGAGTAAAAATTACTACGTAGAATTTTGAGAGTGAAATTTAAAATGGATATGAAAACAGCATATGATTGTCTATATAAATGGGTTGTAATTATTATAAAAAAAGGTTGTAATTATTAAGTTAAAATATTTTTTTAAATACCATACATAGAGAAGATAGATAGAGACACACAATGCTCGGCAAATGCATACACTATCTTGCTGATTTTTTGTGGCGCCAAAAGATAAAAGACAGAGTTACCCTCTTATCAAAATGTCACATAAGCAATTTCGGTACGAGACTAATTTCACTTGCTCCACACCGTTTACCCTTGTGGGTGGGTTGCTTAATTAGAAATCCTTCATTACAAAGTATGAGAATTATTTTTGGAACAATTTTTGAAATTAAAAAAAAAAACAAGATATGAAGAAAGGGATAAAAAGGTAATAATGTACTAAATGGAGGAAAGTTTTACCTTACATCTTCTCTCTTCTTTTTTTATGCTTTTAAGGGTAGAAAATGTTCTTTTTTATGCTTTTAAGGGTAGAAAGCGGTCAAAGACTTTCACGCTCCCTTTGTCCCACTCTTGATTCTCTTTCAAAATCATTAACAAACAAATAGGCAGTACAGTATATTCTCACATTTCATCAACAACAAAAGAGTAAAAACTGGATGGGCCACTTTTCCGTCAGGGTAAAATAAATTTTGCAAAAGCAACACAAAAAATAAACCTAGGAAAACATAAACTGTCCTCTTTCTCAAACTACTGAACACATTCATTTATTTATTAAGTATTATTTTTTGGGTAAATCTGTATAAACATCAAAGTTTGACAACATGTGATTCAAAGACATGCACGTACAATGACAATCATTGTCCGTGGCTCGGATAATGATTGTCTGTGTGTGTGTGTAGAAACACGTGATGTCAAACTTTGGTGTCAGATTCAAACTTGGGGTGACTGGGATAAACTGGGGAAGTTGTGAAGATGTCATCTGGGAGAGATGGAAGGGAGAATACCACTGAGAAGGGCACTGCTAGAGACATCAGATGTAGCATAAGAATGTTGAATAGGTGACGATGCAGGGGACGACAGGTTGTTGGCCATATCAGTAGTAGTAGCATCGGCGCTCAACAACTGAGACGATTCTTTGATCCCACTATCCACCCGCGGCGGCATCATACGACATATACCTTCGAGCTCCCGAACAACTTCAGCCATTGAAGGCCGTGAATCGGTCTCTTCTCGGCAACACCTGAGGGCAAGAGTAACAAATGTTTCCACGCATTCCAATGGGTAAGGTCCCATCCGTTTGTCGATGGCATCCAATATCATGCCCTCGCGGTATGCATTGTTCACCTGTTGTGTGCCGGTAGAAGCACAAGCATGTCCAAAAAATGTGAGTATGGCATCATGCTTGGAAATAATCAAAATATTCTACTCAAAAAGAAAGAAAGAAAAAATTAAGGGAAAAACTTACCTCCCTAACGATGTTTTTACCGTGTGAAATAGCGTGCCTTCCCGTCAATAGTTCAAGAAACACAACGCCGAGACTGTAAACATCACTCTTGCTTGTGAGATTGTGTGTTAGGAAATACTCTGGATCAAGGTATCCCTGAAAACACGTTTCAATGTCGAATAATGGTATTTTAGTACACGTCCACGAGAACTCTTTATAGCATTTCCGCATTTCGGATTACATTCTAGAAACTTCGTCAAAACTAGCTCCACGGAAACATTTCAGGCAACTGTTTTATATTTTTATTAAAGATAGGCATTTCCACATGTATTTCACTATTTCATATTTCCTTGTGCCTCATTGTCTGTGCAGCATCACCTCATGATTCATAACTACTAATGCGAAGGAAAACAAGAGAAAGAATGCTTGAACTGAAAAATAGAAAGCAAGTTTGTAAGAAAAAAAAGTGAGAGAGAATACCGGAGTACCCTTAACAAGGGTTGATACATGGTTAGGTAAAACCCCTTCGAGATCAGGAACTGGAGCAAGCCTTGAGAGTCCAAAATCAGCAACTTTAGCTGTGAGCTTTGAGTCTAAGAGTATGTTGCTAGCCTTGATGTCTCTATGGAAGATAGGTGGATCAGCTTCGGTATGCAAATACAGAATCCCCTTTGCAGACTCTAGCGCCATTCTCAACCGCATATCAAAGCTGAGAGATTCTTTAAATTTTCCTATAGTCACCAGGATAAAAAGTAGCTCATTATGGTCCAGGATGATCATTAGAAGATTCATATAGATCTAATTTTTATCCAACATTGGAGACAAAACCAATAGAATATTATATGAAAGATGGTTTGAATTGATGTCTTGGCTACATATAAGACACTTACAGCAATACTCGGAGCACCAAGTAGAATTAGATTTAATGGGTTTAGCAAAATGACGAGTAGGAACATACCAGATAGGTGATCTCTCAAAGTACCGTTACACATGTATTCATAAACAAGCATCTGCATGTAAAGGAAAAGGAGAGAATAAATTAAACTACTGCAAAATATGAAGCCACCAAATTTCTGTATAGCTTGTATTATTTGGATGGTTGGTGGTGATCTATCATTTTTTTCATTCATTGGACCATATTTAGAAAATCTTCTACGTCCACAGGAACCATTGAATTTTTCAAATCAATTAACAATTTAATTCTCCATTGATTACTAGGTACTGTATGCGAAAGTATCATTATGTGCATTGATCTGTAATTTTTATTGAATATTCATTCATAGAAAAATTATTAATTGATGAATTAAATGGATTTACTAAAAGGATAATGGATTAATTGGAGATTTGAAGAATTTTTTAATGGATCGTAAATGAACTCATGGATTGTTTCCAATTGGTAAAATTATCTAATCCATCTATTTGCCACCTTTAATTTGAAACGTGTGATTTTCAAACTTCTAAATCACATTGTTAGGTAGGGACATTCATCGTATAGCTTTTCTTAGGGTTTTGGCACCACTGCCCATGCGTTATAGCAAATTGGCACCGTTGATCCCTGTGTTAATTATAATTAAATGGCCCTGTTTTTTAACTTTTACGTAAGTGGCATTCGGGCCACTATGTCGAAAGAGTCATACGAAGCACAAAAAACAAGTAAACGTGCTACTAAGTCAAGTAAAAGACATCTCTATGACCCTATCATCTTCTTCTTCTTCATTAAAGAGCATGGTAGTTATCTATTTTTACCCATGAAGTGAGACATAAATGCTACTGTGGCTAGGGCGAGTTCAAGAAGAAATGAATGAAAAAGAGAAATGGGGAATAAACAGACACACATATCATATACTCCCTCCGTCCCAATTTTGATTACAATTTTTGTTCTCTATCCTCTCGATAACTTTTGTTTATTTGTGTGCCTTCATAGATTATCTGATAAAATAAAATATTCTTGTCACCTCTTGTTTTGTAGAACTTTTGATGTAATTTTCAATATGTAATTTTTATTTTTTATCGGTATACGAATTTGTAAATAAAATGGTTTGAAAAGGTGGGAGGTTTTGCCTCGTAAATCCCAATTTGTAATCAAATTTGGGACGGAGGGAGTAATTTAATGAAGAAGATTGGGGTAGTGTCATCTTTTACGCATTTTTTGTCCGAGTGCATGAATTTGGTTGGACATAGGGTGATAGGGGGCAATGGCACCACTTATTTAAAACAAAAGGGCCAACAATGCGTATTTAGTTAACACTGGGACCAATAGTGCGAATTAGATACTCCCTAAAGGGGCCAATAGCGCTAAACCCCTGCTTTTCGTATGCTATTAAGAGAAAGGGCTGTGTCTTGGCATAAAAGTTCCGCATTTGAATGGTCATGAAGTTTTCTGTTAAAAAAGATGTAATGAAGTGATGAAGTACCTGATCACCTTCTTCATCACAGTATCCAATTAAAGACACCAGGTTCCTGTGATGTAGCCTAGAAAGTAGTTCGATTTCTGTAAGAAACTCTTTTTCACCCTGCAAGGATCCCTCTAGAGCACGTTTGATGGCTACAACTGTTCCATCAGCCAAAATGCCTTTATAAACTTTCCCATAACCTCCTTGTCCAACAATGCAAGAGTCATGAAAGTTTTCTGTTGCCAGTGCCATTTCTTGAAAAGTGTAGTCTTTTACACCATCAATTTTGACAGAGACTGAAGCTGCAAAATGATGTGACAATCAGAGCCGGCAATGTTTTGAAAAATATAACCAATGCATTAAATCAGGATACATGGTCAGCATATGAACATCGAGTTAGAAGAAATGTTTTCAAGGAATAAGAGTTTTTAGAGGGAAAAAAATTCTTTTGCTTCAAAAAAGAAGAATCTAACAGTAAAATGGGGGGAAATGTGTTAACAGTAACATATCACTTTTGATGTTCATTCAAGAAAGAAGCAGAACTCCTCAAGAAAATCAGACGCGTGATTTATTTAAAAGTGTCCTAAGTTCTTAAATGAGAACACACTCATGATAGAAGCAATTATTGCATAGGTTATTCCAAAAAGACTCTTAAGCCTTTTGAAAATCTGATGTGCCTGGATTGGGGAATGATGTGTATAGATTTCGATTCAGGAAACCAGGGAATTATGAAACTCTTGAAAATGGGTGAATCCCTGACATTCCAAACATGATCTTATCCATTTCTCACTAAGAGCTTGTTCTTTTGGGTTAGTAAAAGAGAGTTAGATGTTGAAATAAATTGGAAGGATTTGGAAAAAGTTGGATGATAGTCATGATACTAGAAACAGTTGAAAAAAACTACAACACTATGTTTGGTTCAAGAAAGTTGAGACGGAAAGGAAAAGAAAATGGGAAGGAAAACATTTTTCTTGTTTGGTTAGAGAGGAAAAAAAAAAAGAAAAGTGGAAGGAAAAGAAAAAGAGAAGGCAAAATGTACTAAGAGGAAGAAGAAAAACCAAATTTCTCCCATTTTGGTGAGGAAAATGAGGGAAAACTATTTTCTTTTCTTTTCCTACCAAATTCCTTGAACCAAGCATAGTGTAAAGAGTTGGAAGAAATTAGAAAAAGTTGAAATCAAAGTGCAAGTAGTTGGAAAAAATGGAAAAGGTTGAAAGAAATTGGAAATAGTTGGAAAAAACTGGAAGCTGCAAAATCTTAGAAAAAAATAAAAGACGTTGAAATGAATATTATATTTTTGAAATTCTTTGTTTCAATTAAAATAACTTTTACTCAATTTTATTACAATTTTTTGTTTTATATTTTCCTGTATCACACTATTTTTGTTTCAAACGATATGTATAGTACGTAGTAATATTTTTGTAACTCCCTCATACTTATTTTTTTCATAGACTTTAACATCAACATCAAAACATAATTTTTTTTATTTCTTAATTTGCATGTCACTAACCCATGCTCCAAAAATAGAGGGTAAAGGGGGACAATATTTTTTATTAATCTCAATTGAAAAGAGAGATTGACATAAATAATCCAACATTATCTTGATCAATAAAAATAATATAACATCGCAATTTATAAATTAAAATAAATACAAGTGTTATGCCTCACAAGAATGACCCAAGCAAAAATTATTATTCTTATTTCAGAAATATTAATTAAATCACTACATATGAAAAGCAAAATATCACCTAAATAAATGTGTAGAGAACAAAATCTGGAAAAAAAGGAAAGTCTTTTGTCATCTTCGAAAGGTTGTATATTATAAATTTGGATGTATGCTATTGTTCTAGATTCGTCATATGTTCATTTACAAGTTACTCAATGCTCATTTCACACAATTTTTTTCTGCACACTAAAAACATGCACAACATGTGTACTTGACAATGTTAATTTCATTGCTAAGCAAACTCTTTGTTTTGTTGCAAAACAAGCAAAAAAGAATAAATCACATCACATCGTTAATTTAAGGCAATCTCACTCAACGAAAACGTATTTATATGTTACTAAATTTTTTTATAAAGTGTGATTGTAAATAGATTAATCATTTTATAAGAAATAAATACATTCAGTTATAAACATGGATAATAAAGTAATTAAGAATTAAAAATATAAAACAACAACAACAACCCAGTTAAATCCCACAAGAGTAGGGTCTGGGGAGGGTGTGTGTACGCAGACCTTACCCCTACTCGAAAGTAGAGAGGTTGTTTCCAAAGAGACCCACGGCTCAACGTCGAAAGTTGCACTGCTTGACTAACTGCTACTTCATAAATTAAAGAAGCGCAGACAGTTTAGAGATCCATTTTGATTTATTCCATCACATCCCAAAACATGTCATGAATATTTCAAGAATTTCAGTTTTATGAAAATAGGAATGCATTAAAATGCTCACATTGACGTTTTTTTGAAGTTGAATGGTGTTTTTGCACATGCAGTCTCAAAATGAGGAGCCCCACACAAGCAGACATTGCAACTGCACCAAAAATTGATGCGAGTATGATACCAGCAATAAATCCCTTGCTTAAAGAAGATTCTGAACGGATAGGGATATCTGCAAGAAACACAAACAACATTAGTAAACCAATGTTTATTCTGCCAAATAAGTTAAATGACACCTCTAAGGCTTTCATGTAGCCAGTGGGATGGACTTGGACTGTGGGGAGTAGAGATGGTAATACATACAACGTCCATCCCCAAAACAATCATAGTTCATTCAGATACAAATTTCAATTTTGGTAAGGTACACATCTGGTAAACTATCAATCCTACTTATATTTGAAATATCATTTGTTTGTTCAACTAAATTTAACATTCTTACCTTGGTTGAAACATCTTTTTGGAAAATATTACATTGAATTCCGTGAAAATTAACTTTCTTCTGTTGAAATGGGGCAGTCTTTCTTAGACAAAAATACATTCTGATGGAACACAACTCTCTTTTGGGATGGACAAGGCATGACACAGCATACAAGTAAAAAACACATTACACATCATACAGCTGTAATGATAATATGATATCATACCAAAACCACTTTTCCCCCATGACATTCGCTCACGCACACACAAAAGTATTAATTAGAAACAAAAAAGAGAAAATTTAGTGGCCTGAGTGATGGAAGATGAGGGTAAGGCAACTTTTACCCTCTTTATAATCGCCCAGTAGGGTGAAACCAAGAAGTTCATAAGGTCCAAAAAGATCACTATCAGGTATCAGCCATCCAGTGAACATGCTCATGATCCGAAGGAGTTCATTCTTATTGAATGTGTGAAAACTGTTACTCGGAATATACGTTGGGAAAAACTTCAAGCTTATCTTTACCCGAGGGCCTTCTTCCCATGTAAATTTATCAATGTCTAGCTGTGAAAAATTCAGCCGAAGTCCAGAGGTCAGGTAATCCTCGAACTCCATCTGGTGTGGTGGGAAGTCCCGGAATCCAGGGCTCTTTAGTCTATACTCCACAAGTAGAGGTAATGCACAGAAGCAACTATTGGCAGGAAGGGCATATACATAAGGATAGGGACACCCTTGGATGGGACAGGAAGTGGAGTCTTTGGTGTCCAAGTTGTCACTAGAATTGTAATCAACAGAGCCACAGACATCAATTGTGTTGGCATTTTTGCCGAAGGGGTTTCCATGGAATCTAAAGAATTTTAAAGGAAAAAAAGATTAGCAGAATTCAGTTAAAAGGGCATGTTATATTGCTTATGTTATGCAGTTGTTATCTTAAATATGTGGCCTTGTTTAGATCTGCTTCCAGTTTTCCAGATATGGAGTCTGATGCGTGTGTTTGGATTCAGATGAATCAGATGCCTCTAATTCACCATGGGTTTTAGGTGCTTTCTAGAAATTAAGTGAATTTCAGTCATACCAAATGTGGTTTTATCAGATGCCCAGTACTTCAATTCTGATCACTAAACAAATCCAAACAAGGTCTAGTTCATTTCCGTTAGAAGTAACAGAATTCCTAAATGCCGAAGAGAATGAGTGAATTCACACACTAGACAGTAACCGTCTAGTTCATTTCAGTAAGAAGTAACAGAATTCCTAAATGCTGAAGAGAATGAGTAAATTCACACACCTGACAGTGACATTTGGTGGAATGGTTTGGCTTCCTGATATATTTGAAAGCATGTTGTCCTGAAAATCCCTGGAGTAACCAATATTATAAATTTAAATGATATCAAATGACGAAGCACTCCATTGACGTAATAAACTTAGGAGTTAGGAGCATAAAAGAGAACAGAAAAAATTAATGTTTTCTACTCGGTCTTTAGAATGGTAAGATTCTAGCATTTCCATAATGTTGTACCTTTATACTTCTTCGGAACACAGTTTAACAAGGGAATTTAATGAAGAAATCTTTTCTGATTTCAGATCTTACAAGATAAGTTTCTTAGTTCCTTGGAGTTTCCTATTTTGCCAAAAAATAGATGATACAGAACCTGTCAATGCATTGTTTGCAAGTGACCTGCAAAGATGGAAAAACATTCTCTGAATACCAGTACAAGCATGTGTGAGCTTTAGTGGATAGAATAAAAAACAATATCTTTTTTTCTTTTAGATCACAACATTTCCAGAATGACAGATGAGAAAGACTCACAATCTTTCCAAATTAGGGAGGCTGGAAAAGTTGGTAGGGATACTTCCACCAAGATTGTTGTGTGATAGATCACTGCAGCGTGTAGAAAATAAATAGTAGTAGATTCAGAAAGAGTACAGTGTTGAGATGATTTAGTAATATTCCAGCCGCCCCTTTTAATCTTTCCCTTCTCCTTTTTGGACCGTCCCTGATTAATATTCCCCTTTCCTTTTGAAGAAAAAGGAAAGAGTTGTGTGGTCCATATTGATTTTTTCATGTCTAAATAAATCTAAACCACACAATTTCATTCTGGTACAGGGTACACCGTACACTGTGCAAAAAGCAAATGGGAACATTACACATGGGCGGGAGGAATAATTAAGAGATGTGTCACTTTACAGGTTCAATGGAAGGTTAAGGTGCTTACATGGTTGTGACATAATCAGAGAGCTTACGTGTTGGAATACTCCCCGAAAGCTGGTTAAAGCTTAGATCTCTACAATGTGAAAAACAAATATTAAATTGAGATGAAAGTGATGTGTAGTTTGGTAGACGGTAATAACAATTTAGTGCCAACCAAAGAATCCATATGCACCAGCGTCAAACCAGACTGGACGTCGACTCGGACGAGTGAGTGGGTCAAGGGCTGGTTGAACTGGTCAACCGGGGGTCAACGAGCCGGTCAAATATAATTAAAATAATAATTATTTTCATTATATTATTAGATATTTTTAGTTAATAAAAATATTTTAATTTGTGTTTTTTACTTCTTCATCTGGTTTTTAATATTATTGTGCATATTCTATTTCACACTTTCTATTTTTTATTCTATTAGATTTGTTATTATAAAAAGTTACAAGTAATAGTGATTGTCTAACAAATTCTTAAATAATAAGACAATACTCATATTTTCAAAATAGTATACATTTTAGGCAAAATTGTTTAGATAAAAACAAATAATGCCAAGAATAATTATTTAAATTTGTGTTCTTTCTCTAATTCTATTTCTAATTATAATTAGTAGATGTTTCTTGATTTTTATAAATGAATATGTTTTTTAGATATAAATTATTCATTATTATTTTAATATAAAAAATAAAACAATCTTATTTTTTACATTCATTTATTTTAAAAGTATAAAGTAAGTGGACCACAGTACCACACCAAAATGTTCACTTTTACAAATAGTTAGAAGGTTTTTTTTTAATTCACACATCTCATTTATCATAGAAACTATATACTCTGTATATTGTTTTTCATAACTTTAGTAACAAGTTGTTTAGTAGCTTAAGTGGTTAGAATGTTCAAGTGTTAAGTGCTAAGGCCTTGGGTTCAAATCTTATTCCTGTCATTTTATTTTATTAAAAGAAACCTAAAAAAATCTAAGCCCGCGGCCTGGACAGATCAAGCCGGTCCGCCGTTTCTGCTGGGTTGGATGGGTTCGGGCGGGCTAATGGGAAAGAGGGGTTTACACTTTGGTTCTAACAACACTGATTTGGTTCTGACAGCACTGATTTGCACTTAAGTATCATTCATCTTATTTTAAGAATTGTAATGTAGTGTAATCAAATGCTACACTTGTCCCGTAAAAAGAGTTGTGCTTTTATTCAAATAGGACTCTTTTTGTGGGGAAAAACAACATGCACCTTTTGTTCACCAACATACACTTGTCCCGTAAAAAGAGTTGTGCTTTTACACAACACATTCATACAAGAGCAAAAACCTTTTGTTTGCCAACATACACCGTCCCATCACATACAAATTCACATTAAGACAGACTTTTGAAGAACATAGCTTACATGTATGTAAGGTTGTCTATGTTGCTCAGATCTGGTACTGGTCCCCGTAAACTGCAGTTCCTGAGGCTCCTGAGAAACAAGAACAGTAGTTGTGCCCTTTTATTATAAATTCTTAACATCAGATCTCACATATAGTAGTATAAAATGGTCTACCATATGTACCACCTAACATCATCATACCTCTTCAACTCTTCGTAGTGAAAATTAGATTTCTATAAAATAATTTATCATTTACTCATATTGATGGAAAAAAATACTCTAGACATTGCATGTGTCAAGCATTGGCATCACCGCATACCTATAACACTAATAAAGAACAAAAGACATGACTTTGACACGCTGCTTACAATTTCAGCAAGTGGGATATCTTTCCATAGGTATCTGGTATCAAGCTTCCTTCAAAGTGATTGTTGTCCAGTTGGCTGCAGAACAACAGGAGAGAGATATAATGCACCATGTGAATATATCAGGAGTCATTATATCTTCTAAGATGTGCTAAACTTGCATATGTGACAGCCAAGTAATATGTCCTCCTAAATGTGCGATCTTAAACTATAATAAATAATACTCGGCATCATACTTCTCTAATATAATCAGGAAAGAAAGACAGCTTATAAATGCCCTCCCCAGACCCTACACTATGTGGTATTCTAGGGGGTTTGTTGTTGTTGTGAAGTCAAGAAAGAAAGACAGCTTACATTATGCGCAAGTTTGGCATTTCAGCTAGTTCTGGTGGAAGGTATCCGGATAAGTTGTTATTATCAAGTAACCTGTGAAATTAGTTCTGTTAAAAAACAGCAAGAAACATATTGTAAACAGTAAACATATTGTAAACAGTGTAAAAGAATACTCTCTAGCAAGAAAAATCAACAAAGCAAAAAACTCTTAAACTATATTTGGTTCAAAGGAGTTCAAGGAATGAGGAAGGAATTGAAAAGAAAAGGTTTTCTCTCCTTTTCCTCACAAAAATGGAAGGAATGTTGTTTTCCCACTTCTTAGTTTTATTTTTTCCTCTCATTTTCTTTTCCTTCCACTTTTCATTTCTTTTCATGTCTAACCAACCAAGAAAAATTGTTTTCCATATCATTTTCTTGTTTTTCCCTTTCAAATTCCATGAACCAAACATGGTGTTAGGCAATGAATCCCAGAAAGTAGCTAAAAATTCTCAAAATAAAGAGATAACATAGAGGGAGAATCAATAGTTAGATTACACTATTTAACAAAAGTTAGAACCTTTAAGCAAACTTACAAATGCACAAGCATTGGCAGTCTAGAAAGCTCTGGTGGGATCTGTCCACTTATTGAATTGTTATTCATGTGGCTGTCAAGAAAGAAAATATTAGAGATTTAAGTTATCAGCATTTGAAAAGCAGAAACCATTCATGTAAGTATGTAACAACCAAATCTACATAGTGGTAGCAAGGTTATATAATAATTGCATTTAAGCCACGCCCTTACAAGTGTTTTGTTCGGTTTAAATTTGCAAATGTTACAGGTAAGGGTCCGGATATATGATTCTGATCAATTTGTATCCTGTCCAAGTTTGGAAGATTCCCAATCTCTTCGGGCAAGGAACCTGTCAGATTATTTCCATTCAGAAGCCTGCAGGAAGAAGTCAAGAAACCAATTAGATATTTAGAACAAAAATTAGAACACTACATAAGCCCTAAGCCCTGTTTAGTTTGCTTCGTTAATCGTTATCAATGACGGGAAATGATTCCCCACGCTCATTCCCTCATGCCCCCAACCCCCTCTGGTTTGGCTACCACTACCTCTGTTAAATAATGGACTTAAACAAAATGGCACATTAAACCTCCTTTCCTTCTTAATACCTATAAAGTTTTGGGCAGTAATGCATCAAGGATATAACAGAAACAACTTCTTTGTTAGTTTCAAGGGTAAGATTGCATACATTTAGACTCCCAAACCCCAACGGAGTTGGAAGTATATTGGGTTGTTGTTGTAAGCTAAGAGATATGAGTATTAGAAGTAGTAGGTTATGAGAAACTTCCACTCACAATAACTCCAGGGATGTAATATTCCCTATCTCGTGCGGTATACTCCCACCAATTGTGTTCCACATTACATCTCTTTCATCAGCAAAAAGAGAAATAAAAGATTCAGTTTAGTACAATGACATGAGGGGTACAGATTGCATACCAAAAAAACGATTTATTGAGAGATAATCATGAGACATCTCAACTTACAGTATCCTCATATAAGATAAGCGCCCAAGCTCAGGTGATAAACTTCCAGAAAGGTTCAGTTTTAGAAGTTGTCTGGTGCATGACAGAATGGAGAAGTAATAATGTTGGATTTATATTCAAAAGTTATAAAATGTTACCAACAAAATATGTGGTAGAATAATGAAGTATATTGACAACAAATCATGCCTTATGAATATAATATCTTGAAGCACAATTTAAATCATACAGTTCTTGAACATGAAGATAACCATCCTTTGTTGCATTGTAGCATATTACACCAGTCCAATTTGAGGTGCATGGGTCTCCCTTCCAATTTCTGAGGTTCTCATATGGGTCAACCAGACTTTCCTTGATGGAATGCAATGCCCCCACTGCACAAAACTAGAAAATTCACTAGCCAAGCCAAACAAACCTAGTATATCCCACCCAAGAGAATTAGGATATATGCCATGGTGTATGCAGACGTGATCTCTGCTTCAAGGAGTAGAGCATTTATTTTAAGAGGATCCCCACTGACTCTTTAGGGTGAGGACTGAGGGAAAAAATATGCAAACAACCTACCCTCATACACAATCCCTACAAGGACTTCATAACTATAAAATGTTGTCTCTATTCAATCATAAAGGAAATGAGTTTGAACTCTTTCAAACATTTTCACAGGATCTCAGAGATTCATTATATGCTCCTTCCGTCCCAAATGAAAAGTCCATTTTAACTAGGCATGAAGTTCAGGAAAAGTGTTCGCAAGTGAAAAGTGTGTTTAAAATTGATAGAGAGAAATAATGATGGCTACATATTCCTTGCCAAAAAAAGGAAATGAACTTTTATTTTGGGACCGACTGAAAAGGAAAGTGTGTTACGGAGTATTTAGTTTGGGACGAAGGGAGTATTTTGTAATTATAAATCTTATTTTAGCTTTTTACCAATCCCATTGTACTCCGACTAACTTGAACACTTTCTAACATTTTAAAGTCATCCAACGCCATATATATCATTGAATTATACGAAGTACTCCACACTACACATTAAAGGACGGTAAGCTAAATAGCTTGAGACCAGAAATTCTCATGCCTTCATCAGGATGGGTAAGTTCACTGTTTACTTCTGTAAACAACAAAGCCCAATAAATCCACCAAGTAAAGAAGCTCACTCCATATAATGAAATTCTTGAGCTGGCCATGTCAGAGATGTTGAACTCTTCAAAATCTTCAAACTCAAACTCTTCCTTAACCTTGGACACCATGAAATTAAGAATGTTTCAGCATTCAAGTATTCAACCTCTTTTATAGATCAAGGAAGCAAATATGGAAACAGGAGAAGAAGAAGAAGAAGAAGAAGAAAACATAGCTTTCCCCATTCTCAAAACCTATTCAACCAAATTTAACACTTAAAGAAGAGATAAATGATGCGGACGGACTGGTTAGATAACAATGATAAATTTAGTAGTAATTCCACCCACAACCCCTAACCAAATCCTGATTCATTTTTGTAAAGAAAATCAAAGTAAACATGTAATATTAAAATCACCTAGAGGCCTTAAGTCCTTAACACATAATAACATTCAACAAGAAGGATCATATTCCAGTTCTATAAATAATTGGTGTAACTCTGAATCTGGTATAAGGATTGGTTCAAGAGCACAGTACGAGACTTGGTTAACATAACCACCACCTTAATCATCAATATATTGGCATCAGTGGCATGAAGATTAATATAGAAGCCAGTTATTTTAAAAATAGGTAACACTGTAAGTTCAATGCGAGGTAAAAAAAAACATATGGACACAATTTCACTCTTCTTATTGCAACCTTGTCACAAAATAAAAATGAGATGAAGTTCGAAAGCTAACATCATCATATGTTTTTTTTCAATCTCCATCAAACAGTTGCTAATATCATCATATCTCATTGCCATTTTGGTTAAAGATGCATATATAATCATAAAAAAGTCCAAAACACAGTTATAAAAAATTGATTCAGCAACTTACAGAAGAATGGGGAACAAAGATGACGGGACAAGGGGTAGCCCAGATGAAGGTGAGAGGGCCGAGAAAGCATGAATGATATCTTGGATGGCCATAGACCGGGACTTAAAATAACATGGACGAATTGGGTAGCTAGGTTTTCGAAATCATCGTTATAATTGCGATAGCGATGGATTATAGAAGAAGCAGTCCTCTGTTATTACAAGATAAAATTGTTGGCGCTTTCAATTTGTTGGAGGGAGTGGTTGTCAGTTGAGCGGCGTAAATGCAGTTGTGTAGGATGAAGATGACAGGGGAAATAGGAAGGGAATGAGCAATGCTAGGGTACACCAAAAAGTGTACTCCAAATGTACACCACCCACTCTCTACCATACATTTTTATTTGATTTTTATTTACTTATTTTTTTTTTAATTTTTTTGCCTTTTTTAGTGGACAATGAGGGGGTGGGGGACATATAGGGGTACACCTTTGGTGTACCCCTAGCATTTTTCGGAAGGGAATTGAAGCGGCATCTTTGGTCCTGTCACAATAGAGAAAGAGCCTCTTCCTAAATAGAAATTACCTTTATGGTATGTTTGGGAACATTGATTTGGATTTCAAATCCGGATTTGGCTTAAATTCCATGTTTGGGAAACTTAATTATTTTGAATTTGGATTTGAATCAAATTCTTTACATTCAAAATAGTGCTTAATTTGAAATCCATGCACCTCCCCTTGTCATTTGAAATTCAGGATTTCAAATTTTGGAATTGAAATGCATGAATTGAAATGAAATGCTAGTTGCCAAACACTACCTTAGCGTTTTAGATAAAATTTTAAAAGTATAGGGCCTGTTTGGGAATGACGTTAGTTAGAGATTATCGTTAGCGTTTTGGATAAAATTTTAACGGTGTAGATCACTTTGAAAACGCTGACCGTAGATAGTTTTTTCAAAATGCTAACGCTGTTCCCAAACAGGCACATAGATTACTTTGAAAATGCTAACGTCAAACGCTGTTCGAAGATAGTCTTTTCAAAACACTGACGCTAATCTAAAACGCTATTTCCAAACAGACCCAAAAGCAAAAAGACTTGGAAAGATTTGGACTTGAAAAAGGATGAATCTTATCATGGTCCCTCATATCCGTTAACAGTCACTGTGAAAGGGTAAATTAGACTTTAATAAAAATGAGTGGTAACACTTGGTACTTGCAGAAGATCTATGTTGAACATAGTTGTCTCCTAGCGCAATTGTCAACTACATGACGCCCACCGGCAAGATTTGGACTCGAAATATTAGGATCGAAGTGGTTCTCAAGACTAATTTAGTCCACTTCAAATAGTTTCAAATGATCATTACTTTGTATGGAAGACTTGGACTAGTAGAGCATATGTCGAGGACTTAAACCGGTCCGAGATTAATTAGATTGGTTTAAAGACTATGACAAGCCCAAAAGACCGATTCTCCAAATACTACTAGTTTTTTATCCCGTGCTTCGCACGGGCTCGCATATTTTTATTATATATATCTATAAAATTGTTACTCTGTATTATATTAAAAAATAAAACTTACATTGAATAAATAAGTAAATTACTAGTATTAATTTTGTTCAATCAAAATGTCTATTGATGAAATACATAAATATTATGCACGCATGCAGATATGGAGGATAATACAGTAACTTTTCGTAAATAACTTTGTTAGACATTTACGGACATTTTTAAAAACTTTTCGTAAATAACCTTGTAGATATTCACTATTAATCTACTTATCAAATCTTATTTTTACCCATCCATCACATCTACGAACATTTTTAGAAACTCAACACCAAAGACGGAGGGAGTAGAATTTATTTTTTATTCATTTTTTCATGTATATAAAAAGGAGATATTTCAATTAAACTTTCATTGTGTACTTCCAAAAAATGTAATCAAAGTAAGAATGGGGCATTTGAAAAATGACGAAAATTATATTATTAGCCAATTTTAGTTTTACAAAATTGATTAAATACTCATCATGAATTTTTTAATGAAGACTCGAGTGACTTTGTAATATAAATATAAATTCACTAAATATTTTTATGTCCAGTTCAAAATTAAGTAAAATGAAATCAACTTTATATTTTTCATTTTTAGAATAAGAAATACAGTTACGAAATTAGTTTTTTTAAAATTCAGGTGACATAAATGATATCAAATTTGTATTTTTAAACTCGGTTTAAACTTGGATAGATATTAACCACGCACAAAACTAATTACAAAAAAATGATTACATTTTAAAACTCTAAACAAATAGGGAGAATGATGTTGTCTACTGATAAAATTTAGGATGAAGTATGGACATCTAGATTGGGTAATAAGACACTCGGGTTGAATCACATTAAAAGATTGAATCCAATTGATTAGTTAGTTCAACTCAAGAGCTTATATACCGATTATTTTGCTCTTGAACTTCCGATGTGGGATGACACTCTAATACCCCCCAAGTGGACAACCGGGCCATTTTGAATCTAACTGGTTGACCACTTGAAAATAAACTCCCATTCCCTTAATTTTTTTAGCGCCAACACCTAAAGGACCATGAGCCGCTGGGTATGGACTTCCAGACGAGCAATCGTGTTAAACGGACCACGGGCCGTTGGGTACATACTCCATACTGACAATTGGGTTAAATACAAACGGGCCGCTACGAATGAACATCTAGACGGACACCTTGACAAACGAGGTGGGCCAAAACCTACTCTGATATCATGATAAAATTTAGGATGGGGTATGGACATCTAGATTGGGTAATAAGACACTCGGGTTGAACCACATTAAAAGATTGAATCCAATCGATTACTTAGTTCAACTCAAGAGCTTATATACCGATTATTTTGCTCTTGAACTTCCGATGTGGGATGACACTCTACCATCTGCTATTCGCTAGAGCTGCCAGAGTCTCGGACACTCGGGAGATGGAGTCTAAGAGACTGGTAGACTGTGGATGATATTTAATTAACAAAGGACGAAGGTTGATGACTCGAAACGCGATCTGGATTTAAAATACTTTTTACAGTTGTTGAGATGCAAAATTTAAAATATTTGTATTTTTTGGGAGGAAGACAATCAAGTAAATTGTTCTGATCTAAAATTTGACCTTCCAAATTTTGATTGTTGGAGTCGTTGGAAGAGGATTTTTTTGATTTAATATGTATAAACTTTGTAAATATGTCTAGGGTCAAAAATATGCATATAATACGTTTGACACGTAAAAGATTCATATTTAGGTGTATAATACAAGTATTATACGTACAGGTGTATAATACGCATATTATACGCGAAAAACCAAGAGAGCGAAGTGCTACTCCTTTCAAGTATTTAAGACTATAAGTCTACAATAAGTAAATGTTGTTCCTTATATACCTGCGTTCTAGAAAAACTTTTGGATCTAACCAAAACAAATTAGTTGTACAGGCTATGGATCGAACCAGAATACGGACCGGACTAGATAAGACATGTTTTCTTATTTGGTCCCTATTTTTATTGTGAGGACCGGACTAATTACGAGCAATTCGTAAAAGAAAATATCTTGAGCCGAAATTGACATGGACGATACTATTGGCTCATCGGAACAAAGATTTAGGCCTCGCGTCAACCTTGACGTCTTAGAAGACGTCAACACCATTCCACACCCGATCGAATAGAGAAAGCTAAATCAATTGTATCGGGTTCTGGATCCGGTTATGTTTCATTTCACGACGATATCAGGCGACAAATTATTGAACAAAAGCGGTTGTTTAATCCCAGAAAAGAAGAGATGGACCTATATCAATGCCTCGTGGATAGAAACTCAATAAATTTGTACATTAAAATGTCTATATATACAATGTCAAATAAGATCACACATAATGTCACATGTAACCACATAGTGACAATCATGCCAATGTATAAAGTCATACATGCAAATGTGTAATGAACACTAGAAAACCGAGAGGAGATACAACAAGAACCTGCCCAGGATTGGAATTCTAAGTCGCGTTGTGAACATTGCTCGAACACCCAATCTTGGTAAAAATAAAAAACCCTTGTTTGGAATGATCAATAAACTTAAGAATATCAATGGGCTAAGCTAGTTGCTCACAATCCCTCAAGAATTAGGCTCTAATTTGGCCAAAACCTAGCAAAAACAAGCCTACGAAGCCTTATAATGAACAATGACTTCGAGGGACTTCAATTTCAATTGACCTCGATTCAGTCTTAAATCAGTAGCGGAAAGCTCATAATCATAAAGAGTTGCTGAAGATGATTAGAATGAGCTAAAAATCAAGAAAAACAAACCACAAATTCAAGGGTAATGGCAATATAAGGAGCCGACAAATCTCGACCAAAAGGAATAACACAACCCCTATTATAGAGAGAGAAAATGTCGGTCAAAACTTAAATTAGTTAATTGAGTTTGAGTTTAAACTTCTATTTAGAGGATATATCATATGTTTTATTCCTATTTGGAGGTGTTTGTCTTAGGATGTGTTCCGTTTGACTAATCTGATCTGATTTATTTTTTTGAAGATCTGATTTGGTCTGATCTGATGTGATCTGATCTAATCTGATTGCAATTATAATTAAAACTATTTCTGATTCAATCTGATCTGGTTTGATATGATATGATTATAACAAAAATTAGTAATAAGTAGAAAAAATAAGTTGAACGGAACACAGTCTTAGCGTGATAGTCAAGTTATAAATTGGTCTTTAGTGTATTTGGGCTTTGATGGTCTAAGAAATTACTTTGCGCTCTCATGGGCTGATAAATACTGAGTATCTTTATATACTCCATATTTCTCCGGAATGCACAGTCGATTATCCGTAAGCAAAACCAGATCAATTAAAAAAGACCTAAGCACGACGATGCTCTGTCATTAGCTTTCTTGCTTCTCACACCATTCCCTTCTCCGCGAGCTCCCGACTCTCCTCTGCTCCAAGCCGCAACAATGGCGACCCCCGTGGTTCTAGACCCTACTCCTACTCCGAAGGTTGCCGTGGAGCTACCGGCAACTCGAACCGACACATCGGTTCAAGACGTATTTTACGACGGTGAGGACGATCTGTACTCGCGTCTGAAATCTCTGCAGAAACAGATCGAGTTCATTGAGATCCAAGAGGAATACGTCAAGGATGAGCTCAAGAACCTGAGGCGCGAGCACCTCCGAGCCCAGGAGGAGGTCAAGCGGATCCAATCGGTGCCGCTCGTAATTGGGCAGTTCATGGAGATGATCGACCAGAGCAACGCCATCGTCGGCTCTACCACTGGATCTAATTACTATGTTCGGATTCTCAGCACCATTAATCGGGAGCTTCTCAAAACCTCCGCTTCCGTTGCTCTTCATCGCCACTCGAACGCTCTTGTGGATGTGTTGCCTCCCGAGGCTGACTCTAGCATCTCTCTGCTAAGCCAATCAGAAAAGCCTGATGTTACCTATAATGTAAGTCTATGGTTTTTTTTATTCCTCAGTACTTCGATTATGTTGTGTCTAGTGCTTATTGAGTTACTTTTTTTCCTTGTGCTAGGTTAATTAGTTTAAGGAATAATCCCTCCAACAAAAAAACGTGCTTTTGTTTTTAGTCCGTTCATGAATCCAAGAGTCACTTACTACCAGATGATTTCAAATATATCCAAAACTTTCAATTTAGAACCTATCTCTTAGGTCAAATATTGACTTGGTTTTAATTATGCATTATTATGAAAAAATTAGATAGTAAATTATAGAAAAGTACCTGCATAAGAATTACACAAGTAAGAATGAATTTAATATTGACGGATGTAAAAGGTCATTTACTATCATATGATTTCAATTACATCCAAAAGTTTCAATTTAGAACCTATCTCTTAGGTCAAATATTGAGCTGGTTTTAATTATGCGTTATTATTAAAAAATCAGATAGTAAATTATAGAAGTACCTACGTGAGAACTACACAGGCAAGAATGAATTTAATATTGGCGGATGTATTGATTCTGGTTTTGAACCTTTAGATTCAATTGCCGAATTTCAAGGCACTGGATAACATTTCAAATTTTACATGAAGGTTTAGAAATTTAACCCTACTACACTTCTAAGCCTTTTGTTTATTGGAGTGTGGTACTGGTAATGTTGGAATTTGCTTCAAAAGTTCAATCGTTGATAAAATTAGACACATTAGCTTTAATTGTCTTGTAATACTAGCTAAATATCGGTGATGTACTACTACAGCTCTACTCAGAACTGTATCAAAACAAGTGTTTGAAATTGTGGTACTTGTAGGAAGTCTGTACTCTCAATTATGAAATTTCCCAAGCTCTTTTTTTGTGCTACTGTAATTTGGATTGCAAAACAATTTTCTCATTTTAATATTTTTCCAGTTTATGGCTTTATACTTTTGGAGTATAAATGTGATGGAGTACATAATTACCAATGACTTTTGGGAAATGAAATTAATGAACTAAACAAGTTTTTGTATGTCATAGTTAGAGCTCCTTGAAATTGTGGTACGTGTAGGAAGTCTGTTCTCTCAATTATGAAATTTCTTAAGCTATTTTTTCCTTCTACTGTAATTTGGATTGCAAAACAATTTTCTCATTCTAATATTTGTCCAATTTATGGCTTTATGCCTCTGGAAGTATAAATCTTACATTATTACCATTGACTTTTGGGGAAAAAAGCAATGAATTCTAACCTTTGGAGCAATGACAATTGAAGTGTAAATATTTGAAAACATTTGTCCAGTTTATACCGCTTGGACTAATTTGGAACAGAATAGATCAACGCCAATGGCTTGTGGGACAAGTAATGAATTAGTTACCTCTTATCATATTGGAGGATAATGTATAGAGTATAGGCAGGTGATGTGTAACACTGTTATGTTCTGCGCTTGTTATGTTTCTGGACGTAATGCCACAAAGCATATCAAAAATGGGAATTGAGATGCCGAGGAAGGCGGCAAGCCTATTATGCTGTTTTCAGGGATCCTGCTTCAAAGTCGATCAAGAAAGAGAGAACGGCGGGGATGCAAACACAAAGAGAATACTAGTAGGGGGGAGGTTTTTTAATTAGAACCCCAACTACTTTTTAATTAATTCCAAAACAAATAGTCTATAATATAGAAGAGGATCAAATAGAGTTTAAAAGTTAAGAGTCGTACAAGGAAAGGAGACTAGGAAGCATAAAATAAGGAAAACATTAATCAAAGATAGATGGGAGTAAAAATATTTAGAACTTACCAAATAATTAGGACTTCTGTGTTGTGCGCACTGCCTGTGGTCCCTGTGTCGTGCGCACTACCAAATAAAAGAGTCCTCTTTGTTTCCTTCTTCTGTGTCGTGCGGACTGCCTGTGGTCCCTGTTGGCTTCGGTCCACCTGTGTTGACACTGGATGTGAACACATCAATGTGGCTAGAACACTTTGAACGTGAAGAACAAGTGTTTTTGTATTTTACATTTATTGCTGGTTTGATTTCTTTTGTTTTGATTTTGGAGAGGCCAAATTATACTAACAGCTTTCCTGAGATCTGCTAATATACTGACTTATGAGCTGAACTGTAATGAATTTACATTGTGTGCATATATATCTACCCTCTTTTTATGCTAGTTGTTCTTTAAAATAATTTTCTTATATTATGATATTACCAGGATATTGGAGGATGTGACATTCAAAAACAAGAAATACGCGAAGCTGTGGAGTTGCCCTTGACTCACCATGATCTGTACAAGCAGATTGGTATAGATCCACCTCGTGGTGTCTTGCTTTATGGTCCACCAGGTACTGGTAAAACAATGCTTGCCAAGGCCGTTGCTAATCATACAAGTGCAGCGTTCATAAGGGTTGTTGGCTCAGAATTTGTGCAGAAGTATTTGGGTGAGGTATGTTCTCAAGTGTTTTTTAAACTTCCTTTAGCTTTGATGCTTGTACTCTTTTTTTACACTTCTTTTGTAAATGAGTGTCTTTTTTATTGCCCAAAAAACAGCTTATATGCATCCATCTCAGTTCTCTTCTAGAGATGTACGTTTTGTTTTATGAGATCTTGAACCAATTTATGTCTTACATCTCCCACAAGCTCCCAAGTCCCAAGTTTTATGTATTCAAGCATTTCTCATCAAATATTTGCATGTTTGAGTTATTGAGTTGTGCGACCAAATTTTTTATCCCGGGAGTAGTTATTTACACAGTAATTTGTTTTGGGTTTAGAGGTAGGAATTAAGCCTTGATGCATTTTATGCGTGCGAGGACGAGCAAGGTGGCTTATGGTATGATCCTCAAACTTGATATAGGATATCCATTAAGTGTTAAAAGGTAGGTATGAAGCACAAAGCTATCACTCAAATATGATAATCAATCTTCCTCGTTTAGTGGCCCATTCCTCATTGTCCGGGTTATTAAAGAGTGACATTTAGAGGAATTCTTCATCATTTTCTAGCCTTTTGTCAAGGTATGATTAACAAAGCACCATTGTTAGTACATTGTAGCCTCGTTGGTGACTACTCGCCAAGTCAAAAATTAGGTACCGGTTGGCGCATCGACTAGACCCTAATTTCATTTAATGTAAAAAAAAACCCTACCACCCCTTGTCCATTGCTTGTGGTTAGATCTGAATCCCTTAATTTCAATTGCTTTTAATTTTTGATGGGTTTGAGGAAATTGCTTGTGGGTTGGATAGTTTCATTAAGAGTTCCGTTCACATGCCATTTTTTTGAATTTTAGTTTTGTTTTTTATTTATCTTGCAATTTGCTTTGAAGTTAAGTTTAATATTTTTTTATTGGGTTTGAGAATAAAGCTGACATCTCGCTGCAAATTTGATACATGATAGGGTGCAATGGCGTCATTTGATCCATGTAGCCGACCCCACCTAGTGGGCTAAGGCTTGGTTGTGTTGTTGAGAATAAATTTGACGTAGTATTTTGACAATTATTGGGTTATAACTTAATTTTGTACTGCTAATGATAATTTATCTTTTAAATATATGGTTATCTTTAGTGATATACTCCGCACTTATATTTATTAAAAAAATATTACTTATTAGTATTTAGGACTTGTTGACTAATCGACTAGTCTCTTCTTCACTGACTCAACTTGACTGGTTGACATGATAACCATGGAAAGCACCTCTAGGATGGTGCTCATTTGTGCTAGGGGAGATGTGCACGATGCGCGATGTGAAAGCATGCCTGAGGCGCGATGTGCACAAGGCTCTAAGGGTTGTGTATCACGACGCGGGTAATGTTCTTGAGGCGTGCAGATAACAGCGCGTTGTTGCATAATGTGATGCAAGTTGATGTGCTATAATGCACGTATTCCCAACCACTTACTACTTCAAAAAATTGGTGTTATTTAGGGTTGCGCTCCAACTTTTGTAACGCGACTCTTGTGCCTCTATTTTCTTTGTGCCGTACGACCTTAAGAGTCGCAGCAACTCTCCCTCATTCGACTCCCTGTTTCTTCTCAATTCCTTGACCTGCACTGGTTTCTTGCACTCTCCTAGAACGCAAGCTTATGTCAAGTGTGACACAAGTTTTTTTCCATTTTTTGTTTCTTTTGCAAGTTTTTATTCAGTAGGTTATTTTTATCCGAACAATTTTTTTTTTCATCTTCATGAAAGTGTTGCAGCAAGCCTAGACTCAGCAATATTTTTATCTGTATAATTTTTGTTTTTTATTATGAGTTTTGCAACTACACATTCTTTGAGGCTTCTCTCATTGTTTTATGTTCCACAACTCGTTCTTTGTTTGTGACATGTTGTTTTGTTTTTGGCACTGGTTGTTTTAGTTCTTTAAACTTTTAGTTTTTTATGTCAATGGTACTATGTGTGTCTTTGAATCTTTGTTGCTTTCTGAAATTTTACTTGTCTTTCAAAATATTCTATGTATTGTTGCTAATTTAGAGCTACCATGCTACTTGTCCCTAATTTGCGCTCAAGCCGCTCGTCAATGTGCATCGCGCATAGAGGCTCCAAAGCCTCTTTGTGCATCGGTGCACATCTTGTCTTAAACAACTATTCTCATTTACAAAAAGATGCCTTTTGTGGGTTGGGAATAAGAGGAACTAGCTTCTTTGTGGGTTTGCTGCAACTCTGCAAGGAGTTATTGAATATAAACCTCCACAACGAAGGATTGTGTATTGTTATGTGTTGGGTTATCGGCTTTAATGAGTGTAAATAAGTAAGGCCAATAAAAACACTAACATACTTTACATGTTAAAATAATAAGACTGAATGTGTCTCAAAACCCATCACAGCTATGAGGCTTAATCCTAAACTAAAAAACCAGGGCATATGACTCACAAGCCTTAACCATATGAGCAGTAAGCCTCTCTGCATAGCATCATTCTACACGTTAGTGTGGTTTTCCTTAGCCTCAATAGAGGCACACCTAAAACAGTGATGAACAATCAATTGTGGGTTCTCATACAGTGTGATGGACTTAAAAACTTCACATGTTTTGAACCACCCCAAAGTGTCCCTTGGTAGAATTACTCATCAAGATGCAGTATGCATATCCTCATCTCCAAACTCACAAGTCATACGTGCTTGGACTGACTGGCCACTTTGTAAATAGCAAGAGCAACCTACATTGACTTTTATATATTTATATTTGTCACATTATCACCACTCACTTATTTTTGCAGGGTCCACGTATGGTTCGTGATGTTTTCCGCCTTGCCAAAGAGAATGCCCCAGCTATCATTTTTATTGATGAGGTTGATGCGATTGCCACTGCTAGGTTTGATGCTCAGACTGGAGCTGATAGAGAAGTTCAGCGTATCCTGATGGAGTTATTGAATCAGGTATACCTTTCTTCTTTGTTTGTTAATAAAGTTCATATGAATGTGTTTTACTTTCAGCTCTATTAAGAAGCTGTCACATGATTTCCTTTGCTTATGAGTTTATGAGTTGTTTGGAACCTGTTAAATGTTAGTGAAATAAAATAGAGCGGGACAAGGAGAGAAAATAATGGAATTTTTTTGTTCAAACTCAAGGAATCAAATTTAGTATTTGTCCAAACTTGTTTTTGTTTAAATTACAATTCTATGACAAATATTCTGGTTTTCCTTCATATTTTTCAATGTAAAAACAAACATAAAAAGGTATTTACCATGACAAATATTCTTCTATCCTACTCCCTCCGTCCGCCTAAGATCTTCTCGTTTTGACTTTTTTCGGTTTTTAAGGAGAGTTGAAAAATAGTGAAAGTTTACCAAAATAGCCTTAATGAAAATGGGTGGGGTGTACTAAATAAGGTGGAAAAGGTGTAATAAATAAAGTAAGTGGGGGTAGTTGTGGTATTTTAAATGTTAAAAAAGGTAATGAGAAGATCTATGTGGGACAAATAAAAAGGGCTAATGAGAAGATCTATGGGGGACGGAGGGAGTATTATTTTTGACATTCCATACATAGGCTAAAATTTGATGGGTTTTCCTGCAGATGGATGGTTTTGACCAGACAGTTAATGTGAAAGTTATAATGGCGACTAACCGAGCAGATACATTGGACCCTGCCCTTTTGCGTCCTGGAAGGCTTGACCGCAAGATTGAATTTCCATTGCCCGATAGACGTCAAAAGAGGCTTGTTTTCCAGGTTGATTTTCTAGGATCTTCCAACTTACCTTCCCTCTTACACTCACAACTACAATGAAAGAATGATAGATATTAGATCTCAAATTGCAAAAAATATTGAACTGCTTAAGTTTTTCAGGTCTGTACTGCAAAAATGAACTTGAGTGATGAGGTAGACTTGGAAGACTACGTATCTCGGCCAGATAAGATCAGTGCAGCTGAGGTTTTTTTTCCCTATACCTTCTCTCAACTGAGCATAATTTGATTGATAAAGATGAGATAATTTTTTGGATACATATATTAATATATTCTCTCAGTCCCGAAGTAAACTTTATGCTTTGAGTTCATGAAAATTGAGAAAAGTGTTGTAAATTAGGTGTATGGTTGGAATTTGACAAGATTTGAAAGAAAAGTTGTGAGCCACATATTACATTACTTAATAAGAAAAAGGGGAAGTGTGAAGTTTATTTTGGGACAGATGGAAAAGAAAAGAGTGAAGTTAATGAATTGCATGCAAAATTTCTATCTAACTAAAACTAGGGTATTTTATGGTACAAACATAGGCATATTTATGAAAAAATGTATTCCTCACTAAATAGAAGCTGTGTGCTTAGTAAACACAAGTGAGTGTTCACTATGTGTGTAATTATTATTGCACACTAAAGGAAACTTAAATACTCACTAATACATACGGCTATAGGATAGATGATAGAATTTATGTTAAAACTACTCTGTCCAAAAAAAATTCCAGTTTGACAAAATGTACAACATCATTAATATTACTTAAATTTAAAAAATCTGTTTAGCGATTTACCTAAATTTATCACATGTAAAATGTTAATGTCTCTCTTTTGGTAAATTACATGAAAATGTAGTTTCCTTTTCCCCAAATTGGGACACCTTACGACATATAGAAGGTTTTATATAGAAGTGGGACACTACTAAACATTTTTATCTCAGCTTGCAAACATGACTTATATATATGTATAAACATGGGGCACTACATCATTTCAAACATGATATGTGTGTGTGTGTGTGTTGGTTTTGGAGAGTCCTAGGCAGATTTTAATGGCACTGCACATGTTTTTGCCCGTGAAGATCATTGTCTAATGGATTAATGACCCTGATTTGTAATGTCAGATCACTGCAATCTGTCAAGAAGCAGGAATGCATGCAGTACGCAAGAACCGTTATGTCATTCTCCCCAAGGACTTCGAGAAGGGGTACAGGACAAATGTCAAGAAGCCTGATACCGACTTTGATTTCTACAGGTAAAAAACGATGGGGGTTAGGAAAATGATCGATGATGTTTCCCCGTGCCTTGAAGAAAACTTAGTTAACAGGGGCATCCGGGCATGTTAGCACGCACTTGTTTTTATCTAAGTATAGTGCACCTTTGACTCTGGCTGTGTGAGTGTGTGTTCATAAGCATCATTACATGGATCTAAATTTTCATTTAGGAGTATTTGTTTTCCATATTTTTTGTTTTTCCCTGTTTTTATTTAACATCGAATGTGATTTTATGTAACGGTAATTTGAAAACTGTCCCGCACTAGGTGTTCTTCACGCTTTTCTTTTCGGTTCGTCAAAAAAGTTATTTCAAAAATGTTTGTGATTATAATAACTCATATGGAGTGTTTTTTAATAAAATCTTAACCACAGAATTTCATTCACTAGAAAATCCTCGTCTAAAAATGCATTTAAATGTGAACAATATATAAGATGGAGGAACCGAGGATTGAATGTAAAAAGTACCGAGTAGTTTAGAATGAAATATGTGTATTGAATGTTGAGTGGAATATGTAAAGAACATGTGGGATCACTAAATGTGATGCTCAAATGTGAGTCCCATTTTTTGCTATCTTAAGAATCCGGGGAAAGTGAGCGGCTATTTAAAGTAGCCAAAAGTAGTTAGTATTCATCACCATATTTTGAAAAACCATACTTTTCTCCGTTTCTATAAGATTTCTACGAAGTACTACTTCCGTCCCATTTTAAATTATCTGTTTGCTTTTTTTTCTCCGTCTCAAAATAAGTTGTCTGTTAGTTGTTTTCGTAGATTTTTAAGAGCAAAACATCTAAACTACCTTTAAAATAAGTCACTCTTCTCCACCTTATCTTCTCATTCATCGTCATCCCTCCTAAAAAGTACTGACAATTTTGGAAAATCAACTCTATTTTTTCTTTTCCTTAAATATAACAAAAGTCAAAACAGGTGATTAAAACGGGACGGAGGGAGTATAATTTTACTTTTTTGGTTAAGTTGTGGCATTTTTTTATTGTAAATTATGAAAAAGTATTTTATTACTCCGGGTATAATGTAAATTTAATAAAATTAAATTTATTTTAAAATTTAGTTTTGAAATTTCAAAATTTTATACAAGTAATATTTAATTATTTTAAAATATGTTTGATTTGTGGTCAAAGAGTGATATAATTTAATCAAAAAAGTCAAATTGTGACAATATTTTAGGGACAGAGAGAGTTTTCTATGTTGATCTACATTATTAAAGATTATTTAAAACTCTAACCACAAATCTTATTTCCAAATGAAGCCAGCATTTTGTATAACTACTCTAATTGAGGCTAACACAACTTTCTGAAAAAATGTTCAACCATGTTTTTGACTCGAAGAATGTCCTCTGCAGATTCTTGTCTTCTCTCTCTCTCTCGATATACTTCTTTATTAAGAGAGACCTTCCGACCGTGTAAATTGATAATTTAGTTGGTTGTTTCTCTACAAATTTTGAAAATGTCAACTATCTCCTATGAACAGGCTATTGAAAATCTTAATTTGAAAAGCAAACTTCAGGAAAATCCTACTCAATTCTATCATATGACTTTGCCATATCAAACTTGAGGATCATAGATTGTCATGTTTTACTTTTATGGCACATCTTTATATAGATCTAAGGTCTATGTTCATTTTATAAATATTAAGACCATATAAGCATCACTTTATTTTTATTCATTGCATTAAATGAATAAATGTATCTGTGGTCACGAGAATGTGACTGTGATGTGTCATTTTGTAATTATAACACTCATTCCCAAAAGAAAATTAATTTTACTTGACCTGAGTTTTTTAATTTTTCTTGATGCACATTTATTTTGATACCAAATAGAATCATACTTTTTTGTTTGTGAATTGTGTGTGACCACCTTTTTTGAATGTTTTTAGAATTTATTTATACCATTAAAATGTCGTCTAAAACACTAGTGCTATGCCTGATCGAAAACAACATTTCCAAATAAGACCTTTAATATATATATGATGTTATTTTACATTCATCAAATCTAAATAACATTTTGAGGTGGTGATTGAAAGAAACTAAAAAAAACATGCGGTCACATGGATGCATGATGAAAAAATCATATACGGAGTATGCATTACTCAAAGATATCTCCACCTACAAATCTTTTTTTAAACAGCCATCTTTCCATTGTTTAATGAATTTAAACTTTTAATTCATCTACTCTTATCCTATCTTGTTTCAAAATATTATATTGTCGTATTTCACAGTAAATTAATCACTTAATTAATACCGGAACACTCTTTTCATTGTTTTGGGGCATAAAATATTACCCAAGTATTCATATATATATTGTCTCATTTTCATTTACTTATATTCCACGGAGTAGTATATACTATAATAATTTAATTGTACAAACTGTATGTATATATATATATATATGGTATTTTTAATAATAATAATAACAATAATAACAATAATATAAACTCCGTATTATAGTGATGCAAAAGAGCAATAATAATATAAATGGGGCGACGTCCTCGTCGTCTGCGGCGGCGGCGGCGGGGGCGTGCGCCTCATGCAAGCACCAACGCAAGAAGTGCACGGAGAAGTGCGTGCTGGCGGCGTATTTCCCGGCGGAGAAGAGCCGGGAGTTCCAGGCGGTGCACAAGGTGTTCGGGGTGAGCAACGTGACGAAGATGGTGAGGAGCGTGCGGGAGGAGGACCGGCAGCGGGCGGTGGAGTCCCTGGTGTGGGAGGCCGTCTGCCGCCAGAGCGACCCCGTGCTGGGCTCCCTCGGGGAGTACCGGCGGGTGTTGGAGGAGCTCAAGTTGTGCAGGACGGGTCAACACCAGTTTGACCCGGCGGCGGCCGCCGCCCTGCACATTGGGTGGGGCGGCCACCACCACAACAACAATAATAATAATAACCATCCGTTGCATAATTACATTCACAACAGTAGTCGTAATCCGGCGGTGGTGGGATATAGTAACAATAACGTTTATGCTGCTGGCATGGCCAACCACCACCACCACCATCAGACTAATTTTCAAAAGTTGCGGTGGGAGGCTAAGAACACTTCGCCGGCGGCGGCGGTTCTCCTCCCCTGCCAACACCCACTAGATGGTTTCAATCAACAGTTTTCTCACGCAGGTATATACTTTGTATTCGTCAAGTTTAACTTTTGCGAGTGAAACAAAATGATCTTTGAGTTTCAATCAAATAAAAAGTTCAATGTATATCCTTATAAATATGATAATTTTATAAGATTTATCCTACCCATAATTTTCAAATTTTATTTCATTATATTAATATACAATACTTCCTCCGTTCCATAAAACTAGTGCTATTTGAAAAAAAAACGCACTCTTAGAATGAGTAATTTTAGTGTTATTTTTTAATTTTGCCCTTACTTTATAATGGAGTAGAATGAGATGCGTATATATAATAGATGAGTCATAATTAGAAAATAATATACCAAAATTACTCATTTTAAAAGCATGTCTTTTTGGAAACATGAAGAGCTTTATGAGACGGAGAGAGTAATATAAATTAAGACTACTTGAAACTCAAAGTTCATCCAATTTACTCCCTCCGTCCCAAAAAGATCTTCCTGTTTCGTTTTTTGCGCATCTCATAAAACACTTCTATCCCGCCTCAAATGCAAAAAAAAACTTCCAAAACAATTTCTACCCACAATAAATGAGAAATGTGGCAAGTTTGAGGCATTTTAAATGTGTGTAGAAGTGTTTTATAGGATGCGCAAAAAATGAAACAGGAAGATCTTTTTAGGACGGAGGGAGTAATTATTTGACTCGAAAAAATCAAACTGGATAAAATACACTGAGACGGAGATAATGTATATTTCTCTTAGTTATCCCCTAGGCCAAATATTTTCGTCTTAAATAGTACCCCTTTGCCACATAAAATTTGTGACACTTTGATTTTATAAAATTTAAGAAAGTTGTTAAAAAAAGAAAAAAATATGGTTAAAATTTGTTTAGACGGGAGAGAAATAAAATTTTTGGTAAAATAGGAAATCAAGTAAGCATTATATATATATATATATATATATATATATATATATATATATATATAGATTTTGGTTCTGGTGAGAATGCAATCTTAGGAGAGAAATGAGAATGAATATGGTGCTTTAGATTGTGAGATCTAAGGGTCAAGATTTCATCAAAATTAGATGCACCAAAATGGTTCGAAAATGCATCACGTCGAAATGCACCATAAACCTTCGAAAATGCACTATCTCAAAATCTGAGCGCAGGATGCAATCTGAGCCGCACGATGCATCAGATCCGACGGCTAGATTTTATTCTCATTTCTCTCCACAAAGTGCATTCTCACGGGAACCAGCCCCTATATATATATATATATATATATATATATATATATATATATATATATATATATATATATATATATATATATATATATATATATATATATATATATATATATATATCTGTATGTGTCTGTGTGTGTGATTTTGTAATGTTACACGACTTCAAGTGGTGTAACATTACGAAACCGGTCTAATTGAAGCACCTATGATACTATGTTCGTAAAGTTGATTGTTCCCACCCCGTAACACACCCCTAAACTACCTGACCCTTCAATTTCACCCCGCCCCACCCCATCCCCTCCTAGATTGCCGATTTAGGGTTCCTCCATTTTAACCTAAGGTGCTCAGTTTGTATAATTGATAATTCCTATCTTGAATCTTTCCTAAGTTTTCCCAATCCCACAATTTCACCCCGTTCTTACACTAGCACCCTGCACCCCTTAATCACCGATTTGGGGGCCCCACAAATATATACACACTCATATGATGCTCCATTACTTTAGACGTGTTAATAATGGTTCATGGCTCACAACAACTCTCCCTTCCAACTCCCACCCTAGCCCATTATTGCACCCTCCATTCTAGCCTCTGAGACACTTCTTCCTTTGTATGTTAATCCACTATTGATAAAAATTGTTACTTAAAGGAGATCAAAAGGGCCCTTCGTAAGCGTAACTCCTTTGACGGGACATGGTCAACTACCGGTGGTCCCTTCGACCTAGCCGTGGACGGGCCATGTCTTTAAGTTTGTTTAGTCATCTACTCATATGGATGTTGTAAGTTAAAGAAAAAATAAACCGTATTCTTTCCGCTCTGAAGTAAATTGCATATCACTATTTGTATAATTAAATTTTATACGTTTTTCTATTTTCATTATTTATTTGAAAAAATTAAATATCTTGTCAGTTGTCACCTCTTATTTCGTAAAGCTTTTGATGCTATTTTTTTAATATGCAAAGTTCATTTTTAATTTCACTTCAAATCTCTAATAAATTGCATTCAAAATAACATCAACCAAATATCGTAAACCGAAACAATCAATTTAAATTGGAATGAAAGAAGTATATATAAGAGCATTGACAGCGGCGTGGAGAGGTCACTGCTGCGCCTGTCAGCTCAGCTTTCATCGTCTTTTAGCGCGGCGAGGCATAGGCGGGTTACCTTGCCTGCCGAGCCATGCACGAGCCAATTTTCTTTCCTTTTTTTTTTTTTTTGCTTAAAATAAAAAGCTTTTTTTTAATAAAAGCGTACACCTATTTTTATTAAAAAAGACAAATTAAATTTTTTTTTAATAATTAAAACATACCAAAAAGTGTAAAAAAATAAAAACAATGATTTGTCATTGCGCTACACGCCACTCTACTCACTTGTCGTACGTTGACTGAATTCCTTTTAATTAATTAAAATATTTCACGGTACCGTGTGACATTTCATTCTTGTAGTTGCCATTGATGCTCTAAACTAAATGTGTGAAATTATGTTTTTAAATTTGCGTTTAGGGCAGTATAATCCAGTGGACAGTAAATCAATGGAAAGCAGTCTTTGGGATGGTGCCTCATAATTAGAGATACAACTTTCGCATGACGAAGTAATTAAAGGCAAATAATATTAGTTTTTCATTTTCTTAGTTGTAATATTCTAAAATTTTTTTATTATTAATATGTATATGTTTTTTTATTTTTTTTTACGTATATGTATATGTCCTTAATTATATGTATATGTATGTTTAACTTTGTTCAATTTTTTCTTGTTTTAATAAATAAAATTAATGTATGATACAATTTGATAATAATTGATTTTATTGAATAATGGATGTTACATCCCTATATATAATGATTACAAGAGAGAATCTTATTCATAGTATAATAACAAGTATAGAATCAATAGAATAAGGAAAGTAAATAATAATAATATTATGTTTCCTATTATCTTTATTATTCCTAAAAAATAGTGAAATTTAATTTGCACTAAATAGGACTAAAACATAAGTCATTTCTCAATGTAGGATTTAAACTTTTTTATTCCCTAAGTATGACTTAATAATGTCTAGTGGAGGAATAATGTTTAGTGATGGTGGACATTTATTTGAATAATGGCTAATGGATAATGATCAAAGGTCCTACATTGGGAAATAAAAACACTTGTATTGAGAAAGTCATTATATTTTAATCATATTTAGATAAATTCTTCTTCTTAATGTTCACACAAACTGATCATTGATAACGAGGAGTAGAATGGAGCGCAGGTACTGGGATGGACCCGACGGAAGCGGATTCGTGAGGATAACCGCTAGATGTAGAGAGACATCTTCGTTGTATGACGAACGAGTTTGAAAATACGTTTGCGAAATTTTTTTCCGGTGAGAGTGTTGGCGATTGGAGCGAGAGCGAGAAACTTTAAATAAAGCATCTTTAAAAGAGATGGAATTTTGTAAGTTATTCCAAGTTAGACAATATTTTTGAGACGGAGATTGTATGTTGTGTATCGAAGGTGCCCCCAGTGAAAATATTTTCTGGATCCGCCACTGGCCGCCATAGGACTCTAGCGATTTGAATGATTGGTGGACGAACAACTCAGTGCTTATTCCATGGATCTAGAACACAATCGAGTCATCTCTTCAGACCATAATCTTGCACATGGAGATGGTGAGTGAGTTATGGGATAATATCAAGGTTAAATTCTCTTTGTCAATGGCCTGAGAATTTTGCAAATCAAACGGGAGTTGACGACATGAAAACAACGAGGTTTGAGCATTGTGACTTATTACGACAAACTGAAAAAAATATATGGGATACCCATTAACACAAAATGATTTAAAAAAATTTAAAATTTTACATCGCTTAGCATAAATGGTAAAATCTATACTTTATTTAAAAAGAGGAGAAACTCCCATTTCGTTTTCCCGCCTACATGGTCTTTACTCACAAATGGTAATTCCTAACCTTGAACTGGCAAGTACTTAATGTCAATTCACCTGATACGAATATCGTACCAGATAGGGAATAACTTTGAGCGTCTTCGGGCTCCAAGAAAGGGAGGTAAAGAGAGAAGGAAAACTTCGAGCGTTTCCGAGCTCCAAGAGAGATAAGAGATTAAAAGAGGATTCTTCAAGCTCCAAGAAGAAGAGGTAGAGAAGGGTGGAAAACTTCAAACGTTTTCAAGCTCCAAAAGAAGAGAGACAAGAGATTAAGAGAATTCTTGATTATTGATTGATTTTATAATAACGGGAAATGATTACAATATATAAAGAGTAATACGATACGCTAATTGACCTAATGGGCTCGGGCCCATACTAAACCCTAAACCCTATTAACTAAATAACATTAAATAATACTCCCTCCGTCCCAGAGTATTTGTCCACTTTCATTTTTACACACCATCCAATGCATTTCTTTAATCCATTTTATCTTGTAATTTGTATAATAAAAAATTATAGAAATTATATATTAATAATTTATATGTTAAGACAAATCAAACAAGATCACACATGACTATATTTAGGCTTACACATTGAGAGAATTTGATGAGTCAAAGTGCTTAGATAAACAGTTTCAAAAGTCAAAAGTGGACGAATATAGCGGGACGGAGGTAGTAAATACTAATTAACTAATAATTAATTAAATATCCTAATCACCATACATATCATTCTCACCCCCTTAAAAACCACCTTGTCTTCAAGGTGGAGGTTTCTACTTGTGCTTTAAAATCGGAGAAAGAATGCTGAACCAAAGGAGCAGTCCACTCTTTGAATCTTCAATCATCTTGGATCTTAGAGCAAACCGAGGAACATGTGAGATAGAGCCAATAGCTAGTGTAGGTTCTCTCGGTGAAACTAGGTACTTTGTCTTGACTGCAACAACATTGTCAAACAACTTAATGGTGTCAAATGAAAAGGGGTTGTCCGCATGCTTATTATCTGCATCTGCCACCTTGTTGGCACCTTCTAGAAGGGAAAGCTCTTCATTATTTTTAGCGGTGTTGGACCTTTCGTCATCTTCATTCATGAGTTTAGGCCTCCTGTCCATAACATCCCCAACATGTGATTCGACGCTTGTGTCATCCTTTAATTCTTCTTCATGAGACTCAGTGTTTTGTACGGTGACCACAAGAGCCAAATTTGGTGGAGAAAGTGGGGCACTAGTGAGGTTCTGGATGACCCTCATCATGTTTGTTTCGAAATTTTGTAGCTCCAACGAAATCAAACTCGACAAAATTTGGGGACCACGAACCAAATCCTGTACCGAGCAAAAATTTCTACGTCGAGGGCATCATAATCAATTTGCCCTTTAAAATTATGATCGATCTGAGCTTCATACTGGTCTCATACACATGATCAAAAACCATACGCACTCCTTCATCATGCTCAATTTCTCCATAAAAAACGTTTTCTAGCAAATCAATAAGTCTGTCAAATGCAGAGTGCATTTTAAAAAATAAGCACTGCCATACAAAAAATATCACTAAAAGAACTGTAGTCGCAGAGCAAGAAATTTGAACCAACTTTTTTTGGAATGGTGCGTAGAATTCTCCACTAAAAAAAAGTGGGGTGGCACCTACTTTTTGGATCTTGAATCAACAAGGGGATTGCAGCGGGACAATAATCTTGTTACAAAGTTAATTAGTGTGGCGGCACAATTGCTCTTCTACTCATCACAAGATCAAATCCGGATGGAACAAAAGTATTTTGTAGATGGTCAAATGGATCTGGAAGGTAGTTGTGGCGTTTTCTTGTATGCCCTGCTTCTGCTTTTCAGATCGGTGAAAATTTGGGCGGCGGGGACAGGGACACAGCGTCTGCAACTAGATCGGCACAATTTATTTATTTTTTTTGTTTTTTTGGGACTTTTTTGGTGTTACTCTCAATGAGAGCACCAATTGATACGAATATCGTACCAGATAGGGAAGAACTTTGAGCGTCTTCGGGCTCCAAGAAAGGGAGGTAAAGAGAGAAAGAAAACTTCGAGCGTTTCCGAGCTCCAAGAGAGAAGAAGAAGAAGAAGAAGAACAACCCAGTTAAATCCCACAAGAGTAGGGTCTGTGGAGGGTGTGTGTACGCAGCCCTTACCCCTACTCGAAAGTAGAGAGGCTGTTTCCAAAGAGACCCCTGGCTCAACGTCGAAAGTTGCATTGCTTGACTAACTGCTACTTCATTAATTAAAGAAGCGCAGACAGTTTAGAGATCGATAAGAGATTAAAAGAAGATTCTTCAAGTTCCAAGAAGAAGAGGTAGAGAAGGGTGGAAAACTTCGAGCGTTTCCGAGCTCCAAAAGAAGAGAGACAAGAGATTAAGAGAATTCTTGATTATTGATTGATTCCATAATAACGGGAAAGGATTACAATATATAGAGAGAGTAATATGATACGCTAATTGACTTAATGGGCTCGGGCCCATACTAAACCCTAAACCCTATTAACTAAATAACATTAAATAATAAATACTAATTAACTAATAATTAATTAAATATCTTAATCACCATACATATCATCACCATTAAAGGGTAATTAATTTTTTTTATTTAACATGGTACTGTGTGTAATAAATTAAATATAAATCACCCTAAATAGGACTAAAACATAGAGAAAAATACCAAGATATAATTTTCATGTTTTTTTCCAAAATAAGACTTTACACAATGGTAATGTGATTGTAATGTGGCACTCTACATGTGCACATTACTATATTTTTTGGTAATGTACATGACCATGTTTGGTAACGTAAATGCATTTTTAGTCTTATTTCGAGAATAAAAACATGGAAGTCTTACTTTGATATATTTTCAATGTTTTAGTCCTACTTTGGTCTTTATCCCTAAATCAAACACATGTGAAACTGATTAAGATGTAACGTGTGTAACAAAATAAAATATTGAAATGGTAAGTAACACCAAAAAAGTGTGTAATAAATTATATTTTTGAAATGGTAAGTGTTAAATATGTAACGCCCCGAAATTAGGCCTAAAAGAATTAATTAATTTAAAAATTAGTTAATGACTGAGGCAGACCCGAACACTGAAAAATAAAAGTTTCCAGAAAAATATTTTAATTATATCAAAATTCTAGTTTTGACAATCTGATTCCAAAAACGCGACCCGTTTTCAAAACGGAACAGTTTGGGCGAAAAAGCGCGTACCGTTTTAGCCAGTTTATCAGTTACGGAGTAGGAGAATATACTTGATTCTCCAAACCCTCCAAATCACGTAGAGACACTCCCCCCATCTCTTCCAATCCTCAATCAAACCACATTAGGACCACCACCATCCTCACACATTACCACCATCATCCATCCATCATTCATCCCATCACCATCCTCTCCCTCTCTCGGCAGAAACTCAGGAGGAAGAATTCTCAACTCCATTGTTGAGCCAAGGGAAGAAGAAGGAGCAAGAAGAAATATCAAAGTTTTCCAAAATCCTGAGTGAAAAACGCAGCAGCGACTTCGTCGTCAATTCTGTAATTCTCTATTCATTATCTCGAATTATTTATTATACCAAACTTGTAGCCCCGGATGTTACAAATCCAAGCCAACAAACGGTTCGTGATTACGTTAAGTAACGAAGGAGATATCGCCAAAATACCGGG
>OOIL02001568.1:1002052-1019960 GCA_900332095.2 Cuscuta campestris | reverse complement strand
CCAGCAGCCCCCCCAACCCAATCCCACTACCACTCACCCTATGGTCACCCGGTCCAAAGTCGGCATATCCAAGCCCAAACATATCCTTAACCTTAACTCCATGGCCCAAATTTCCCCACTCCCACCCACCTATCGTAGTGCACTAAAGGATCAAAACTGGTACAATGCTATGTGTGATGAATTTAATGCCTTGATTAAAAACGAAACATGAGAATTAGTACCCCCCCTCCCCCTCACAAAATATTATCACTGGCAAGTGGCTTTTTCGCCACAAATTTGGTCCTACAGGTGAACTGTCCAGGTATAAAGCTCGATGGGTGGTCCGTGGATTTAATCAGCGCTATGGCATCGACTAAGACGAGACATTTAGTCCTGTTGTTAAACCAGCAACGGTTCGGATTGTTCTCACTCTTGCTTTATTTCGCGGCTGGCCGATTCATCAGCTAGATGTCAAGAATGCTTTTCTGAATGGTACACTCAATGAGACAGTCTATGCCTGCCAGCCTTCAGGTTTTCAGGATCCCGCTCGCCCACATTTTGTGTGCAGGTTGAAGAAGGCTCTATATGGGCTCAAGCAGGCCCCGCGTTCTTGGTATCATCGGTTTGCAGGTTTCCTTCTCACTTTGGGCTTTCGGGGCTGCAAAAGTGACACGTCCCTATTTGTGTACTCTCATGGTTCTGACATGGCTTATCTTCTTCTTTATGTGGACGACATAGTTCTCACAGCCTCCTCCACTGCTCTTCTCACCCGCCTTACTCAGAAACTTAAGGGAGAGTTCGCCATGACAGATATGGGGGACCTTAATTTTTTCCTTGGGATCAATGTTCAGCGCAACAGAGTTTGCTCATGAAATCCTGGAACGTGCTGACATGCTCCACTGCAAGCCCATCTCTACGCCAGTCGACACCAAAGCAAAGCTGTCAGCCACATCCGGAACTCTACTTCCGGACCCCTCCATATACAGATCCATCGTCGGCGCCTTACAGTATCTTACTTTCACTTGGCCTGATCTTACTTATGCAGTCCAGCAGCTCTGCCTACATCTTCATGCCCCCCGGAGCACCCATCTCACAGCTATGAAGAGGGTTCTACGTTACATTCATGGGACTGCCACTCATGGCATCACACTTCACCGTACGGTCACAGATTCTTTGCAGGCCTACTCCGATGCTGATTGGGCTGGATGCCCCGATACTCGTCGCTCCACCTCGGGGTACTGTGTCTTCCTTGGAGACAACCTCATCTCATGGTCCTCCAAGCGCCAGGCCACCACCTTCCGCTCCAGTGCTGAGGCCGAGTATCGTGCCGTGGCAAACACCGTAGCTGAGGCAAGCTGGGTCCGAAATCTTCTCCTTGAGCTTCAACAACCCCTGCGGCGTGCCACATTAGTCTTTTGCGACAATGTCAGTGCTGTGTATCTGTCATCAAACCCAGTACAGCATCAGCGCACCAAACACGTAAAAGTCGACATCCACTTTGTCAAAGACAAGGTTGCCCTAGGACATGTCAGAGTATTACATGTCCCCTCCTCTTCTCAGTATGCAGATATTTTCACTAAAGGGCTTCCATCTCTTCTCTTCTCCGACTTCAGACATAGTCTTGGCGTCCGTCCTTCGCCGGTCACGTAGTTGGGTGCATGTTAAATATGTTAAGTATATATTTAATATGAATTATGTGATTATTGTAATTATGGTAGTTTACATGTATAGGTTTCCTTACGTAATTAGGAATCCTCTGTAACTATTTATACGAGGCTTCTCCCTCATTATTTCTCAATAGAAAATAATAATTCTTCAGTAAGAAACACCAAAAACATAATTTATATTTATAAATTAAGATGTAATTAAAAACACAGGAATGGTAACACCAAAAAGGTTTGTAATAAAATAAAATGTTGGAATGGTAAGTAACACAAAAAAACGTAATTAATATTTATAAATTAAGATGTAACGTGTGTATAAAAATGCAATTAAAGAAATATTAAATTTACATACAATGTTTTAAAAAAATTAATTAACACGGTATTGTGTTTCATTTTAACTTCATACGTATTTTAAATAAAATGATTTTAAATAAAATAATTTCCTTATACACGATTTTGGTAAGAATGAATAGTAAATACATTGTAAGTACCTATGAAATAAATAAAAGAATTTCCATATTTTATTATGTGTGTAATAAAATAAAATTTTGAAATGATAAGTAAAACCATAAAGGTGTGTAATAAATTAAAATGTTGAAATGGTAAGTAACACCAAAAACGTAATGTATATTTATAAATTAAGATGCAGCGTGTGTATAAAAGCGGTAACCAAATGTTGAAAAAATTAACCGCTATAAGGAATAGAATAAGCAAAAAATTGTGTTATACACATTGTAATTCAAAAAAATCTCAAAAGGAAATTAGAATAAGCAAAAAGTTATTCATAGTATAAATAGGGTCAATTGCAAAAACTTTCGCAACTGTATGTTGTAGTTTCAAGAGTAACAAATCGTAGTGATTTGAAGATTCTAATATGCAATGAAAATAATATTATTTAAAATTGTATGGATAATGTAGTTTATAAAAAAGTCTTTCGAAATTAGTAAAGAAAAAAACTTTTGCACCTTACAATAATAAAATCTCTATATTCTATTAAATATCATCTTCTATCATTCAAAAATGATCTTAATTTAGTAACGTAAATATGACCCGTGCAACGCACAGGTGTGATACTTGTATTTTGGAAACTGGGGGAGCAGAATTCATACTTTCTCCGTCTTAAAACTATCTTCCCAGTTACTATTCACACGGTCAAACTTAAATCACTTTCTTTACCTATTTTCGCTAGTTATTTGATAAAATAATATAGTCTTGTCACCTCTTGTTTTGTAGAACCTTTGATGTAGTTTTTAAATATATAAATTTTATTTTTTAATTTTACACCTATAATCATATAAATTGAATTGAAAATAAAGTCGATCAAACCTCGTAAACACAAACATGAAGATCATTTTGGCTCAGAGGGAGCACTTTTTTTTATTCATGATTTGTCATCAATAGGTTTCATTGCATTAGAAAATGACCATCCCAAACACAACCATTTTCTTTTCACAACATTTATTACAATATTCTCTCTCTCTCTGGTGGTTGAAGACTTAAGCATGAAAGAAAGAAGAGAAGCCAAAGACAGCTCACCCCAATAAGCTCCTCACTCTCATACACTGACTCACTGTCCCATCTCTCTCTCTCTCTCTCTCTCTCTCTCTCTGCACTTTCTATTCTCTCTTCACACCAAACCAACCGTTCTTTCTAGCTCTGTACCTGACCAGTAATTTCGTTTTTGTTTTAGCTCAGAACCACATTTGTCGGCGGCCTGGACTCTTCCTCCACTCAGAACTGCCAGTTAATCGACATGTCCCCGGAGAAATCCCTTCTCGTTCCCGATCCGGTGGCGCTCCGCCGCACGAATTTCAGCCCTCCAGATGCCCATTCTTCATTGTAGAGCTTGCAGGTGAATTGATCTCCTCTTTTGCTTCTGCCACTTCAATTTTGATTTCATTGGCCCGGTTTCAACTACCTGTACCTTAAAAATTCTAGATCTGAGTGTCGGTTGTTTTGCTTTCCTGTTTTCTGGAATTGTCTCTGTGTGAAATTCATGGGCGAAAAATCTGGAGACCAATGGGGAAATTGTGCTGTCTTTGGAGTTGAATGTTTGGTAGATCAGACAAAAATTGAAAATTATTCAGGAAAATTTGTGCTCTCTTGCCTCTGAACTTCACCACTTCAACATGGCCTTGTGTGTTCATGTGCTGTTTTTTTTCTCCTTCCATTTTTGTCCTCTATAGGCACCTATCACCTTGTTCTGATCTTCTTCTTTTGTATTTTTATTTTCATTCTTTTGTGTGTGTACATTTCTCTAGTGGTTGTACTAGGAACCACTTGTCTCTGGAACAATCATTTTTATGGCCTTTGGTGTAAATGCTGTTGGAAAGCATTTCCCTTTTCCTTTCCATTCCATGTTGTTCTTTTGCATTTGGATGTGGGTTCTTTATTTATTTTTTAGTGATTTGAAAGCTTTTTGAGCAACATATAGGCCCTACTCTTTTTCTTTTTTTTATGTTTTGACTTCTGAAGCTAGAGAGACATTTTATAAATTCAAATTCAGCACATTATTTTTGGAATTCTACTTTTTTCTAGTCTCTTTTTCTGTCACAAAGGTCACCAGAATATGCAACAATCCAAAATTTAAGTGTTTATTTCTTTTTTATGCCAATGCCAAAGCTAAATGTGCTCCTATTATGCGTATGTTTTAATCTCAGAAAATGTTAAGAAATGGGAAAGAATTATTAAACTATGTTTTAATTTTTTTTTCTTATGCTGTAAAGTACAGAAGGAAAATGAAATATGACTGTGTTTTTAAACTAAAAAGTCTATGCACATTTAGATTTTTTAGTCATTATGCAGTAGGAACGAATAAGTAAAACGTGTTCTAATGAATATCTAAAATATTATTATTGAGTTTAAATCTATTTTTAATTTTCTCTAACTATTTTTCCACGTATTTTCTTTTTCTAGCATTTATGGGCTCATACAGACACCTTTAGGAGTTTTTGTCATTAATACATTGTGATTTGATTTTAACAAATGTTGCCTGATAATAAAATGACACTTTATTTATAGAAGAAAAAAGGACATCTAAATAAACTATCTGATCACCCTTTCACCTATTTTCTAACATAGACATCATTCTGCAATTTGGAGACTAGAAAGAGTATATCAAGTTACTGTTTTTGGCCTTTTAAATACTTCATTCTGTAATGTGGACACTCTAAGCTGAATCAATACGTAAATGGCTCGGCTTCATACACTATCTCATCACTGGCATAACTATATTCTTGGTTTTCTTGAAAACACAATGTTCTCTCTCGCGTATATGTTTTTTTATATAATTTTTTAAAAATACCATGTTATTCACTTCTATTATCTGCACTGTAATAGGGAAGTATCAGTGCACGCACCAGCTTTTCCTTTGCATGACAAACAGTTCCCTCATGAAAGCGTTCTTCACCTACAAGTTCCTATGCTTTCTTTTTGCTATTATTACAACGACCATTCTGCCCCTGGCTCTTGGTGATCTAAAGTCAGATGAAGAAGCTCTTCTTGCCTTTGCTGCCTCCGTTCACCACGGTCGAAAGATTAACTGGCATTCTGGGGCACCTATCTGCTCATCTTGGGTTGGCATTAAATGCAGTGGAGATGGAGCCCATGTTGTAACCATTCGGCTTCCGGGAGTGGGACTCGCCGGTGAAATCCCTGAAAACACCCTTGGAAAATTAGATTCTTTGAGGATTCTGAGTCTTCGATCCAATCTCATTAGTGGAACCCTTCCTTCTGACCTTACTTCGCTTCCCACTCTCCGTAACCTCTTCCTCCAACATAACAACTTATCTGGCCATATACCAACATTTTCCAAACAGCTGAACATTCTGGATCTCTCATATAATTCCTTCAGTGGTAGCATTCCTCCTTCAGTGATTCAGAATTTGACCCAACTGACTGTATTGAACCTCCAAAATAACTCTCTATCTGGACCTATACCAAATATTACACTTCCAAGGCTAAAGCATTTGAACTTTAGTTACAACCATCTCAATGGCTCGATTCCATTCTTCCTTCGAAGGTTTCCCCATTCTTCGTTTGTAGGAAACTCTTTCTTATGTGGATTGCCTTTAATTCCCTGCTCTTCCCCTCTTCGGCCACCACCCCCATCTCACAATGCCCCTTTACCACATGCTTCTGAGGAACACAGACACAGAAAGAAACTTATTATTATTATTATTGCTGCTGTAGCTGGTGGGGCCGCAGTGATCTTTCTAGTAGCTCTAATACTTCTACTGAAGAGAAAAGCAAGTGACGGTAGGGGTGTACTAAAAGGAAAGCCATCTGGCGTAGGAAGGAGTGAGAAACCCCGCGAAGAATTTGGAAGTGGGGTGCAAGAGGCAGAGAAGAATAAGCTGGTTTTCTTTGAAGGATGCTCCTACAATTTTGACCTTGAAGACTTGTTGAGGGCATCGGCGGAAGTTCTTGGGAAAGGGAGCTGCGGGACAGGGTATAAGGCTATTCTAGAGGAGTCTATAACAGTTGTTGTCAAGAGACTCAAAGAAGTCGTCGTTGGAAAAAGGGACTTCGAACAACAGATGGAGATCATAGGGAGAATCGGACAGCATCCAAATGTCGTTCCTTTGCGTGCTTATTATTACTCCAAGGATGAGAAGCTTCTAGTCTATGATTATTTCTCAAGAGGCAATTTGGCAATGCTCCTGCATGGTATGTATGATTTACTGACTCTTTTTCACTCACACCCTTCATTCTGATTGGAACACTATCTTGATGTTTCAAAACTATATCAAAGTAGGCTCCTTAAAACTAAATTAATGGAAGATCACAGTTTTAGTACCTCAATTGTTTGGCATCATGTAATTGGAGCATTTAAATTCAGCCCTTCGATCTCTATAATCTCCAGTTAAAATCAGTGTTTACATCATTGAAATGCTAGGATTTAAAAGAATTCCCTCATAAACGTTAAAACTAAACGTTAGTGATCTTATTGGCTCAATTATAACCACGTGATGACTAAATTTTCAAACTCTGGAACTCATAACGTCAAACAATCGAGGACTTAATGTGCAATCTCCTCCCCATTAACAAAGATTGACACTGATTATGTCTTCTTCTAGAGTGTCACTCAACATTCCATCTTCTTAGCAGGAAATAAGGCTGCCGGGAGGACTGTCTTGGACTGGGAAACCAGAGTTAAAATAGCCCTAGCAGTGGCAAGGGGGATTGCCCATATCCACTCCATGGGTGGCCCCAAACTCACTCATGGAAACATAAAATCCACAAATGTCCTCATCAACCAAGAAGATTCCGACGCACGCGTCTCTGATTTCGGGTTAGCCCCTCTGGTGAATGCCCCTGCAGCCCGGTCTCGGCACCCGGGGTACCGTGCCCCTGAGGTGATCGAAACGCGAAAGCACACCCACAAGTCAGACGTGTACAGCTACGGCGTGCTGCTACTGGAGATGCTGACCGGGAAACTGCCCGTCCAATCCCCGGGACGCGATGACGTCATGGTTGATCTCCCAAAGTGGGTCCAGTCTGTGGTGAGGGAAGAGTGGACTGCAGAGGTGTTTGATGTGGAGCTGATGAGGTTCCAAGAGGTTGAAGAAGAGATGGTTCAGATGCTTCAGATTGCAATGGCGTGCGTCACAAGGGTGCCCGAAATGAGGCCTGCCATGGACGACGTTGTTCGGATGGTCGAAGAGGTACGGCAATCCGACCCCGAAAACCGGCCTTCTTCTGAAGAGAACAAGTCCAAGGACTCAAATGTGCAGACCCCTTGATCTTCTCCTTCTGGATCCCTGACCTCTTATTGTTATTACTGAAGAAAATTATCAACACCTGATTGATTATGATCTTCTTTTTCTTGTGTTCGTTTGACAAGAAGTGTTGGTGCAGCATTTTATTTAGAAAATTGTAGTAGCTGAAGGTGGAAGTTGGACATATTTTCTGGCACACTATATAGAGAGACCCTAATGACAGTGTTACAGTATTTACTAGAAATTTTCCAAATTGGTACCCTTTTTTAGGGCGGTTTGGTGAGAAAAAAAGATATGAATTTTGATATTTATGATATTGAATATTTAGGGGGTGTATTCAATTTAGATTTTAAAAGATTTTGAAAGATTTTTTAAACCCATGGATTATGTAAAATTTATGGATTGTTTTAATTCTACACAGAGTTAGATAATTGTAATTTATTTTATTGACATGATTTTAAAAGATTTCGCAAATTATACAAACAACTGGCTGTACCTAAAATTGGGTACAGCCGGCAAATCAAAGAAGAAATGGCGTCGATCGGCGGAGCTAGTAGGTTCGGGTCGGATGAAGGCAGTTGCGCCGAAGGAGAGCTGCGTCAGATCTGGAGGAAGAAAGCGGTTGTATGGAAGGGAGATGTGCACGGTGGATGGAGGAAGATGTTGATAGGCCGATTCCTTCTTTGATGTGCGTCAGATCTGGAGGAAGAAACCGGCTGCCGATTCCTTCTTTGATGGGAGACGCTGTATGAAAAACCCCCAAACCCACCTGGAGGAGTCGATCGATCTGATCGAAGGAGAGGGCTGCAGGTGTGAGAGAAAAAAGAAAAAAATATATTTATGGTATGGATTTTATTTATTTGAAAATGAACATTAAGTTTTTTAAGAATGAGTACTATTTTATTTCAGAATGTACATTACGTTATTTGTAGATAAATTTTATAATTGTATTGAATAAATTTGTAAAAATGAGTACTACATTATTTTAGAATGAGTACCACATTATAGTTATATTTGTGCGAGAATGAGTACTACTCCACTTCAGAATGAGTAATAACCGGATATACTTATCTCTAGGTACATCCGGTTGTACGATATAGGAATTCAAAAGATTTTATCTGATTTGTTTTAAAAAAAAACATTTCCCAAATTAGATCTCGGCTCTTTTCGCTAGAAAAGGTTTTCAAGGATCTTCATCCTCTACCCCATCACATACTTACAATGTCTCTTATTTGTTCCATTTACAAAAAAATATAATGGAATTTGTCAACAAATCCTAATAAAATTAACAAAAAATTCATCAACACACTTGAAACAATTTTTCGTCTCCACCGCTTGGGCGTCCAACAGAGCCGCCTTACCCTCGACACACACCGCCAAATTACACACCGCCAGAACCACTATACCGGCCAATTCGCCCTCGTTCAGCATCCCTACCAGCGCGCCAGCAGCTCCCATCTTTATCAGTTTCGATCGGTTGCTTTGCACCAGAGTCAGATGGTAAAGAGCCAGCGCCGAGTCACATCGAGTCCGCTCTGTCCCCGTCGTGAGGGCGTGCAAGAGCGGCCAGGGGAAGGGTCAAAACCCTAGGCCGGCGCCACCATCCTCCGTTGCCTATGCTTCTGATCTGTCCAAGCAAGAGGTGTTGAAGAGGGATGAAAATCCTTACAAAGGCCAAGGTCGTAAAATCTCTGTAGCGAAAAGGCGAAGGGATGAGCAAAGTCTGTTAAAATCCTCTGTTGTTACAAGATATTTGTGAGAAGATTTTTGTAGAGAAAAACAACAGCCAAATCCATCAAAATCTATCTATAATAAAAATCTTTCAAAATCTATGAATTATTTAGTACCATCAGATTTCAATAAACATTTTAAAATCTAAATTGAATACCTTCATATTTTAAGTAACTTTTTGAAATTTCAATTGAATACCTACTAACATTTTAAATCCAATAAAATCCTATAAAGTCTGGATTGAATACACCCTCTTTAAAATATATGTCTCCAGGAGTTGTCGTCGCGGAATCTGCAGCCCAAATGGGCCTTAGCCCAATCTAGAGCTCCAGCCCCAGCAGCCGGTCGAACATGGGCTTTATCCCAATCCAGAGCTCCAGCCTCTCTTCTAAAATCCTGATACATCCTATTTCATGGCAAGATTTGATTTGAAAACCCCTGGATGACAACGACGACAGTCTCACACCACACATTTCTTATCCACTCTTCACTCTTCATATCCATAGCAAGAATTGTGAGGCGGGGTGATTAATGATGTACAAATGAGTTACACTTTTGATGTACTTATAGTATTTTTGTCGTGGTACGTAGCGCAGTTGGCAAGACAAGGAATTCTAATGCAGTAACACATGAGTTCATTTCCTGCCAATTGCGTTATGAGACATCTATGTTACGCATATGACATCTGCAGTTACTAGCTAGGTGCAAACTTCACTCTTTGCTAGACATTATATGATTAAAGATTTATTTAGCTCCTCTCAGGTGACCAACCAGCCTATTCTAAGAGTGCCCACAAAGATGTGGCTTTCACATTTTTTTGAAAAATGTTAGAAGAAGTTCGAAGGAACTGAAAGAGATTTAGAGAAACTGAAGAAATCAGAAAAAATTGAAAAAAATATGGAAGAAATTGAAAAAGATTAGAGCTTTATGTACTTTTTCCTCCATATAAAACACTTAAGACGTTTAGTTTTTCAACCTCCCAAACAATGTTTTATATTTATTTTACTTACAATGTTTTATATTTATTTTATTTTTTATCTTAGTAATGAATATGCACCGTATTAGACCTGTGCAAATAAAGATCCGGGCCGGATCTGGGCCTGGCTTGATATAAATTATTAGCCCATTTACATGGGCGGGTCTGGCCCCGCCCTAGGGATGGCAACAAGTCGGGTTCGGGTCAGATAGCAATATACCCGAACCCGACCCGACTTTTAAAACCGAAACCCGAACCCGACCCGAAACCCGACTTTTAAGCCAAAAATCCAACCCGACCCGAACCCGACATTTCAACCAGAAACCCGAATCCGACCCGAACCCGACTTTTAACCAATAATCAATTTGACGAACCCCAATAATTTTGAAAAGATTAAATCTAATTTTTTTGTGTCAAAAGATTATACGGAGTGCTCATTATATCCATAGATAGACTTTTATGTAATAAAGTATTCGGGTTTTAGTCGGGTCGGGTGCGGGTTCGGGTCGGGTCAGGCAAAATTATAAATCCACACCCGACCCGATGTCAGGTTCGGGTAAAAGATTTCGGGTCGGGTTCGGATTATTTTATTTTCGGTTCGGGTTCAGATTTTTTAGTAGTCGGTCGGGTCGGTTAAGCTCGGGTTCGGGTTGAATTGCCATCCCTATCTGGCCCGTATTTGATGGGCTAAATTCTTTACCCATACCCGCCCATCTTTGCGGGCCGGACTGTCCACCGGGCCGTCCAGCCCGGATAAAACATCAAGAAAATTTATTTTGTATAAAAAATTTAAAAAAAAGACATTGAACTCTTTTTTAATGTTTAAAATAAAATAACCAGTCACCACATTTGTATAGAAAGCATAATAGAGATATTGTTGCATAATTAATAAAACTCATCATACTGATTCATTAAAAGAGTATTGATTTTTGTTTAAAAGAGGTGAATGAATTAAACTATTATACATGAATTGTAGAAAATTTTAAAATTTATATTGGCTAGGTAATTAATAATAAAGCAAAAATATTTGATGAATATGGGCGGGCCTGTTGGCCCAGATGGGCTAAAAGTAACTTCCAGATCCGCCCATATACAATTCGGGCTTGGGCCGGCCCGCCCATTTGGATATTAAAGGTTGTCCATATCCACCCTTTTTAAAGAGCGGGCTGGGCGGGCCGAACGGGCCGACCCTTGTTTGCACAGGTCTACACCGCATAACATTTCTTTCGTATAAATGTTTTCTAACTATACATTTTCAATTTTTTTTAAATTCTGTACAAGTGGAATCAAATAATTTTATGTGATGGAGAGAATAAATTATTGAGTAAATTATATAAAAGGTCCCCAGTTATAAGTTGTTTTACATATTTAGTCCTTACATATCAAATATTACTAATTTAGTCCCCAATTATTATATTTATTTTCACGAATGGTCCTTTGTTAACATTTCCGTTAAGAACGTGGATAAAATTGTATATTCATACTTCTCTCTCTCCTCAATTAAGCTTTCTTCATCTTCTCATACTCTTTCCCAAACTCGTCGCTGGGTTTGAAGCTCTTAAACCCAAAATTTAAATGATCGTTCCTCCAGTTAGATAAACAATTGAGAGAAGAGTGATGATTTTGGTTTAGTGTTCAAAGCTAGAAACTCAGCGACGAGTTTGAGAAAGGAGTACAAGGGAGGAGAATGCTTAATTGAGGAGAGAAAGGAGTGTGAATTTATAATTTTATCCACTTTTTAATGAAAATGTTAACAAAGGATCATTCGTAGAAATAAATATAATAATTGGGGACCAAATTAGTAATATTTGATATGTAGGGACTAAATATGTAAAACGACTTATAACTGGGGACCTTTTATGGAATTTACTCTAAATTATTTCATAAAATAATTGAAAGATACTAAAACGTCGGTCCGTCCATGGGTTTTGGTATCGGATTCCAGCCCAAATAGATGAGAATGGGCAAATACTCCGAAACTGATCAAGAATCCGAGCCCATAACAGATTATTCGTTTAAATAAATGGGCAAATGCCCAATAATATTGCCGTTGATTGTACGCCAATTATGACCTCTTTACAACACGTTCGTGGGCCCACACGCTGACATTTAAAACCCCCAATCCCTGCGTATTTGCCCCCATTGCTTTTGGTTTACTCTTATCCCTAGCGATCACAGCAGCCTCCGCCGTAAGCTCCGCCGGTCGCCTTTATTCCGCCGTCAGGTAACCCGCTCAAATCTGAATCTGGAAGTTGGAGTTTTTTTTCTTGTGTTTATTGTGTGACGTGCGTAGTAGATCTCGAGAACTGTTGTTTAACTTTTGTTAGGGTTTAGATTTAGAAATCTCGTTGACCGGTAGGTTTTGTCTATCTTTCCAGTTCTTGATTTTGTTCGGTTTTGTTTTCGTTTTCTTTTTAAAAGTGGGGAGTTATCCAAGAAGTACTCTGTAGATCTTTGGTGATTTAAAGTTATGGCATCGAAACGCATACTGAAGGAGCTCAAGGATCTGCAGAAGGACCCGCCGACATCATGCAGCGCCGGTATGGTTTGAAGTTTTGGTTTACAGTATTTTGTCTTTTGATTCATGAGTTAGATGCAAGTGTTTAAAGCAAAAACCACTTGTTTTTTTATTGTATCCTCTCTTCTGTATTGTGTTTGTTGCAGGTCCTGTTGCGGAGGATATGTTCCACTGGCAGGCAACAATTATGGGGCCGACAGATAGCCCTTACGCCGGAGGCGTGTTCTTGGTTTCAATTCACTTCCCTCCTGATTACCCCTTTAAACCTCCTAAGGTATACCAACATGATCTTATACCCTTACGACATTACTCTGGTTGTATTGGGGTGGAGTGTTGAATCAGAAGGGAGGATAAATGTGCTTTCACTTGTGCTATAGTTAGAACTTGAAGATGGTAGCAAAGGAAATAAAAAAGACGTACAAAAATAAATCTCTTGATCTTTCGTTTTTAGTGGAAAATACTTGGGAAAATGAAATCTGATTTGAACTTCTTAAATGTTTACTTATAATATATATTTCTTTTCTTAGCCTTATACTTGCTCCATCCCAATTTGTTTTGTTGTTTTTTGCATGCCCCCATTTATTGTGAATACTACTCCCTCCGTCCTAAAACCATCTTCTCGTTTGTGTTTACGAGGTTTGACCGGCTTTATTTTCAATTCAATTTATTTGATGGTAGGATAAAATTTACATATTTAAAAATTACATTAAAAGTTCTACAAAACGAGAGGTGACGGAGGGAGTATATATTTTTAGAAAGAAATATGCGTTTTATTTTGTTTTTCTCACCTCTCAATCTTTGAATGTATCTCAAGCATATAGTTTTCAAAATTGGTCACAGCATATTTAGGACGGTGAGAGTTTATAATATAGAAATTCAAACAGAATGACTCGAATTATTGTCTAAAGTTGGTCTATTGATTTTTCAAAATTAATTTTCCAGTTTTTCCTTTTGAATTTTCTATCTATTTTCTTTTAATACTAGATTTCAAACCTGTGCAATGCACGGCCAAAATTTTACTACATTTTTTAATATTTATATGTTAAGAGCATAGTCACAGAATTCGCTCCCAGAGCCGCGACTTCCGTATTGGTACGATTCGTACCCAATCGCAAGTCGCTGGCGATTCGATCGCAACCAGTACGGCGATCCAAATCGTGATGGTACGGCGCTCCCAATCGCGATGGTACGGCGATCCCAATCACGATGGTACGGCGATCCAAATACCTAGGTACATCGCACCCATCTCCGGCGATACAGCGTACCAGTGGCGACTTCCTCGACTTCCTCTTCCCAGCAAAGCAACGTCCACTTCCTCTTCCCAGTTTGCCTCTTTCCCTTATCGACGATTTCTCTTTCCCAAGTCTTCGTAAATTGAGTATGTTCCACTTCCGAAGCACGTTCCACTTTCCCAATTAAATATTTCTCTTTCCCATTCTCATCATTTAATATTTAATTTAAAATTCAATTCACAATTAAATATTATACTTATTTTTATCTATTTTTGTTTACTTATGTTTTGACTTTTGGTACGCCGAACCGAATACATGGTACACCGTACCACTTCGTACCGCTTCGTACCGAAATGAACCTACCCCCCTTCGTACCGAATTCGTTACCTCTAGCGAATTTCGTACCCGTACCACGTACCCGTACCGAAACGTACAGCGATTTATGTGACTATGGTTAAGAGTATCTTTGGTGAAGAGATGGTGGAGAAATGTTGAAGCAGCACACAAAGAATAATTTTTTGAAAATGTAAATACAAATTTATGAAAGCAAATAATAAGTAATTCACATACAAACTTGTTCAGAGAAAAGTATCATTTTCAGAAAAAGATCGAAATTGCAAAAAGGCGGAAGAACAAACAAAAACCAATCTAGAAAAAAGAAAGTGAAGACACAAAAATATCAAAGAAACACCCAAGAAAAATGTTTCTTAGTCCAAATAGTTGAGACCCCACAAAAGCTACACATCTAAATAACATTGATTACCAAGCTAGCTACATTCTGCCTTCAATATCAAAATCTCTCCCTAGCACATCTCAAGTTCTGAAACCATTTGAGTTGTGGTGATATGATTTCACCTGATTGCTGAATTGCACTAACTCTGTCTTTACACCAATAAAAATAAGTCATTGCTTAAGTTTTGTTTATCCCTCTTGCCTTGATAGTATTACTTTCCATCTTTGCTTGTAATTATACAAATAAAAGCTAAAATTTTCTGAAACTTATGTTTGTGATCCATTGTACTTCCCATGGCATTCTAAAATATACTTTACACATTTTAATGAACCTCAAGTTGTACTTACTGCTTGTGTGGTAATATAGAATGCTGCTAATGGAAATCCTTATTCAAAATCAATCACAACATTTTGATGATAAATTGATTGCAGAGTTAAAGGGGCAATATTTAAGAATACGATATCTAGAAACCATCTGATCCCTGGAAGCATTAATTGATTGAATCTTATTATTTTACTATACTCCATTGATTTTCATTGCCTCTATCTAATGCTCTGTGAGATTACCCAGGAACCAAATTGTCAAATGCTGATTTTATATGACTTCCTCATTTGCTTGTAGAATTTTGTGTTGGTGGGTTCAGGCAATTGACTTCCATTATACTCTTTCAGGTTGCTTTTCGAACTAAGGTCTTCCACCCAAACATCAATAGCAATGGCAGTATCTGCCTTGATATCCTTAAAGAGCAGTGGAGTCCAGCCTTGACTATTTCCAAGGTTTGCTCTTCTTCCTCTGGCTTTTATCTTGAATGTTCAGAATACTGTTTGTATAAATATTTTTAAAATAAACAAGGTTTCTCTTTCGTGAAGGTAGAAACAATCAAGTTTTTGCGGGCTAGATTTTTCTTTTTGTTTTGTATGGGCATTCCTAAGAGATTTTTGACTTTATGTAAAATGATAAAGTTGTCGAATTTCCAACTTTGCTCTTTTTGACTTTGTCCCACTTGAACCCCTCTCTTCTCCGACCACTTTTGCTGCTATTGGACACTGCATATTGCGGTGTAGGAGATGCCGCTCGTTGCTATGTGAAACTGTTCCTGTCGATATCACAATCCCCTCTCTTTCCGAGTGCTGGTCATTCTTTTCGGCCCAGCATATGTACATATTAGAAAAGCTATTGGAGCCAGCAGTGGTGGCCGAGAAGAAGGTGAGTGAGGCGGTGGTGTTGGATCTTTTTCTTTTCTGTATTCGACACCTGATATGTCTGCCTTCTGAATCCGGTGAACATCCCTCCAGACCCAATCTCCAACTTTCCCCATAATCTGGATAATCATACCAGTTCAGCATTGAGGGGTTCAATTTCAGCAACTCATTCTTGCGCTTGCCGAGCAATCTGAAGACCATCGCCAGAAAAACCAGTGTGGAGTGGGGGGGGGGGGTTGCGACTGATACTAGCTGGAGAACACCAAGGTGAGGGGTGGTTGCCGAGCTGTGATTTGGAGAAGGAAAAGAGTTGACAATTTGAGGAAGAAGAAGACCGATCAGATCTGCAGGTTGGGAAACAAACCAGATTGGGAAAATAATAAGGGGTAGTAAATAGGAGGGTTGAATAAGGGTAAAAGTGACATTTTGCTATTTTGTTGCCATTTTTGGGCAGTGAGAAGAAAGATAAAAGGACAGCCCAAATAGGAAAGTTGGAAGACAAAGAGGAGGGAGTATGATATAGGGACTTACCATTCATACTATAAGCACCTAAAATCTGAACTATTGAATTAACATCTAAGTAAACACCAAGTCCCCACCCTCTCCGGTCTAATAACAATAAGTGTTGATTCATCCACTGATTTCTGATAAATGATGTTGACATTGCTACTACCGTATTGTTATTTTTCTGTGTAGCTCTCGTACTCTTAATAGCAGTAATGCTAAAAACATTAGTTTTGTGGCCCTACATAACACTTCTTTTTCAGGTCCTCTTGTCCATCTGTTCACTGTTGACGGACCCAAACCCAGACGACCCGCTCGTGCCCGAAATTGCTCACATGTACAAGACCGACAGGTCCAAGTACGAGACCACTGCCCGGAGCTGGACACAGAAGTACGCTATGGGGTGAGAGAGAGATGACGAGAGGCAACAAAAGGTTGCCTCCAAAAGAAGAAGAATACTCTGTAACTTGTATGCCTTATTATTGCGTGAGCGTCTCTCCCTTCTTCTTCTTCCCTTGTCGGATTCGATAATAATAAAAATAATTAATAAGTTGGTATGGGTTGTAACCTGGTTTCAGGAAGCAGCCATGGCGGATCTTCTTAATTAATTTGTGAATACACTACTCTAATTAGACACATTGTTGCACTGGGAAAAAAAACTATTATGTGTTTGCTTTCTATGGTCTCTCATTGTTATTCGTCTCTTTGCTCTATATTCAGCTATCAATTTTAAACATGAATAAGTGAGAAACATAAGATTTTTTTTTGACATTTTAAACTTACTTTTTGCAAGAGTTTTTTCTTTTAAAATATAAAATAAAGATGGAATAGTTAATTAATTCGAGCAAGGAGAGTAGTACTGTATAAGTTGGGTGAACTTAAATCTTAAAAGAAATATGTGGCGTTTGCTGTGGTCTCAAGAGAACCGTTTTTGTAGAAACTTAAAGAGTATGAAACAGAATTGTGTTTATAATACGTTAATTGGAGTAATATTTTTACGGTTCAGGCATAAGGCGCAAGTGTAATATAAAACTTTTACACAAACATTTTGGCATTTTGTGATATTGTAAACTAGTACACTAGCAATAAATGTTGATGCATCTACTATATATATATATATATATAAAAGCTGATGGAAAAATCAGCTCCAATTGCACTCATCAATTTTCCCGCCAAAAATTCTGATCGTATGGCTAAGATTACTTGGATACACATGGCACATCCACATTAAATCTAAACCAGAAACATATACATGCACTTATGGACAAAAGTGTACTGACAAACAACTGATACTGCCACTGCCTGAATTACAACACTGCCCCAATTTCATAATAGCTTCAGCCCAATGAATTAGTCACTGCCCCAATTTAATTTCTTTGAATCTTCAGAATTGTCACTTGAGGTGGTCCTCCAATATCAGGATATGCCATCTCAAAAGCCATTTCAAAATCAGAAAAAATCAATGTGTAATGCCCATTTCAAAGCTACTGCAAAGAGGCTCAGATATTCACTATATATATATATATATATATATATATATATTCATTACAAGGAAATAGAATAATTACGCCATGGCTGCTTCTGGCCGAGCAGATAACCACGCCAAGTTACGTATTACTTCCTTAATTTCACTAATCAAAATAAAAAAA
>OOIL02001568.1:974959-999247 GCA_900332095.2 Cuscuta campestris | reverse complement strand
AGTAAACTACTAATTTTAAAAGTTCATAATCAAATTTGCAAACATAATGTGGAACTTCATAATTAAAGTCCTGACAGAAAAATAAAATGGCACTTCATAATTAAAGTGGATTATTTTGGAAATAGGTAATGGGGTAGAAAAAATGGCAAGGAACTGACCCCATTCTGACCTAATATCAAATGCTCAGGGGAAATGAATCTGCAATTTTAAAGAGTTTTTAAAAACCTCCTCATTTAACAACTCCACAATAAACCATCAAAATCTGAAATCATTCAAATGTGCAAAGTTAAAAAAGGTAGTTCACACTCAAAGTCCTGACCAAATCACTGAGTTTAAAAAATTTTAAAGTACTTTAAAAGCATATTAGAACTGCAGTCATTTAAGGTTTAAATGTTTTAAAGTAAATACCTCATTTTAAATATCCACAATAAAACCATCAAAAAATGAAGTCCTTTAATGTATCAACTTCCTAGGGTCACATGACCAAAAAATGTTTTGGACTTATTGATTTGTATGGCTTAAACATGAATATCTCCTTGACATAAACTTCTAAGTATATTTAAATAATTACCAGTGGTGGACAGGCCTTTCTGTATGTTTATTTCAATACATATATATAACCTATGAGTGGTGTTCCATATATAAAGTAGATATCTTTCTTCCTCTAGTGATAAATTTATTTATATTTGGAAACTGAAATGAAGAGCTCACTGCACTTCATACAAACACAGGTGAACACACTCCACTTCACATACTCTATTATTTTTATGACTTTTATTTAGTAAACACAGTTCAGTTAGTGTATATATATTTAACAGATATAAATTTAGATGGTTTTATGCATTTAGTATGTCTTGAACTGATGAAAAATATAGGCATCATATTACAGAAAACCATGCCAACCTTAATGAGGATTTCATTCAATACATGTATATTAAGTAATTTAAGTACTTCATTGAAAGACTTGCATGAGATAGTAATTTAAGTAATTTAACTAATTTACTTACCTGTCCTAACTTCATTGCATGAGATATATCTGGGAAACATGAAAGACTTACTGTTAGTTAATATACTTAGTTTAGATATTATATTCTAATTAATGAAACATAGTAATTTTTAATTATACTTACTTGCATCACAAGCAGCTTCTTTACAAAATATCAAACCTGAAATAACAAGTAAAAGAATTCAGTTGTTTAATTATTCTATGACTTTGTTTTGTACACATTATACTTAAAAAAATTGAATGAACTATATATGAAATGACTTACATAATTTACTTCACTTCATTTTAAATAAAATCCTCCTGTAAGAAATAAAAGCCTTATGGTCATGGTACATTTGTCTAACTTTGATCCATTGTGATCAGAATATAGATAAAATGCCAGACATAACCAGATTAGATACCAGGTTTTGAAAATATTATATATATATAATTGCAGTTTTAAGCTTAAGGTTATTGCTTTCTTTGTTTATAAAATAAATGGAGTAGAATATTTAGATTAAAAGCTGTATAACTAAAAATTAACAGGAAAACAATTTCACTGAGAGATTGTTGTTTTAAATATTCATGAATATTACTACCAACCACAATATTTATGAAGTAAATTCAGATTTTCATCTAAATCCTAAAAGAATTTAGAAAGTCCTTCAATATTGTAAAACAAGTTTAAACACTTAACATAAAATACCATCAGTATATCAGGTCTATCATCGGAGACCTCCTCTATTACACATGATTTTTAACATCATGCATTCGTTGTCAAATTACAAATCTGAACATGCATGCATGGATCTGTGAACAAATTCTTCGTGATTCGAATCGAAGCAGATAAGCTCTTTTTAAAGAGATCTAATAAAAACATCTAAATCTTATATGAACCCCAAAAATTATCAAAAATCATGGAGAAAAGATTGTCCTAAAAAACAAAACATATAAATAATCCTATTTCTGAGATTTAATGAGACTTGAAATAAAAATCATAATATGTAAAAAATTGGTCTATCATCGGAGACCGTCTCATCTTAAAAATGAGAATACATCATCCATTTGTTTTGAATAAGTGGATGACATTCGATTTCTTCAGTGTGTGATAAGAAGCCAAAAGAATTACGAAAAAAATAAAAAAAAAAGAAATGAAACAGAAACAGATGGATACAAGAGAGAGAACCAAAACGTACACGTAAGCAACGTAGGAGGTGAACTCCATCGTAGCACAAACCGGTATTACTATAGAAATTTGGAGGGTTGAGAAAAAAGTAGGAGATAGGAGAAGGCAGAAGATATGGTCAGGATAACTGCGGCGGAAGGAGAAAGAATTTTAAGTTGGACTGGACTTGACTGAATGTTGGACTGGGCCGATGCATCACACTCATTTGGGCGGGCTGAGAGTGGAAGAGTATAATGCTATTTACGGAGTATATGTTAACTACGTAGTATTTGTTACTGTTAAAATAATTTTCAATTTTTTTATCACAAATCTTTTGTAGTTTTTTTTTAAATAATTGTCTTATTAACTAAATAACATTATTCAAACAAGCGAAGTTCATCCCAACACCCAGTTTACCTCATTATAATAGTAGGTATTGCATGTAGTCTATTTTTAATACACATTTTTATGTTAGTAATTCTATTTAAAATTTAATAAATTTTATGATTTCTGAAGCATCGTTTATCTGTCCGTGCATCGCACGGGTGATGTACTAGTTCTTTTAAAGTACAAAGTAGAGTATAATTTTTGGGTACAAATACTTTAATTCATATACATTTGCATGTGTATATAATGGTGTTGTACTCGTAGTAGTGCCAATTATACCATGTCAAAATAATTACCCGTGTGTGGAATTACACAGGAATTAAGGCAAACTATATAGTTATACATAGCATCTATACAAGTAAATTTGACTTCATACGTACACCTTCCCTCAAAGGATACACGGTGGAACATGAAGTTCAACCGCACATTTGAGTTTATATATCAACATATAATACCAAAATAAAAAATATTCACTCCGTCTCAAAATTTAAACAACATTTCGAACGATATGCGGAATATTATCTCTTTTAAAATCATGTTATTACGAATTGGTAGGGAAATAAAAGAAAATAAAAATTACATTGTTCGATCAAAAGTCCTACAAACCAAGATGCGACAAGTATATTTTATCAAATGGTTAACTAAAACGAGTAAACAAATAAAAATCATTGTGACGACGAAATGGTAACTATTGCTTACATTTTGGGACGGAAGTCAGAGGGAGTACTATTGAATGATATGCTCTCTCTCCCACACTTGAATCTTCTCGTACATTATTCATCTGATCAAATTGAATATTTTGTTTCCTTATTTTCGTTGCTAATTTGTTAAAATAATATAGTCATCCACATCTTGTTTTCTTGATCTTTTAATCATGTTATTTTTAAATATATAAATTTTAAGTTTACGCCTTCAATTAAATAAATTGAATTGAAAATAAAATCAGTCAAGTATCGTAATGCAGACCTGAAATATTCAAATGTGACGAAGGGAGTAATATACAGTCTCACGTAGTCACCGTACAAAATCTTATTTTGAATACTAAAAACATGTCATTTCTATTTTGGAAATAAACTCCGTATGTTTTACTTCAATTCTATAAGGGTGAATTCTTTATCTACTAGGTAAAAACGTTAAATTACTCCCTTAATTTCACTATATAAATAGATTGATATATGCATGATGATACATACATTTACAACTACATACGAAAAATTAAAGAAACAAAGCTTTGGTTGCAATGGAGATGAAGCCCCACTCTACCACGAGGCATCTAACTCAATTCACCTCTTTTCTTCTTCTTCTTCTAATGCTATTCTAAAAAACATGCCATTCCGGACCCCCCAAAACTCCGAGGCTCACTCCGTTCTACGACTCCATCGTCTCAAGCTACGAACCGAACGCGGGATTCCGAGTTCTCCCCCCTGATTTCAAAACTTATTTCTTCAACCAGACGCTGGATCACTTCAACTATGCGCCTAATAGCTACGACACCTTCCGCCACAGGTACATTGTCAATTCCAACCATTGGGCCGGCGGCGCCGCTCCCATCTTTGCGTGGCTGGGCGCGGAGGCTCCCATCGACGACGACCCTCTTGTTAGTTCGTGGGGGCGCAGCGGATAACACCAAACACAAGCTATGCAAACAAAAACAATCAACTATGCTGCAGAGAAGATGCTGCATCACTGTCACAGTAACAGATGACGGACAGTGTGCTCTAACACTTTTCTGTCACAAGCACGCACACAGAAGCAGATGATGCAGAGAGCGTTACAGCGTCTACTGGGCAGAATGCTGTAACTATAAAATGCGTAAAAAATGACACCAGATATGTTTACGCAGTTCGGAGCAAATTCTCCTAATCTGCGGGGTCCACGTCCGTGTAATAGCCCTCCACTAAATCACTAGATGCAAGTTATACCGGTACATAACAACATGATGAGACACCCTTCTCCGAATTGTTATGACAAAACTTCTAATCTAGGATTTCTAACCCGAACTCTGTTCAGATGCGCTTCGGCTATCACATCTCCACCGAGATCACGAGGACAAACGTGTTGGCAGCCCTCTCCTTAAGCTCTGGTTCATCTTCTGGACATCACGATCTGTTTGGCGTTGAAGATCTCCTCCTTCATGTAGATCGTGACCTTCTTCACGCACGGGAAGCTCCGGGATGCGACGGGAATGCTCTACATCAGCATATATTCTTTGTTTTCTCTCTCAATCGCTCCCAGTAATTCCCAGGGACCTGCTGCGTTTTTATAGGCCTCTCTTAACCCAATCCTAGTAGGAATAGGATAGTAGAAGTTGGCTTGAACTCTACTTCCTTAATCTTGATCCACAAGTAGCCTAAAGAGTTGGGATTCCTTAGCATGTACAATTGGAGTTATTATCATGTAATCACAATCCCAATAGGTCTCTAATTCAGATTGCAGCTTAAAATCCCGTGCTCAGACCTCTGATCCCGAACAGTGTGTTGCAGCATCGTGTTGTAGCATCTTCTGTGTCAACCTCGAAAACTGCAGCAACTCTGGAAGTCTAAATAAAATAAACCTCTCCTAGCAAATAGAGGTTTCTACCTAGTAAAACATCTATAATATATGGGATTCTATTTTGCCAAAAGATTAGCCAACACCATGGAACTAACACCTCTCACCGCCGGATTTCTCACCGACATCGCCCCTACTTTCAAGGCCCTCCTCGTCTATATAGAGGTAACTTAAAAATTACCCGATGGGGTGGTTCTCATGACATTGCTTAATGCTTATGACCCGAATGCCCTATAGTGTTTTGTTAAAGAAAAATGACGATTCCTGACCTTTCTAAGCCTCTCGATAAACCCACCTATTCCAACCTGACCCGAACCCACCCCTCATTCCCTTCAATTGCAACTCCTAAAATTTGCAAACTTTGGAGTCAAATTTTGACTACAAAGTCAACAAAATCTGGGAGGGGGTGGGTTTTGTTCGAGTCAGGGTGGGTGGGTTTATTCGGGGTAGAAACCGTTAATTTTTCGAACGAAACACTGTAGGATCTTTGAGTCATCCCATGACATTAGTCTCATTGCTTCTTCTTCTTCTTCTTTTGGCCTAAATTAATTTTTAAAAAAAGTTTGTTAAAAAATCAGCATAGGTTTTATGGGGAATCGATTCCAATGGGGAAAATGGAAGATGCGATGAGAAACAAGACAACCCGTGGGTTTTTCAATTCAGGTCAAGCCTTAGCGGATTATGCTCAAGTTTTGCTACACATTAAGAAACAATTCAACGCCACAAAATCTCCCATTGTTGTGATTGGAGGCTCTTATGGTGGAAGTAAGTACGAACGTTTAATTAATTATATTTGTATTGTGGATATAAAATTAATTTCTGGAATAATTAATTAATTTAATTTAATTTAATTTAGACTTATAAGATGTTTATAATTTATATATTGTTTCAAAATAATTTTTTTTTTTAAAAAAATTGGATGGATATTATCACAGTGCTGGCAGCTTGGTTTAGAATGAAGTATCCGCATGTTGCAATGGGTGCGTTAGCTTCTTCAGCTCCCATTCTCTACTTTGACAACATTACACCACAAGATGGTTACTATTCCATTGTCACCAATGATTTCAAGGTATACTATAACCATCCTATATTGCAGGCTTATTTTGATTTGATCTGATATGATTATAGTTGTATTTAAAGCTTTTTTTATCTGATCCGATTCCAATAAAAATAACTTGAATAATACAAGCCATCAATTTTTTTACACATTTATAATTTTATACTTGTATTTTAATGTTAAAAAATAAATTTATTTACTTTAATTTTGTAATAATATTTACTACTACTCCATATGTGTTACGGAGTATAATTTATACCTGGCCTATAAATTTTAAATTTGTGTTATACTCCCTCCGTCCCGTTTTATAACGCCTGTTTCGGTTTACGATGTTTGACTGAAATTATTTTCAAATCATTTTATATTACAAATGATATATAGTTAAAAAATAAAAATTACATATTAAAATAATACATGAAAAGGTCTACAAAACTAGTAGTGACAATAGTACTTTATTTTATCAAATTGCTAACGAAAATAGAGAAAAAAAGTGAATGAAATTCGACCCTATGAATAGTGAACATGCATTATAATTTAGGACGGAGGGAGTATATATACTCCCTCCGTCCCAATTTTTTTTTTCATTTTTTTGTCCCAAAATGTCTCTCTCATTTCTATTAGAAAATAAAAAATCTAAGGATGCACCACCATTTGTACACTGTACCATTTATACACCACGCTTGTCACAGACACACGCACAGACATCAATTTTCTATGCAGTTACATATGTTGGTGCGTGTACCCCTAACAAAACCTATTAAAAAACCATTTTTGCCATTATTAATTCTTGTTTTGCCGATCACATCATATTTATTCTCTAATAATCTATTCATCTGTCCAAATTTACTCATAACAACAAAGATTTTTTTGAAAGGTTAAATAAAAAATATCTCTCATTTAAATTCTATAAAAGTTGAAACATGAAAGGAATTTTAGGACGGTAGAAGTATACTAATACAATGAAATACGATGTACTCCCACCGTCCCAAAAAATCTTTCTTCTTTCTTTTTTTCTTATTCCATAAACTCCTTCCCTTTTCCCAATAAAAAAACTATTTGTCTCTTCTAATTCTTAACCTACCTATGACATCATACTTTTTTACTAATAATCTATCCATCACATCCTACTTTTTCCCATCATATCAAAGATATTTTGAAAAGTCAACACAAAAATATCATTTTCTTAAATTTTTTAAAAGTCATAATGGAAACATCTTTATGAGACGGACGGAGGAAGTACATGTTTAAAAAAAAATCACAAAATAAATCTAACGATTATTTTTGTAGTAATATAGAACATACTTTCATTAGATTGATGGTCAAAATTTAAGTTGAAAAAATATTATTTGTGATTGAGATAAACTTGGATTGCAGAAAGTTAGTCAAACTTGTTATGAAAGGATACGACAATCGTGGGCCGCAATTGACAAATTGGCTTCCAGCCCAAACGGTCTCTCCATCCTAACTCGCAAGTTCAACCTTTGCACGTAAATATATGCCCCTTCCCTTCTCATTTACTGTATTTTTTAAAATAAACTTATTTTGAAATGGGTATAATTAAGAAAATTTAATAAAAAGACAATTTACTACATGGGTTTAAAGTTTACTGTGAACTTTCATATATGCTAAATAAGTATTTTCTATATATTGAAATAAAAATTTTTAAAATAAAAAAATACACTTCTATGTGACTATGTGAGAGGGTTCATCTGAATCTTAGGTCTACCATAAAACTCTTCTATTAATAATTTACATCAAAAGTTCTACTCTCTCCGTCCCTTAAGGTCTTTTCCATTTTAATTTTTAGAAAAATTAAAAAAGAAATATTTTTGTATTCACTTTCCAAAAAATATTCTCGATATGATGACTAAAAATATGATATGATATGTAATTATTAATAAAAATGTATGATACGATACATGGGTAAGAATTAATAAGGGCAAATTAAAATTAGTTTTTTAATAAAAATATGAAGGACTTTGTGAGCCAAGTTAAGAAAGAAAAGAGAAGCACTTAATGGGATGAAGAGAGTACAAAATAAGAAGTGACAAGAAAATATTATTTTATCAAATAATCAATGAAAATACTGAAACAAACAACAGATATGGAAATATAGATTCCAAAAAGATTATAGTACCGAGAGAGTATAATAAAATCTCTAGCTAGCGTTCATTTTGAAAAAAGAAAAGTGTAATTTTGGTAATTTCCAATTTCAAATATATAGCTAGCGTTCCTTTAAATCCTTCCCATTTTGACTTTGGACTAGAATAAGAAAAGTGTAATTTTGGTTGACTTTCCAATTGTGCTCCTGATGTGATGGATAAAAGTAAATGTAATAGTTTGGTTATTAGTGAAAAAGTATGATATGATAGATAGAGTATGATAAAATAGGGATAAAAGTAGTTTTTTAATAGAAACTAGAAGTATTTTAGGGAACGGAGGGAACATTATATATGGAGTATCAATTTAATTTAAGAGTGAATTTTATAAAAGGTCCTCAGTTACACGCTGTTTTACATATTTAGTTCGTACATATCAAATATTACTAATTTAGTCCCCAATTATTATAACATTTTTCACGAATGGTCTTTTGTTAATGTTTTTGTTAAGAATATGGATAAAATTATAAATTCATACTTTTCTCTCTCCTCAATTAAGCTTCTTCCCTCCTCTCATACTCGATCCCAAACTCCTCAATTAGTCTTCGGGTTAAGGAGCAAAATAGGAGCAAAACATAGATAATATGCCAAAATAAGAGTAGAAAAGAAAACTCCCCAAAATAGGAGTTATTTAAATGCTCCCTATTAAACTAAATTCATTTCCTAAAGTTTACAAACCTGCGTTCTCCTTGTTTTGTTGCGGGTAGACATCAAAGACACTCATTAGTAAGTGTTTTCTTGCAAGGCTATGTTTTGGCCAACATAAAGAGAAAAAAAATAAAAAGGAAAAATAAAAAAATAAACAAAAATAACTTACTGAGTACATCCCTAAAACAAAAAAATCGGGTTGTTGATCCCCGTCGCCGCCGTGCCTCGACACAACAATGTACCCTTCGCGGTGATTTTTCACGTCGCTACCAACGCCACCAATTCTGCTCCATCACCGCTGACACCATAACGATCTGCAATTGCCGCCGCCTAAGTGTCATAATGCCACAAATTACTGTAAAAAAGAATTATCTATACAATGTCAACCGAAGCAACAATGTTAAAGATTGCAACGTACAATAACAAACATGTCACTTGATAATATTAAATATGTCAATATATAATGCCATAAATATTGTAAAGTGTCAAGAAGTACTGCGATTTGCCAACATACAATGCCAACAGCAACAATCTAAAAAACAATAATGCTAATAATTTACTCCACACAATATTTAAAATTACCTAACTATTTTGGTTTTATAAAAGCCACATCACAACACAAATGTGTGAGAAGAAAAGATAAAAGTTTGCTTTTGTTTTGATTTTAAAAAAAGTCATATCTTTACACACGTATTATGGGAAAAAAGACAACTTCAAAGCACATATATGACCAAAGTTGAACATAATGTGTATTTCCAATTCTCCAACCTAAGTAGAAGGAAGAATGACAGGGAAGGATCGGCTAGGGATTGGGAGAAGAAGGGAGCGGACCGATCAAGATAGGGGTGGGGAATTTTATTAATTACTCCTATTTTGGGTATATAAGTTAGAGACTCTTATTTTGAGGATATATCTCATGATTTACTCCTATTTAATAGTTTTTCTTTTAGTCTTCATGGTGGAACCTAAAATAAAAATCAATAAGCTTTATGGAATTATGGATGAGTTTTATCGGTTAGTCTCAAGAAATTGTAAAGAATTTAGGTTTCACCAGTTAGACAAACAATTGAGAGAAGAGTGATGATTTCGGTTTTGGGTTCAAAACTTCAAACTCAGCGACGAGTTTGGGAAAGTAGTGCGAGGAGAGGGAGGAAACTTAATTCAGGAGAGAGAGAAGTATGAATAAACAATTTTATCCGCGTTCTTAAGAGAAATGTTAACAAAGGACCATTCGTAGTAATGAATATAATAATTGGGGACTAAATTAGTAATATTTGATATGTAGGGACTAAATGTGTAAAACCACCTATAACTAAGGACCTTTTATAGAATTTACCCTTAATTTAACTAATAATTAAAATTTATCAATTTTGACGATAAAAAAAAGGGAACAAATACTAAAATGTGAAGGTAATAATGATTATATATGGTGTATTATAGGGATTTAAAGTCGTCGGAGCTAAAGAATTACTTGCAAATAATGTATGCCGGGGCCGCTCAATACAACGCGCCACCAAAGTATCCGGTGACAATGGTGTGCGGTGGAATAGACGGCGGCGGGATGGATATTCTCGACCGGGTTCACGCCGGCGTGGTGGCATTCAAAGGAAACCGATCTTGCTATAATCTCCACTCTAATTCCACCCAAACAGACTTCGGATGGAGTTGGCAAGTAAGAGTACTTTTTTTATTATATTATTCTTATGGGGAATTTACCTAAATATACTCCGTATAATACTAAAATATATTTATTTTTTCAATGTAATACCGTATATTTTTATTCCTCAAGGTAATACCACCGCTTAATGTCCACGGATCATGATTCAAGTAAATTTCTAGCGTCACTAGACATTGTTCAAACTAAATGTCGCACATCATTGGACATTGTTACCGCTATATATTACACATTATTCAAGTACTATTTAGAAAATAAAAAAGTTTAAGTACTAACTTTAGAAAAGACATATATTTTAGTACTATTAATTACAAATTTCATTATTCTTATTTGAATCTTCCTAATGATCACAATAATCTTAACTAATTAGGGGCATGCTAGGGGTATACCAAAATAGGGTACTCCATTTGTACATCAAGCAAACACAAACACTTAGTATCTGTAGATTTCAGACACTAAATTTCTGTATTTGTCTGTGTTTGTCTATATACAATTGGGATATCCTATTTTGGTGTACTTCTAAATTTATTTAACTGATTATTACGAGTATTACGTAGGTAAGTTGATAATAATTGTGACGTGGATGTATGTATGTATATACAGACATGTAGTGAAATAGTGATACCTATAGGTGTGGGAGACAAGAAGTCAATGTTCCCTATAGATCCTTTCAACATGGAACAACTCTCCAAGGAATGCACCGATTATTATGGGGTTCCTCCTCGACCACATTGGATCACAACCTATTACGGTGGACATGTACGTACCTTACTACCTTACCTTAATCTAATTAATTACTCCCTCCGTTCTAAAATTAATATTTCATTTGGCTTTTTACTATCTCTAATATTACACTTTGACTATTAATATCTTTATTTTTATAAAAATATATATTATAAAAATAATATATTTCAAAATCATGTTTCCAAATGAATATATTGATAAAATATTTTTATGAAATTATAAATGAATGTATTTTTCCCGTAATATGCGGTCAAAATTTAAAAAATTTGACTGAAAAAGTAAAACTGAAAAGTTAATTTTAGAACAAAGTAATCTGGGAAGTCTATTGTCTCAGTCACAGTAAGCTTTTGGAAAATACTAGTATACTAACCCGTGTCATGGACGGGTCGAACGAATATTTTTTTTACTCAATTTTTTTCTTCTTAGTCAATGTTTAAAAAAGCGAGCAAAATATAATATCGAACTGTAGAACTTAATGAATAATATGTCATAAACATTTGCTAACCGAAATTTATCTATATATAAATAAAAAAAGAACATGCGAATAAATGTATAATTTAAATCCAAAGTTTTTGGAAAACTTCGGGGTATATCACCTTTTTGGTGAAGTTGCAAGGGTTACCGTTTTCATTTAAATCTAACATTTTCATTTTTGTCTTTGTTTTCACTCCAGTGGTATACCAACTTTGTTTTCAATGATGACTCTACTAGTATTTTGATCTGTGCGATGCACGGGGGTCGAACGAATTTTTTGTCGATTCGGAATTTTTATCAATGCAATATATTTTTTTGGATCAAGTAAATATATTTCTAACACGATTTTTTATCATTGGACAACAACACCAAAGTAGAATAAACAATATTTGAGGAATTGAAAGTGTACTTGAAAAAGTCTTTTTTAATTCCAAACTTCTTTTCAGGGCACGTAACATTTTTGGTATGATTGTAAAACTGGGAAGTTAATTTTAGAACGAAGTTATCTAGGAAGTATATTGTCTCCGTTACAATAAGCTTTTGGAAAATATTACTTGTGCATCCCTTGATGTACACTAAAAATTTGTTTTAACATTTTGATTGATTACAACGATATAAAATATCAGTGCGATTGGAATATTTCGCACTGACATTTTGTATCGATGTGAGTTATCAAAGTGTTGGTGCAAACATTGGGTGTACAACCTGCAGGCGAGTACGGTGTATATGAACATAGCATGGTTGTACAATGTGGAGTACAACATAACCCCATCTTAATTTATTGATAAAACATTTTGTATATATATTTAAAGAGTAAATTCTTTAAATAGTCCTTTATATATGGGGGGTTTCCATATTTAGTTCACATTTATCAAATATTATATTGACAGTCCTTATTAATTGGGTATCGTTTAGTCATCCGTGTATTTTTCTGTCTCCATGCCGTTAGATAAGGACCAAACGTGGAATGGCACCCAATAAATAAGGACCACAAAAATAATATTTGATAATATGGACTAAATATGGAAATTCTCTCCTTATAAAGGACTATTTGGATAGTTTATTTTTTTAAAACCATTTTTAGTATTGAAAGTACTACCTCCGTCTTTGAGTATTTTGTCCAATTTTTACTTTTTACAGTCAACCATTTTTAACACTTGACCTATAATTAAATAAAATTATTTACATAAATCCAATAGAATTATTTTTGTATCAATATCTAATATTAATTTTATTTAATTCGTGATCAAAGATTGCCGATTTTGACAAAAAAACTCAAAAGTAAATCAGTACTCTGGGACGAAGGTAGTAATAAATATGAAAAGTATATGATTTTAGTTTGTATATAAAAAGTCAAAATTATCATTAAAAATAATTTATCAAAAAATTCATTTTTTAATATGAGAATTATCTTAGAAGATATAAGAATTAATAAGTAATTTGAAATCATCCAAAATAGGAGTAAATGTAACATCTATCCTCAAAATAAGAATTTCATGTTTTTTCTCAATATACGAGTTTGCACTGTGACATAATGACATTGTATAGTGATATTATATATTGGCATTATTAGCATTATACTCATATTTTGGAGATAAAAAAATTGAAGTTCTTACATTATTAAAAAGGGATAATAACTTCGAATATCTTTTTAATTCCTATCAGTTTCGAACAGATTCTCGTATTAAAAATTGAATTTTTTGATAAACTATTTTTTTGTAGTATACAAATTTTGATTTTTTATAAATAAACTACAGTTATATATTTTTCCTATCTATTAATTTTTATATTAAAAGTGGTTTAAAACAAATTTTCCAAAAAGTTCTTTATAATTTAAAACAAATTTTCCAAAAAGTTCTTTATTTTCGTGGTCCTTATTGATTGGGTACCATTCCACGTTTGGTCCTTGTTTAAACGCACGTAGATGGAAAAATAGACGGAAGACTAAACGTGGAATGATACCCAATTAATAAGGACTGTCTACTTAATATTTGATAAATGTGGACTAAATATGGAAACCCACCATTTATAAATGATTATTTAGAAAATTTACTCATATTTAAATGACAAATTATTACTGCAGGATATTAGAAAAGCTTTGTACAAGTTTGGGAGCAACATCATTTTCTCCAACGGGCTAAGAGACCCATATAGCATTGGAGGGTAACTCAACATATATATTGCTCACGCACACAATTTCATATTATTATTATTATTATTATTATTATTATTATTACTATTATTATTATTATTATTATTAGTCTCTTTGTCTCAGTATGTTTGTCCAGTTTGATTTTTTCAAGTGAAACAAGATAAATTTTGAGGTTCATTTAAACAAAAACTATAATGTAGTATAAAAATGATTTATTAAACTTATCTCGTTGAGAACTTTCTAAATTTCATTTTATTATACTAATATACACTATGAATTAAGAGTGATCGAAGATCAAAGTTTGTCTAATTTTACTCAAAGATGTCAAACATGACAAATACAATGAGATGGAGATAAAAGTGTTATTATTATTAGAGTAAATTTCCAAAATGGTCATTTGTAATAAGATATTTTTCCAAATCAGTTATTAATAAGTTTTAATTACATACGTGGTCCTCTATAATTGAGATTTATTCTCAAGATAGTCATTCGTAAATAATGTTACTCAAATGATGATTAATTGGGAGGTATTTTGGTATTTTTTTATGCGCTAAATTTAGAATCAGTTCTTAAAATGATCATTTATAATAAAATATTTTGTCAAAACGGTTTAGTCTAATTAAAGATGTGTACTTGATTCGAAATTTAAAAGGTTTTTATAAATTTTTAATAATTCATGAGTTATTTATAGTCAATGTATTTTTTTTTTAATTTTACATTTAGTTGTACAGAAATGACCGTTTCGAGAATATACTTTAAATTTAGATGATAAAATTATCAAAATACTCCCAATTAATTATCATTTGAGTAATATTATTTACGAAGGATTATCTAGGAAATAAATCTCAATTATAGAGGACCACGTAGATAATTAAAATTTTTGATGACTGAATTGGTAAAACATATTATTACAAAGGACAACTTTAGGAATTTAGTCGTATCATCATCATCATCATCATCGTCATCATCCTTTTTTTAACATGATATAATTTTCCTCTTTAACAAATCCAGTTATATATGAAGCTCCATTAACAGAGCCTAAGTGTAATATGCTTTTGCTTTATTTGTTCTATTGGCAGGGTCTTAAACAACATATCAGATACTCTACTTGCAGTCTCTACTCGTAATGGTAAACACCCTTTAATTTGTCCCTAACACGGATTAGCTGTTTGAATTAATTACATATAGAGGACACCACCCCATATGACATCATTTCAATTGGAACACTTGAGGAGCTTTATTCATAAAATTGAAAGTTGTAACACTTCTAAACTTCTTTATACTCCGTACAAGTTTAGATTATGTATTTAACTCAACTTTGTTCGAATAACTCTCATCTCCATTTAGTGCTCTAAAGGTCGAGCTTTAAATTAAGTCTTACACTGGAAAATTTTAATGGTGGTGATTTTCAAACTATTGACCTCTTAGTCAACAAAGTTCCAATACTATGTCAAGAAGCTAACTCAACTAAAAATTTAAACTTGTGATTAATGCTCAGAAAAAACTTTTCTATTTTACACTCTAATGTGCATGCAGGATCTCATTGTTTGGACTTGCTAGGGGCACGCAAAACAGATCCGGATTGGTTAACTCAGCAACGAGAAAGGGAAGTTAAGATCATACAAAGTTGGATACAAAAGTATACCTTTGATGAACTTAATAATGAAGACCTCAAGAAAATACCAAAGATGAGAAGCTCCACATGAGCATCTCAAGCTAATTAAGGAAATACATGAAGCTACATATGTTTGCTATACATATGTATGTAGCATTGTTCAAAAGAAAAGAAAAGAATAATCACAAGTTTGTGGAATAGTTTATTTATATATATATGTAACATTGATTCAAATATCTCAAGTTAATGACAAGACTATTTTATTTTATGCCTTTTCCCTTCACTCGAAGGTTGCTTGTTGCATAATGAGCGTTGCTCCTGATCGACACCATCTTCTCCGTTCGAAGGAGTTAACCTCGAACGTTTCTCTAAAGCTCTCAATGAATGCACTGATTTATTAATGAAATATAATCCCACCAACTAACCCGACTTGATGATCAGCCGAGAATATCAAGTTATAAAAACATAAATAATGAATAAGAAAAACCTGAGAAAATGACTACTATCAAATCTCATTAGTTTGATTGTTTGGTTGATCGTGTCTTGTACGATGAATTAATATCTTATTTATAGCGTACATATATAGAGAAATAGTAAACAACTTATTACCTGGTCATCCTCCACATTCTCTACGATAAACTCATTCCCACACTATCTTCGCCTGGTCGTTCTAGAATTGGTTAGTCAGATAGTCAAGATTTTGTCCAAGTCAGATAGTCAAGATTTTATCCCTTTTGTTCGAGGATAATAACCTTACCTCCCCCATTCAACTAAGCCGCACACCTATGGTCCCGAGCTAGGTCAGGAGGTGCACTCATGAATGAGGCCCATCCTCCATCACATATGAAAAAATCAAAGTATATAGTCTTCAAAACAGAATTGAAAGAATAATATTTTGGGAGAAATTCTCTTGTATTTCAATTCTCATCTATACAATATGAACAAAGACTATGTATATATAAGATCCCACTGGTTAGAAACTCTATATGGAAACTGATTACAAAAGAAAAGAAGTATAAAAGGGAACCAACATATATCGAGAAACTACCCTATACATAATAATATATACTATACCCATATGTACTAAAATATTGTTTCCTTTAAAAGAACCTATAATTCCATCTTATAATATCCAAAAACATTGTAGAATAACAATTTAAACATTAAAGTGACACATTCTGAGGTGAGTAATCTTATTTTGAAGATAAGTATATATATATATATGTCTCTCTTATCTTGGATATAAAGTCTATATTATGTTCTTATTTTGTCATAAAATTAGGATGAGTTAATGGTCACTAGATTAGACCATAAGACACTTGAATTAAATTACATTAAGAGATTGAATCGGATCGATTACTTTGTTCGATCAACTCAAGCAAGAGCTTAGATGTGAATTACTTTCTCCTTCAATTTTTGATGTGGGTTACTCTAACACTCCTCTCTAGTGAATAGTCAAGCCATTTTGAATCTAACCGCTTGACCACTTGCAAATAAACTCGCTCCCTAGGAAACGAAAGGATCAAAAGTATCAATACTTGAACGTTTACGAGTTGCTGGGTATGGACTTCCAAACGAATAATCGAGTTATATGCGCCATATGTCGTTTTCCAGTCGATTATTTTGTTCAACTTAAGAACTTAGGTACCAATAATTTTAATTTTTCTCATCTCGCCAAAGGGCTAAGAATAGTGGCTTGTTGACTATGTGTTTACCCTGCAGTACAAACAATAACTTTCCAAAATTTGAACTTGCATCCCAATGTCCCATTGACCCATTGAATGAATCTACAGAACCGCTCGAGGTCCCAAGATTAGCAATTGGGTAATCCTTTTTATACAAATACGAGTACTACAAAAATCATATCCGTCCATAATAAGAGTTTCAAAGGGAGTAAGAAAGAAAAAGAAAGAAAGAAAATCTCAAAAAAAAGAGAGAAAGAAAGAAAGAATGTCACAGGCGTGGTGGAGCAATAATATATTCAATGGACCGACCCTGTGCTGCGGATTCAAGGGTCGTGCATGCATCTCCTGCTGCCCTCTCTCTAACTCTAATTTCGCCATCGCTCTCTGCTTTCCATGCACACCATTTCCCTTCCGGACAATTTGCGCTTTACGAAAGACCCGCCGCCATACCGTCGTTTACTTGCTTTGACCCTTCAGAGCGTGCTTAGTATTTCGCCACGAGAGGTTGAATTCCTGGCGAGGCTTTGCTAGCCGTTCGACAGGTTGAGCAGGGCGAGCTGTGTAGTAATCTTTGGTACGGGCTGTTATTCGCATTAATCTGGCCAATGTTGTGCTTGGGTTTTGAATTCTTGATCTGGGTGTTTAGGGTTTTGGACTGATCTGGGAGCTTTTTGGGTTCTTGGAGCGTTGATGGAGTCTTTCTCCTGTTCAAAGGTTTGATTTTTCTGGGAGAATGGCGTCAAAGTTTTGCATGAACGAGCACTGCCGCACCACGACGTCGTCTGACTGGAAAAAAGGCTGGGGCTTGAAATCCGGTGGATTTGCTACTCTCTGTTACACCTGCGGGTAACCTCTCTCTCTCTCTCTCTCTCTCTCTCTCTCTCTCTCTCCCTATTTCAATTGGCTTGTATCCCAGTGCAGTTCAGGACTGGGGATTTTAAATCCCTGAATTAGCTCTTGCATCAATTCTTGTTATTTTTGCTAACTTAGAAAGTATAATGTGAGGTAGAAGCTTTTGATTTTGACTATGTGAAGGGTTCTTTTGGGATGTTTGTCCAAAGGGCATAGGTTAATCCTACTGGAATCGATTGTTTCATTGGTAATTTATGGTAATTTTTAACAACTTCCTGGATAAATTTAAATTTCATAGGTTTCTTTTAGCACAAGAATATAATAAGTTATGCTAGACCTGTTTTGGTGCCCAGGTGGCTTGTGTTGATGCTTAACTGCTATCTTACTCTGTAACTTCTGTCTAAGTTCTGAATGTTTTGGTTACATTATGAATGAACTTCAGATCTGCGTTTGAAAAGATAGCTTATTGTGAGACATTCCACCTGAATGAATCTGGTTGGAGGGAATGCAGAATGTGTAGAAAGGCAAGTATGACTACAACCATGACCAAATACTCTACAGCTTTATTATCCTTTTTCTTCCTCTCACTGGACATCACTTGACAGCCTATTCACTGTGGGTGCATTGCATCACAATATCTGTTTGAATACATGGACTTTGGAGGCATAGGATGTTTAAGCTGTACAAGGTGTTTGGGAGGTCACACTTTAATGCCAATACAGGTAAATATATTGCAAAGATGGTTTTGAATAGTATTGAGGACTATTGACTATTGACATGCATCAGATCAAAATATCAATGGGCTTGTGTAGTAGTGGTAGTTAGGATAAAGGGGAAGAACAAAACGTGCTCTGATGGATGTTTTAACAAATGCTCTCTCCATTCTATAATAAATGTTTCTTTATGGAAAAATGTTTCTTCCGCAAATCATTCACTTTATAATTCCAAGAGTGCATTATTTTCTTATTTTTCAAAGTTACTCTTCTCCATTTACGAATGTAATATACGACTAATATTTTGAAACACTGTTAGTGGTATCCCAGTAATATCGTAGTGTTTTTATCTTGACTTCAGAAAAAATATGTTACTTCTTAATATGTGTGCATCCACAACTAAAAGAGAACGAAGGGAGTGTTATGAATGTAGATGAATATTTTTTTTCTTGGGAAGGTAAGAAATTGAGCAATGTCCTCTATTTAGATAGATAAGCCTGTGTGAAGTTTCGTTTCTTTTTCTAGCCGCGTTTACCTCTCTAAGAAACCTAACAGGGGAAGTAATGAAGAGGAGGAAAGCAAGAGGCGAAGAGCAAAGGATTAAGACATGAACTATAAAATGGATTTTATGCCTCTTGTTGAGTGCATCCTTTTTTTTTATCATGTAACCCAAACCTTTTTGCAAAGTTAAGGTATCTTAGGATGTATGCAAAGCAACGCTTAGAGTATCTTAACAGATGCCAACAAAAAACTGGGTTTACCTAAACGTGATGTTTTGAAAATGTGATCATTCGATAACTGTTTGTGCAGATACCTAATGAGGATGCTCCTAGTGGCATCTTGGGTGTGACAAACAGTGCAGATACACAGCATATTCTTTTTGAAAATAAAATGGATCAAAATATTTTTGATAAGAGAAGGCTTCTGCAATTTGGAAATGGTGCAGATGCAAGTGAACCTGTTCACCTTTTTCAATTTCAAAACCATGACAAAATAAGTCAGGAGGAGTCAATCATCCCTGCCATGGAAGTCAGGTTGTGCATCCCAAATCACAACCAGCAATCTCCCAAATCTTCTTTTGTTGAAAATCCAGAAAATTGCATATCAAATAGGACTGTAAAAGAAACTGCCAAATGTTTTAACCAGCCATCTCTAAATTTCTTCATGAGCACTCCCATGGGCACTTCGAGCTCGACACTACCTGTTTCTTCTGGGGTTTCTCCATTTCAACTAGAGCAGAAACCACACCATATCTTGACCAAGCCACCCAAAGCTAGTTCAAATTCCAGGTTTGAATCAAAAAGTGGAATATCTACCCCAAGGCGTTCTGCAAGGCCACTGACTGAAGGGCGTGGCAGTAGGAATCAGATGTTGCCACGATATTGGCCTAGGATTACAGACCAAGAGCTGCAGAAGTTATCTGGAGAGTATCCCTCTGCTCTGTATTAAATTATCCGGTCATCTTGGATTTAATTAACATCTTCCTTTTTTTACTACTCGGCTCTGTTTTACCTTCACTCCTACTTAAAGCTTGAAATCCACTATAGTGCCATTGTTCGAAAAGGTTCTGAGTGCCAGTGATGCTGGCCGGATTGGTCGTCTGGTCATCCCAAAAGCATGTGCTGAAGTAAGTTTTCTGTTTCACCATAGTGTTTTTTGGGATAGTCTGGAAGTGCTCATTGTATCGCCTATCACTGCCTGAGGACTCAATGTAATTTGTCTTTGTAGGCGTATTTTCCTTATATTGAGCAATCTGAAGGAATGCCCATAACGATGCAAGACGTTAAAGGTAAAGAATGGACATTTCAATTCAGGTTTTGGCCCAATAACAACAGCAGGATGTATGTTCTTGAGGGTGTTACACCCTGTATACAGAATATGCAATTAGAAGCTGGTGATACAGGTATCCCCTGCTCTCTCTTTTTTTTCTTTTCTTCACATGGAGATACTTAGAATTGACTCAAAACACTAACTCCAAATGAAATATTGGGGTGAATAACTGTTGGGTAGAACAATTTTTTCATGAGAGTCCGATATCTATCTCAATTTTGAAGGGGGATTCAATTCCCTGATCGGCGAGGTTAACATCTGGATCCATAGGCATCAATTGGTTTGCAATCTAATATACCTGCTCTTTTCAACATATGCAGTGGGGATTTTGCGACCTCAATCCCAAGGAAATTACTTGAGCTTGGCAATATCTCTGTTCTCAAAATGCTGCTTCTATAGGTGTTGTTATAACCAAGATATATTTCATCAACATCTCCAGTGATCATGGTGTCATCTTTACATTCAACGAGATGTATGCTTTTACCATTGCAATGTTTGAAAAACACAACAATCAACCTAGCACCAGGCCACTCCAAAATTTAGAACTAGTACACTAAATCTTCCAATCCAAGCACAATGAGAGGTTCAAACCATAGAGGGAGCGTTTCAATTTACAGACTTCTTCCTCAAGATTTATATGCAATACATTTTTAATGTCCAATTGAAGCTGTTTTAGCCACCAGGGGGAAAGTGTCAGTATAGCCAACCCCAACAACCTAGCACGGAAGTGGAGATTCTTTTCTCTCATATCTCCACAAGAAGATGAAATAAGGAGTTGGAAGCCACCACTTTCATTTCTCTTGTCCTCATTTATCTTCTAACCAAATGATCAAACCCCTATATTTATTTCTCTCCTATACCCGTGACCCTAACCATTAAGAGGTAAAAGTAGACAGTGTTATGCATATGGAGTACAAACACTAGTAAAGCATGCCCAAATATTTTGTGAAACACAACAGAGAGAAGTGTGCCTAACAAAACAATTTGATTTCTTCATTCCTCTATTTGGTGAGAGTGTATTGTTGTTATTCTTATATATTTGATTTATCAAATCTAAATCCTAATCTTCTTATTCCAAAAGTTACTTTCAGTCGAATAGATCCTGCCGGGAAACTATTTATGGGTTTCCGGAAGGCAGTGATTATTAATGCTGTAGCACCCGTTGGGCTTCAAACTTCCTTATTGGTCTCTCTCTCTCTCTCTCTCTCTCTCACAGCAGTCTTTTCACTCTTTAGCATCATACTAATGTGTTTTTTATTACAAACAGGATTCTAAAAATCCAGTCATTTCCAATAGCATCTGTTCTACCGAAACTCCACTTTTTGGTGCCACTGACAACCAAGCTGTGTGTAATCTTCTACCAGTCATCCTTTTCTTTATTACTCTATTTGTCCCGCAAAAATAGAGTCTTGTTTCATCAAAGTATATGTTTTAAATTTTGGTAAGTTACAACTCTTGTAAACTACCAATTCTACACATGTCTTTACAATTCTTTTTGTTATTAAACTGAATCTAACATATTTAACCTGTTTGGAACAATTTTTGCAAAATTACATTAATTTCAATGAAAAGTAGCTTCTTTTGTTGAAATATGACTCTTTTTGGGACAAAGAAATGTTTTGAAACGTGAGTCTTTTTTGGGAGTATCTTCTATTGTATATAAAGAAGTTGTCTAACCGGAATGCTAATAGATGCCAAAACATGAGAAGGATGGAGGCAACGAAACTGACAATTTCTTGCAAAGGAATGGGATTGTTCCAGAGAAGAAGAAGATCCGGAACATAGGCTGCAAAAACAAGAGGCTCCTGATACACACAGAAGATGCTATGGAGCTGAAGATCACTTGGGAAGAAGCGCAAAATTTGCTCTGCCCACCTCCAAATGTGAATCCAACCATAATCATGATCGAAGACTGTGAATTTGAAGAATATGATGTAAGTGAGTAAGTCAAATCTCTTTAGGGTTAATCTAACAGCATATTCTTGCCTCCTGATACCCCTCATACGTCACTAATTGGAAGAACATAATCATTCTTGCGATCTAGGAGCCACCAGTTTTAGGAAAGAGGACAGTGTTCACTACTCCATCATCTGGGTAAGGAAATTTTTGGTTCAAGTATTACAAATTATACTACGTATTTTAAAAAATCTCTCTGGGCTCAATGGGCTCGTATTCGCCTTTCCATGCTGACATACATTACATCTTATGTAGGGAGCAGGGACAATGGGCGCAATGTGACAATTGCTCCAAATGGCGTAGGCTGCCTGTGCACGATCTCCTACCCTCAAATTGGACATGTTCAGATAATATTTGGGACTCAAACAGGTCCATACCTTTCTGACCGTAACCTTTAACATCGACTCCCTCTTAAAAGACTGTACTGTTTCAGAACTTTTTTTGTCCCCAAAAAACATTCTATTTCAAATTTCCAATCAAAGAAGCTAATTTCCATTTAATTCACTGTAAAACTTCCCAACAAATTTTCCAAAAAGTTTAAGTAAGTTACACTTAGGTAAAAGAAACAAATAAGTATAAAAATCATCGTAGAATTGGTACTTTACCAAAATTGTATCTAGTTGAAACAAAGACATTTTTTTGGATGGATGGAGTAATAAATATGTTAAGGCTTTGTTATATGGGTTTATATCTCCTTCGTCTCACTGTATGAACATGTGCTCCAGATGTTCGTGTTCTGCCTCAAGTGAGATGAACCGAAAAGAACTTGATCCATTCCTTAGAGATAGCAACAAGGGTATGAATTACATACAATGCATTGTGATCTCAAATTATTCATTATGTTTATGTATCACTCCCTACCCTCTCCTCCCCACTAATTGGTTTCCCACACTTCATTCCATAAGAATGAGTGAAATTTAATGCTTGTTAGAATTACCCCTCCCCAATTTTTTTCATCGTAGAAGAAACCAAGAGGCTAAGCAGTGGTTGTGGTGAACCATCTTTAAGAGACAGCAGCAGCAACAGCAACAACTTGGGTGGGACAGAGGAACCACCTTGTACCACGAAACATCCTCGGCACCGCCCCGGCTGCACCTGCATTGTGTGCATTCAGCCTCCGAGTGGGAAGGGCAAACATGACCCCGCGTGTAAGTGCAACGTGTGCTTGACCGTGAGACGCCGGTTCAAAACCCTCATGCAGCGTAAGAAGAAGAAACCAACAGAACGTGGGGCAGAGACTGCGCAGGCGAAGGATGGGACTCTTGGTCGTGTTTCTGTTGACGAACCGTGTTTGGTGGGACAGATGAACTGTCCAGAGAACGGTGGTGATCCCTATCCAAACCGGGATCGCAGCAGTACTACTAGCAAGGGACAGTTGGACTTGAACTGCCATCCTAATGAGAATAAGGCAGGCAGTTGAAGGGTAACCAGCCCACAAACACACTCTTTCTGTCCTTTTTTTGTACAAAACCCTTAGGAGTTGATCTTAAGAGTACCCTACATTCCGGCCACCATATATTCTTTGGTGCTGTTGGGTTTCTGAGTCTTATATATATCTAAAAGTTCATAAAAGTGTACATTCTTTAGATTGCAGCATTGTATTGTGTGATTGGGAAGTTGCCAAAGATGAGGGGGGGGGGG
>OOIL02001568.1:906421-968991 GCA_900332095.2 Cuscuta campestris | reverse complement strand
GGGGTGTTGGAGATTATAATGCAGAAGAGACTGTAAGGGTAAGTTGCACTGATTTCATATGTATTTCGTTAACCTATGTGAATGGGAATATATGTATAACGTTGATCTTTGTATGTGAAAAGAATGTCATTAAATTTTTTTGTACACATTTTTTAAATGTCCAGGTGGAGAATGATGTGGAGAAGCAAAGTAGTGAAGACAGGGGACCTGGGGGATCCGATGTGCCTATCGCTGTCTTAGGTGAAAAGAAGGGGGTTAGTATATGCTCAACTACCTTGTACCTTTGAGTTTTGTATGAATGAGAATATGTTCCTATAAGTCTGTTCTTAAACACAGCAAACATGTGGTCAGTGTGTAAACATGCCCATGAAACATGTGGACAGTGCGTCTGCTAACATCCTCCATTGTAAGTAATAACATGGCCCATGAGACAGGTGGACAGTGTGTGTGTTAATGGACATGGGACAGTGGGTATGTAAGAGCCGATTGAAGGGCAGTGTTTATATTACTATAAAATTGGAGAGTAATAACAGTCCCCCCTAAAGGGTATGGACAGTGTGTGAGTTATGTGTTATGGACAGTGTGGGGTATGCCCCAAGTCAGGGCCATTGAGTCAAACACATAATTGGATACGGCTTGGGCAGGGAGCTAATGTAAAATAGATAGGGGACAGTATAGCCGGATAACATTTTATGAACATTAAAGTATGTTAGACGGTTCTTCTAGGAAATACATTTAAGCACATATTTTTTTGAGTCCTCGGTGTGGAATGTGATATCAATGAGGAATTCTCTAATACACGTGGCCTGTATGGGTACAATACGTTAAAACCTTAAAAAAATGTAGGTGGTGTTAGTGGACTAGCATTTTTCATGTGTGTGGATTAGATTTACTAACATGCTCTTACTCTTTGATGGCAAATTCAGGTTGTTGATAATGGCGGCAGTGTAGAAGGTAATGGCATGGGGTTGAATCTGGAATGGAACGGAGTCACATCCACGCAGCTGAGGGAGGTAATTTTTTCTATTAGATTATCAGTGAGCAATATGGTGTGAAAATTATATTCAATGTACCTGTTGCCATCTAAAAAGTACACACTGTTGTTGTAGTTATGTAATGGGGTGGGTTTTGATGATTGGCCAATGGGTGATCTGCAAGTTGTAGAAGCGGATACGGTAGTCAATGAAAGTCACATAGAAAACGCAAACGAAGAAGAGATCCATTGCACGCAACTTGTGGTGAGTAGCGTTGCGCTTTGAATAATGTTTTCATGTGTTGTGAATATCCTATCAGATACTAATGTGTTGTAACATATTTGTTAAATGTTGTGGAAGGAACACAACCCCGGGGGGCATGGTGATGCATATGCTCGACCAAAACGGAAATTGAAATCTCCTGAGAGGTTCACCTTTTCAGATAAAAAGGCTGGTGAACAACGCAAACGAGCAAAAAGAAGGGCTGGTGTTATTGGAAATAAGTCATTATGTGATGAACTGTGCCTCGGTCCTTTCACCATTGAGCCAATGGACCCTCATGAGGTAGGGGTGTTAGAGAGGGTTGACACCTTCATGAATAAGGGTCTGCTGAAAAAGCCAAAGAACCTGGGACGGAGATACACTGCTACAGATGAAAAGCTCAGTGCAGATGCTATAATGGCGCTTGATGATGAGGAGGACACCTTGAGCAAAACATGGTATTACAACCTCTATTTCCCTGATGGGTGCCTATCAAACCTGGTATGTCAAATCTAGTAGCGGTTGCTTGTACTGTGTAAATCTTTATCAAATTGTTTTATAGTGGTGAATATAGTTTGAAACGTGGAGTTTTAAATGGTCAGTATAGGGTGTAATGCCTCATTGTGTTTTTTAGGGTGAGTATGTTGTTTTTTTAATACTCAGTGTTGTGTGACTCTTAAGGGCCAGTGTAGTGTTGTTTAATGGTCAATGTAGTAAGAATTGAGTTTTTTAAATGGTCAGTTTTGTTTTTTCAACGGTATATAAATTGTTGTCTCCATGATGCATGGTCATTGCGTTTTTTAGAATGGTCAGTGTGGTATGGTAATGGTTAGTATGACCAGAGTAGAACAGTGCAGTGTAGTACTTATATTGTCAGTGTGCTTTGTTTTCATGGTGTTTAAAAACATGTTTCAGAGAATCTGTGGGCAGTGAGCCTGAGGAAGTTGTAGGATAGTGTTATTTGTGGGTTTACATAATGAGTACTAATTGGTGTGTACATGTGTCTATTCGAACACTGATTTTTTCGTTCTTGTTTGCTTATGTTTTCTTTTTGTAACCTTGTATGGTACCTTGAGTTTATGCTATTTAATGATTTGTAGTATGAATTTTTTTACTGATGGCAGCATATGAGTGTGGCATTTTTTTTCTGTAAAAGAAAGCCGCCGATTTCGATCTGGAGCAAAAGTTTGCAACTACAAGCCCAGCATTTGTTGAGTTAGTGTGTGTGTTATATGAGCGTGTTTTGAAAAGAGAGATTACAGATACTGATGCAGCACAGAATACGGACATGTTGAACACCATCAAAGGAAATAACATGGAGTATGGACGTGCGTGGTCCGAAGCGGATTTTGTGTACATGCCACTGCACACAGGCTCTGAATGGGTACTAGTTGTAGTAGACATTCGTGGAAAACTCATCCAGGTTTTACGACACGAATGTTTACAAAGGGGGTTTCTTGAAGAAATTGCACCCATTTTCGCCGTCTTTGCAGGTCTTTCTGCCAGTTTTAATGGATAAGTTGGCGGTATATAAGCACATTACGGATAGCGAAGAATCTCACACTGCCTTTCCAGTTGAACCTATACTGACGCGTCCGCAGAAAAAGGACGGGTAAAACTTTTATATCCTGATATGGGTTTTTATTGAGGTGTTACTGTTGTCCGTTAAGTAGCAAAGTCTAGTTAAAAAGTATTTGAATAATATTTGAATTTATAAGTGCATTTTACTCTTTTTATTACAGACCAAGCTCCTGAATTTTGTGATAAAGATGGCAGAGCTTCTGATGATGGGGAGAGAAGTGATTGAAATTGAGCCAGGACAAGTAAATACATATCGGAAGAAAATTACTGCGGACCTATTAATGTATGCTTCCTTTCAAGGACTCTAAATGCCGGGCATAGCAGTGTTATTTAAGTGAATGCATGGTTGCAACCGTCATGGAGACTTAGATCTTTGATACGCGCTAAAAAAACAGAATGTTATCTTTTTTTCTTTTCTATGTCCTTTTTTTAAATTTGGAATACTTGTAGTTTTTTCAGGTAGTATTGAAAATGTTAACCCGTTGAGTTTTGGTTATCGAATATTCATTTTGTTAGTAGAAGCGTGGTTATTTTAGAAGAAGCATAGTGAATATTAGAATGGTGGAACAATTACAAGCTGACCTATACTTGTGCAGTGGCTAGGAATGATGTGTTTTTAAGGGTCGGTGTAGTGTGAAATGATGCTTTTTATAATGGTCAGTATAGTGTTCTGTAATGGTCATTAGAACGCGCTATATCCATGCCGGTTGGTCTATGTGTTTTGTTAATGGTCAGTATATTATGAAATGGGTAGTATGACCAGAGGAGATTAGTGCAGTGTATTGCATACATTGTCAGTGCTAATTATTTCCAAAGCATTAAAAAACATGTTTCGGATAATCTGGGGGCAGTAACATATGATAAAGTTGTGGGCAGTGGTACATGAGAAAGTTGTAGGACAGTGTTATATGTGGTTTAAAAAATTAGTACTGATTTGTGTTTACAAACTTCTATTAGAACAATGATTTATTTATAAAACTATACATAGTAATTCGCACTAGAAAACATTAAAAGGACCGAATATGTAATGAGGTTTTATTATAAAACAAATTAAGAAGAGGGCAGTACTACTAATAAAACTTTGTTCCTATGGTCAAGCAAAATAGAGAATGACACTAAAAATGGCGTCCAAAAGCAGCTAATAAAAAATCGTTTTAAAGTGAAATGCATTTCTTCTGTTAAGGAACCTAAAACTCTGTGGTGCAAGATTGATTTTGCTCACGAACGACATACTGGAAGTGGATTAGTACATGTTTTTTTGTTATGTCCGGACATTGTGCAACGTGAACAAGTCTGCCTCCTCCTCTCTCCGTTAGATGGAATCCTTCTCTTTTTTGGCCTTCCTGGTGGACATTTAGTGCATGAAGGCGGAAAACATGGGATAGTGGCGACTTCATCAAGGACTATCCATGAGTCTCTAGTAGGAATTGGGTGTATGACCCCATTATACGCAAGTTTCCACTCCACACTTGTGTAGAATGGGGATATGTAGTCATAACATGATAAGCCTGGCCTATTGCGTATCGCGGCAACTGCGTGAACACAAACAAAGTGATCTAGTTGAAACTCCCCACATGTGCAGTTCCTCTCACGGAAATTGACAACATAAGACCTTCCTTTTTTATCAACAACCAAGTACTCATATGAGCATGACGGCTGAACCTAAACAAAAAACGGTAAGAAAATGATAGTACGGGAATAGCGAAATGATGTGATTAAATGAATATGAATGTGAAAGTGTACCATCATAACCGCAGATGCCACATGTAGAGCAAGGAGATTGATAAGTACATTTTGTACTTATTATTTTTCTTATAATTAAACGTTTTTTGTATGTAAATAAATTTAATTAAGGTAAAAATATTTATTTTCTTTTCTAAATTTCTCAAAATGTCATTTTGTTTATAAAAAAAAGTGTGTCCAAAACAAATTTAGAATTTTCAAACAGAAACTGGTTCAAACAGGATAAAAACTTGAAAGAAAATAAAATATTTGAGATGTTTAAGCTCAATTTCGTCCATAGCTTCAGAAGAGAAAAATGTTCAGCACAAAAAATGGAGCTTGCCACAGAAATTCGAAGCCCAAAATCCAAGGTTGGGCCGGGCGACCCGCTGGGCGCCCGCCCCGGACCCAGCCCCGGGATCCAAATGACAGATATAAGCAAGTGGCGGATAGGGTGCAGTGATAATTCAATCGTCTGCGGGGCGACCTGTCGGGCGACCGCCCCGGATCCAGCCCCGGAATTCAAACGCATAAGTTTGGCAACTGGCAGCAACTTGAGGCGGAATATTCGGATATTCCTCCTAGGGCGAACTTCCGGGCGGCCGCCCCACACCCCGCCCCGGAGATTCCTAGGCCTATAAAAGGCAGCGTCGATCAGCCTTCTCAAATCATCATCAGTCTCCATTTTCCTCTCTCCATAGCAGCGAAATTTGTAATAAAAATTGTAGTTTTATTTTATTTTGGGAGTTTCAGTTCCAGTTCTGTTCCAATTCCGCTTTTCTGGAAGTTGTAAGTTTCTTTAATTAATATTATAAACATGTTTTGTTATTAAATTTTTGCACTTTTTATTATTACTATGTCTTTTTAAACGTATTAGGAATGTGAATTGAAATTAAGGTAGTAGGAATGTAGGAAAAACAATTATGTTGGAGTATTAACTTTAATTAATTAAAATGTTAAGTTGCTAGTAATTGTTGAATGTTCTAATTAATTAATCTGGCCAATTTATTAATTAATGTTTGAAAAAAATTATTATGTCCATTTGTCAATGAATGAGAAAAATAATTTAGTCAATCAATTCTAGCACATTAATAATGCCTAGAGATAGGATAAAATTAATGGAGTTATTGTGACAGAATTACTCACTAGCTAAATTAATTAGTTAATTTAATAATCCAACTAGTTAATTTATCTGAAAAATTCCTACTACCTGAAATCAATTCATATTCCTTTTTATCAACCAATTACTTTATTACTTTTTCCAACTTAGTTTAATTCCAAACCACAAACACTTTTCGAATTTAGAAGGCTTCCAAAACCAATGAGTAAAACTTTGCCTAACTAGATTTTAATAGAAAATTTATTTTAACACCAATCCACGTGAATACGACACGGGAATAAATCAATCTCTTTTAGAGTGAAATTTACTACCGCTAAAACTCTTTCGTCAGAGATCAGATTTACATTGTTTGGTCAAAATAGTAGATGTTGATTGAGCAAGTTCCCTACGATCGTGAAACCATTTTTGCATTCGTCCAACAATGAAATCAACAAGCTGAGCGATGGGGTATTCTCGGGGGGTCGCGTTAACACTATTCATGGACTCCGCATTGTTCGACATCATTATGGAATAGCGGTTCACATTGAAACATGATCTGGCCCACTTCTCCATGCCGATGGAATATAAATATGGTCTAATCCTCGGATCCTCATCGTCTAGTAGGCTCAGGTACCGATCGCAGTAGGACTTTGTGGGTGCACGTGCAGCAGCAAAAAATTTCCATCTCAGTGCTTTCTTAGAACCATTAAATTGTGATTTAATATTCCCCAAAATGTGATGAACACAATGACCATGAGGAACACGGGGGAAATGTGCCTTAGCAGCCTTGATGATCGCACCATGACGGTCAGATAAAACGTATTGCACTGGTCGTATACTGAGGGCTGCCTTGAGTTTTAAGAAAAACCAATCCCAATTTGAGTCATTCTCAGCATCACAAATTCCAAATGCCAAAGGAAATATTTGTTTGTTGCCATCGTGAGCAACAGCAGTTAAGAGGGTGCCCTTATAATATGATTTCAGGAATGTACCATCGATAACCAAAATCGGGAGGCAGTGAGCCCAACCAACCCTCCAAGCCGACAGAGAGAAAAACATATTCTGGAAAACACCTTCAGAAGACCTTGTGATGTCTATCAACAAACCTGGATTTGCCCGTTCGAGCATGTAACACATGGCTGACAGCATGGCGTACGACTCTGCATCATTACCGAATGCAAGCTGCATTGCTCTCTTCTTAGCAGACCATGCTTTCTTGTATGACATGGAAATGCCGTGATCCCTACACATGTCCGTCATAATGGCCTTAGGCGGGTATGGTTTGTTGGTAGCATCACTGTACTTGTATTTGACTAAATCAGCAATGATATCATACGTAGCTTGACGTGTTCAACCCTGGCGTGCATCGATTGGGCATTGATGTTCATGATCATACCTGAGACAAGACAGCATAACATTAAGTATAACTTGATTTTTTTTAGGATCATTAATCTAATTGAATCCAATTTTTAAAACACACACGAGAAGAAAGAGATGTGTTTGTTAAACGTTTTTTGAGTAGAAATTTCATTAACATTTGCAGGAATGTCAAGACTAGAGAATTGAAGGACAGTGTGTACTCCATTTAAAAGTATGATATTTACAGACCCCATGGAGATTATGGACAGTGTGTGTGATAACCTGGTGTAGACAGTTTGCGTGGCAGACTGGAATTGAATAAGGTTTGGACAGTAACCTAAAGTAACATACATATGGGTATTATAGTGTAATAACAGGTTATACAGATTATATTGTGGACAGTAAGTGTGATTAGGCTCAATTTTTTATAGCACATTAAAGTATATGGACAGTGTGTCCAAATTCTTTTTTAGACATGTTAATTTTTGAGGCAGTGTGCGTATTGGAGTGTTGTGTATTGCAGCGTGTATTGCTACAAGTACTTAATGATATAATTGTTGAGAAAAAAACAGTCAACATACGATTTTCTTAGATGCATCTGTAAACGGAAGAATAAGACGTACCTACGGATTTGGAACATATCCGTGCGTGGTAATCGAACTGCCCTAACAGCCCAAGAACAACACCTGTTTTCCACACAAACGATGTGGAGAAGCTTCTTAGTCGACCTCTTAGTATGGAACTGGAACAGGTTAGAGATTGCCAACATTTTGAGATGGTATATCAAGTCGCCCTTGTTCTCATAAATCGCATCCAACTCAATTTTGGTTGGATCAAAGCGAGTTACAACTTGGAAATCAAGGTTGGTGCAAATATCATTTGCAGACAAGTGAACAGTAGAATTAACGTCGTTATCCAAATTTGGTTCACGTACTACAATGTCCATTGTGTAGCCACCGTTGTCCCTTTGGAAACTTGAAGGACAGTTAATCAAAGGTGAATCCAGTATGTGATTAGTGGACTGATGTGACGATGACACAGAACGTTTTATGCTTGCAACGTCATTGCTCTCATCGGACAATGAACTGAAACTCGATGGAGTCATACACAACGATTGGTCATTTGGAAAAGAAGAGCACATACCTACATCCGTATGGTCATTGTGGAAAAGCTCAATACACATAGGCAATGAATTCAAATCCAAATACTGCGATTTCATGGTGAGGTATGAATGTAAGCTTTTGTCATCATCAATCAAAACCGGATGGGGGGACAAATTGCACTTGTATGAAATCTTTAAAGTAGTATGCTCATTAACTTGGCCAAGTAGCGAACGAACGGCGTCAATAAGCATTCGAAAGGAACTCTCGAAAGAGATGATGAGTTCATGAAAACTCTTAGAAGTGAATGTGCCATCACTCTCCATTCACCATCCAGGCACAACAATACGCGAAACACGGATGGCGCTGGAGGCGCCGGCATGGATAACGAATTCAGCAACGAAGAAAACATGATAATGAGATGGGTAATCGATCCGGCGGGAGAGAATGTGGCGATTGAGGGGCTTGGAAAAAATTGAGATTAAATTCGCCAGTAACCGTAGTGAATGTGGCGATTGAGGCGCAGGAAGAGTAGGCGCACGAAGAGCAGCCGGAAGAAGAATATCGCAGGGAGGAAACGAGTGGGCAATCAGTTTGTTCCTGAAAATTAGGGATAATTAAGGACTTGTTTTCCAAAAATAAATAAAAACTAAAAGGAATGTTTTTTAGTGGGCTAGGTTTACGGAAGGGCATGCTAGGTATTAGGGGTGAAAATTAGTGCTAGTGAGAGAAAAAATTAGTAGTGGTGTTATTTAGGTAAAAACAACTATGATTTGGTGCTCCCTTGGGTAATTTTCACCTAGGGAATATCTTTTTTACTCAGTAAAGTTTATAACTATTTTTCTTACTTTGTTTATTTATTACTCCGTAATAATCTAACCGGCCTACCTCATTTATTATAATTCACCTACTTTTATTAAAGATTATTTGGTAAACTTGTACCATTTTAACTCCGATCTGCTTAAACACTATAAAAAGTCAGCTTGAAAAAAACTATATCAAACGGAAAACATATTTAACAAAAAAAATCATATTGCAAAGAACTTGTTTAGGTCGGAGGGAGTATTAGTTATTATCCTCCCCAAGAGCTTTTGTGAAGTTCATCGTCTATTTATACTTTTTTGTCATTTCACTGTAGTCAGATATTCTTGTAACTACAAACTTTTTCTGCTCATTTGTAAAAAGAATTATGCTGTAATAACACTAAAGTTGACACTACTATTGTTTCATACAGAGTAGATAATAATTTTTCATTGACAACCTGATGGCGTCAAACTCAATGTTATGATACCATTACTCGTCTAAAAAAATCGTCCCAATTATTTATGCGCACACACTAGCGAATTTTTAACAAAATTTTTTTATTTTTAGAAAAAAACTTTTTATCCATTCACATAGGCAAATTTTACTCATTATATACAAAATTTTACCTCTTGACTTTAAAATAATCTCGGTTTAAAATCATTTTTATTCATGTGTAGGAATTTGGTATGGAGGTGGGCACAAACGAATTTTACTCTCATTTGGACTTGTAATAACCGGTGTAAGAAGAGTCACAATTGGAATGGGCAAGTGGGCAACAAGTAAGGTTAATTGTCCTAACCCCATCGAATTAATTAATTACTCTTCATTAATTAGTCCAATTAATAATCCTAGTCCTACTTGGGAAACCTTGTCACGTACGTCTATACTTTCTTTCATCCCTGGCCTGGCCTATATATATGTGTGCACCCAAAAGTATTGTCTTTCACTTTCATCTTATTATTCTATAGTTGAAGAATAACATACAGAATCAGTCGACGACAATGGCCGGCGCCGGAGAAGGGATGAACGTGCTGAAGAAGCTCGACGAAGCCAAGACTCAGTACTACCACTTCAAGGCCGTCGTGATCGCCGGAATGGGTTTCTTCACCGACGCCTACGACCTCTTCTGCATCTCCCTCGTCACCAAACTCCTCGGCCGCATCTACTACCACGTCCCCGGCTCCCCCAGGCCCGGCACCCTCCCCCCCAACGTCTCCGCCGCCGTCAACGGCGTCGCCTTCTGCGGCACCCTCGCCGGCCAGCTCTTCTTCGGGTGGCTGGGGGACCGGATGGGGCGGAAGCGCGTCTACGGCCTCACCCTGCTCCTCATGTTCTGCTCCTCCGTCGCCTCCGGCCTCTCCTTCGGCTCCTCCCCCCGCGCCGTCATGGCCACCCTCTGCTTCTTCCGCTTCTGGCTCGGCTTCGGGATCGGCGGCGACTACCCTCTCTCCGCCACCATCATGTCCGAGTACGCCAGCAAGAGCAACCGCGGCGCCTTCGTCGCCGCCGTCTTCGCCATGCAGGGCTTCGGGATCCTCACCGGCGGTGCCGTCGCCATGCTCGTCTCCGCCGCCTTCGACCGCGCCTACAAGGCCCCGCCCTACGAGGCCGACCCGATCGGCTCCACGGCTCCCCAGGCCGACTACGTGTGGCGGATCATCCTCATGGCCGGGGCACTTCCGGCCGTGCTGACGTGGTACTGGAGAGCGAAGATGCCGGAAACCGCCCGGTACACCGCCTTGGTCGCCAAGAACACGGACAAGGCGGCGGCGGACATGTCAAAGGTCCTGCAAGAGGACATAGAGGCGACAGAAAAGGCGGAACCGAATGCCACGGGAAAATCATCCCCGCCTTTGTTCGGGCTGTTCACGAAGGAGTTCGCCCGGCGGCACGGGCTGCACTTGGTGGGCACGTGCAGCACGTGGTTCCTTCTGGACGTGGCGTACTACAGCCAGAACCTCTTCCAGAAGGACATCTTCAGCGCGGTGGGGTGGATCCCACCAGCGAGGACGATGAGCGCCACCCATGAGGTGTTCAAGATATCCAGGGCCCAGACGCTCATCGCCCTCCTAAGCACGGTCCCCGGGTACTGGGTGACGGTGGCGACCATAGACAGGCTGGGGAGGTTCGCGATCCAGATGATCGGGTTCACCATGATGACGATATTCATGTTCGCGCTGGCGGTCCCGTACGCCCACTGGTCAATGCCGGGGCAGCAGATATGGTTCGTCGTCCTCTACGCCTTCACCTTCTTCTTCGCCAACTTCGGGCCCAACGCCACCACCTTCGTGGTGCCGGCGGAGATCTTCCCGGCCAGACTGCGGTCCACCTGCCACGGAATATCGGCGGCTTCCGGGAAGTTGGGGGCAATTGTGGGGTCCTTCGGGTTCTTGTACCTGGCCCAGCCGCGGGACAAGTCCAAGGCGGACGCAGGGTACCCCGCAGGAATCGGGGTGAGGAACTCGCTCATCGTCTTGGCGGTCGTCAACTTTCTGGGCATTGTGTTCACTCTGCTGGTTCCGGAATCAAAGGGGAAATCTCTGGAGGAACTGTCAAGAGACAATGAAGAAACAGCAGTAGCTTCTCTGGAGGAAAAAGAGAAGAAGATGAATGCAGCAGTGACAGTCTAAAACCAGTTCTCTTACATTAGAGAGAACTTTATCCCCTTTATTGTTCTATTCATCATTCTTTAGCTATTTGTTATACTATTGGTAGCCTAGATGGTAGTTGGATTCTTTATAATTTCGTACCAGAGTATTTTTTTTTAGTGTTCTTAAACTTCCTAATTTAGAATTTCAAATGTTATAAAAAAAATGTATTTTATAGTTTATACTCTCCCCTGTCTAAAATTGAGAAATATGACTTTTTATTTAAAAATACATAAAAATAACACCCTTCAAATGTTATACTTCTGTTTAAACCCGACTTGGCTCCCAATCAAAATTTGAGCTAATAAATAATACTCTCCCTGTCTCAATTTAAATTGCTATGTTTCGGTTATCATGCTAGTCATTTTCATCAATTTTGATGTCACAAGTTGCACTTTTGGTTAATATTAGGCTCCAACTGATTCAATCCCTATAAATCACCTCTATTCACTGAATAATTGAATAAAAATAGAGCCCAACCCTATGGTTAGGAAGGAGAATTTACAAAATATTAACAAACATAGATACTCATAACTTGGCCAAATACTCTATAAAGTATTTTATTTGAACAAACATAATCTATTTTCCTGCATTGTCAACACCCAGCAACAGCTCTTCACCAAGATTGAGTAATCAATGTCTAAGACAACCTCTTCCAAAAAGCCCCTAAATTTTGGGGGCACTACCCTCTAGACCGGCCCTGCCCAATGGCTTTGAGAGACAAAAAGGATATACAAGGGTTTCACACTTTCACCAGTAAACCCAATTGAGTTTTGCTCTAATGGTCCCGTTAATACCGCGTCATGTTTCTCCACTTGTCCTTTAAGTCAACCTGAACAAAAAGATCTTGGTTTAAGTACAAGCAAGAATATCATAATACGAATTAACCATTGCAAACGGCTATTAGCCCGCGTTTGGTTGCGGGGATTTCTGTGGGGAGGGCAACATACCGAGCAGTTATTTTGAAGTCTGAGGCTAAGAAATAGGAAGTACATAGTAAAACAAAAAACAATCATCCCCTCTATTTCCTTCCAGGATTCCCCAACCAAACAAGCCCTTAATTTCTCACCTCAGTCCTGTCTTCAAATATGTCGCGATAAGCATGTAGAATGAACTTCCAATTTCCCTTCCCAAACCTTCAAATAAAAAAAATCAGGAAATGGTTGCCATGATAGGTATTATCTTTCAAAGTTGAAGGAAGGAAAGAGCCTTATTCTTATTCTACTAATTTGAATAGATAAGAGGCTAAAAGCAATCACATACTTTTGGACCCCTGTCCTCAATGTATCTTCTTCTATCAAACTCCATTTTTTTATCTTTCTCCTCTTTGTCAAATTCTTTATCTGATACTCCTTCAAAGGAGAAGAATTCCTCTTTTGAGGGCTAGGTAACTGAGGTCTTCTTCCATGACTGGGTGATCCTTCAGTTGAGCAATTTTCAATGGAATCATCCCACTGCATAGCAATTGAGGTTAAAAAATGCATCAGCAAATACTCATGCAAACACATCTAATCTCCAAGTCATAATTTACACGCATAAAATGAAAATAGTCATAATTTTTTCTAATTAAAGGACACGAACCCTACAGCCTACACATAGTCTACTGTGATTTTGGGCGCATCGTACCGAACCTGTTCCAACCCCGTCCTAAAAGTTGATGGATTTTGGAGTTGAGAAAGTCCTTTTTTATTTCAATATTTGACAGATTCTTTCCCTACGCCTCTCTACTTTTTTAAGTAGGGGTAAGGTATGCATACGTACACTGTACACACACCCTCCAGAGACCCCACTCTCTGGAATTTTACTGAGCCTCTTGTTATAGTATTTCCCATCTCTTTGGAATTTTACTGAGCCTCTTGTTGTGGTATTTCCCATCTCTTTGGAATTTTACTGAGCCTCTTGTTGTGGTATTTCCCATCTCTTTGGAATTTTATTGAGCCTCTTGTTGTAGTATTTCCCATCTCTTTGGAATTTTAATGAGCCTCTTGTTGTAGTTTACCCAATGTCCGTTTATGGGAGATTATATTGAGCTGCATTGTATCCGACATTATTTTTTCCTCAAAATATTTGAACTTTTGAAGGGTGCAGACGTGCAGTAATGCAAGATTTAGGGTCCATTCCGTTCAACATATTTTTTGCAGCTTATTACTTATTCTAATTAAAATCACATCAGATCATATCAAACGAAATCTAATCAGATCACATCACATCCAATCAGATCATATCAGCTTTAAATATAACTACAATCTGATCAGATCAAATCAGGCGAACAGAACGCAACCTTACACCATGAAAACAAAAGCAATAATTTTGCATTGTACATTTGTTGAAAACAAAAGCAATAATTTTGCATTGTACATCTGTTGAGAACAAAAGCAATAATTTTGCATTGTATTCAAGAGCATTTACGAAAAGAGCCCTTATCACATGAGAACAACGGTTGAAACCAATGAGTGGTTTAATTCTTTGTGTACCTATGTGCCTAATATATGCAGTCCTTCCAGTTTTCTCAAATTAACTTCCAATCTTATACACAATTTTAAATTGGTAAGCTATTATTTGACCTGTTTGTAAGAATAATTGAATAAAGGTTGAATTCTGATTGACCCCAAGTATTCCAATTTGAAGTTTTTGGCCTGCTATTACAACAAGCAATTTCAGCCCCACCAATTGATCCCTTTCCCAATTTTTGGGTCTAAAAGCATGTGTTATATTTATACGCATGTTGACGAGCACTAATGTGACATTGCAACTAAGGGACTTGAATGGAGAAAAAACAACACAGAGACATGAGCATCCATATCATTTTCTCCTCGAAATTGTGGGGGAGGGGGGCTTGCATCCAAGGGACCAAACCTGCTATTTTCAGAAGTGGAGACCAACACCACTATATTGGGATATCTAAGGGATCAAAAGTAGAACTCTGCATTTTAATAACATACGGATGGCACGAGAGAAACACAAAAAAGAAAACTCACCTCAATTGCATGGGCCGTACTACTCCGCTCCATCAAGCTTCGCTTGGATGGATGAGCTCGATGTGGGCTGCAATTGTTATTCAGATTTCCCCCATTTGTTGCAACAACACCACCAGTGCTTCCAACCACAGGACAAGTGGCATTATCAGGATTTTCTTGTATGTGTGGATTGCCTGAATTTCCCCTAGCCATATCACACATAATGGTTGCAGCGATGAGTAGAGCATCTTGCAGTGGATCCTTAACCGCAGCTTGCAACTCCATGGAACTTTTTTCAAGTTCTTTTTGTGCATTACTGACCTTTGGAGTATCTGGCAAGCCGCACTGTCTGTTTGATGCTTCAACTCTTGGGTCATCCATATCAGCAATCTTAGCTCCTCTGGATGTGCCGCCCAGGGTTGCTCTAGTGCGCTTACATGCAACATGCTTTTGCTTAGTCGCCGGTTTTCCATTTAGAAACTCTATACCAAAAAGAAAATCGTTTCGTAGTGTGAGCAATTATTATTTTAAAGCCATGTAAGATGTACTCCATATCTTTTAAATCTAGTTTCAGGTGTTTGTAAGCATACTATGACAAAAATAATTGTATTTTAAAATCAAGATGATAGTAATATTAATATGACTACAATGCTACTATTGATAGTTTTTAAGCAATATGTAACATTTTTTATGGGGGAGGGTAATGTTGGAAATCGGAAAATGATCAATTGATGGTCTCTTACAATTTTAATATGATCATTACTTGAGAACAAAATGCAGTAAAAGCAACAGCTACAGATAACAAAGAAAGTACTCTGTAATACGGTAAATCTTTTTTATCGGAAGAAAAAGGAGGAAAACAAGACCTATGAAAAACAAAAAATTAATTAAACAAGGCATGAAACTATAGGTATCTCAAAGCCAGAAATGGGTACACTACAATTACTAGAAAACATCAGCATTGATAATAATGCAAATTTTAACCAACAGAAAAAAGTAAAAAGGGTACAAAAAGCTCGTGGAAGCAATTATAGGGGCACGTCTCACCACTACTAATTGAGAAATGGGATGAGAATATAAAATTTACTACCTTTATCAATATTTTGGTGCGTCTTTGCCTGGCCAGAACTTGGCAAAGATGCGACCTTCCCCGTACATTGACTCTGATCTTTTCTGTTCTCTGATATGAGAGACTCTCTTAAATCATCGTCTCTCCTGAGCGTCGCGGCCACGAATTCAAGAAATGAAGGCCCCATTTTCTCCCTTGTTTCTTTAACAAACGCTTTCACAGTCCCGGCGGCATCAACCCCTTCACTCATTCTTATCACATTCTCACAGCTGTCTTCCCACACAGCTGCCTCGATATGCTCCCTCCAATTCGACAAATCCTCAGAGACAAGACCTACATTTTCCCATTTCTCCATTCTGCAGATCCTCTTCCTCCATAATCTTTTCACGGCACTGAAGTACTCGCCTTTATCACTTTTCTCCCCGCCTTTCTTCAAAAACCTCACAGTACAATCGACTGCCACAGCGCAATAAGCAGCTTTTAACGCTTCAGAAGCCTCAATTCCTTCTCGAAAATCCAGCTCTTCAAACTTCTCGAGGAGACCGACGATTTTCTCGGAAACAGAACCATTTGAAACTTCCGACTCGATTTCTCTTAGGAGGATAGACTTCGCGAGACCCGGGTTGTTGTCCGGAGGAGGGAGGACCCGAATAAGAGCCGCCAACGTTGCGTCGTCGAGAGGCTTTCGGAGGATGAATTCAAGAATCCACCGGGAGATGTCGTGGTCGATATCCATGAATTTTGAGGGATTGAAGAAAACCCTAAAATTGGATTTCGGTTTTGAAGTCTTGGAAAACACTAACGTGTTTGTGTTTCTCCTCAATTTTTCATAGCATCAGGTTTTTTATGAAATAGTTTCAGGGTTTTGACTTTTGAACGGGCAGTAGGGTATGTGTAAGACAAGTTTATTACACCAAATGAAAATATACATGGTTGATTCGAGGCTGTTTGGTGCCCCGTTCGTAAAATTGACGGTTTCTGTTCTCTCTAACCTTTACGGTAATTCCTCCTTTCCGCCCCGACCCGAACACACTCCCGCATCCCCTTCAATTGCACCCCACTAGTTGATTTTAACTTTGGAGTCAAAATTTGACTCCAAAGTCAAACTCAATTTGTGGGGTGCAATTGAAGAGGGTGAGGGTGTGTTCGGATTGGGGCAGGGTGGGGAGTTTACCGGGAGAGCTAGGGGTAGAAATTGTCAATTTTACGAATGGGCACCGGAGCACCCACAGGTCATCCAATGACATGGGGTTCCAATGTCATGGGAACTCCACCCTTTTAAAATAGACGTCGTGTCTTTATGATTCTACGGTTGTTACGTCAATATCCCTCTAGACTATAAATACTTTTCAAATCATATGTGAATAACTTTGCTACCCCCTGGAGAACAACTTGATTGTTAGATTGACACTCATTAATGACCAAATTGATGGTTGACAGAGTCAAAAAGATTCTTTCCATATATAGATATTGATTGGCGTTAGGCTTGCGGCTAAATAACAATTAGTTATTTTATATAGTCTTCTCCACTCTATATAAATATGTTGTACGCATTAGAGGGAGGAGGGGATATTTACTTCATTCTCACAAATTTGTACACTTGAGACAGAGTAAGGACTATAAATTCGGATACGAGAGTTCTTCCCCGATCTAGGTCATTCATGTTGTCTTTTTGTTTTTCTGTGCATTTACCTTGTCTGGTTGAACCCATCAACCCGGTCACCCGAAACCCAGTTCCTTTCACACCATCAAGAAGGCCGCTCAAAGTTGAGATTATGTGGATGATTTCCTGTGTTTATAAGCTGGTCAAAACTAGTTATAAACTGTTTTTAACTTATAAGTCAGCAGATGACTTGGATCTCTGTACTTGTAAGTTGACTTATATATTGCTTATAAGTCAGAAAAAATAAGTAGGGTTTATTTATTTATTTTTAAGATAGTTATTTTTGTTTCTCCGTTTTGATCAGATTACTAATTACTTATAAAATTATTCCTCAGATATTATGAATATCATCTTATGGATTATAGATTTTTCCCAATTTAATGTTATTTGAAGAGTACAAGTAAGCATAGTTCAGTCTGATCCAAGATATAAATTTGATATATATTCAAGACAGAACCAGAGATATGAAGACGAAGAAGATAGAATTAATAAGATATGATAATATTTGTGGGTGTGGAGATTATGCGGTGCGGTAAAGAATATTATCTTGTCCCACCAAAGATTACAAGACAAAGGAGTGGGGACCTTGATGAGATAAAAAGGCTTACTCCCTCCACTTTAAAAGCCAATGAGGAGAAAGGAAGGGGGAAGAGGCATACACTACAAGTTCCTATCACTGTTCATTTTCTTTTCTTTTCAGTTTATGAGCTCCATTAATGTTTTTAAACTCCTATTTTCTTGTAAATGTAAATTCCTCCGGAATTAATAAAAGCTCATCTTTAACATGTCACCGTAAAAAATTCGTAATTTTCTCTCGATTTGGGTTTCCACGCATAAATACTCTCTTTTTGCTTTATTTATTTATTTACCAGATTTTGCTATTCGGTGTGGTGCCGACCGATACCGAGTTGTCGGGTTTCGCCCCGAAAAAGCGGCTTTCATCATCACCAAATCCCCAAAAAAAATCATTTAAGTGATTTTATCTCTATGAATTTTTTAAACTTATAAGCAGTTTATAAGTAAAAAAACTACTTATAAATAATAAGGCAATAAGCACTAAGACTGATAATTTTTTCACCAAAACTGTTTACCAAAATTTTTTCTTATTTAATTGGTGTATTTGGTATTTTGGTTATTAAATTTGCAAAAAAACTAGTGCTCGGTACCCTTGATTTTGTAATAAGAGCTCGCAGGCCCCATCATTTTTAAAAGCAAACTTTGAAGTACATTAAAATATGTGAAAACTAACTCCAGAGGGACTTTCCGTCCATCTTTCTGTCATATTCATTTGCACCGTTATCTTTTCATCATCTTCCTCCTAAAAAATGCTACTAGGTAGCCCAATTTTGTAAGAAGAACCTCCATGTCCCATTTTTTTTAAAAATATACTCCGGGGTATTCTAAAATATCCAAAAACTTACTTTGGAAAGACCTTCCTTTCTTTTATTATTATTATTATTATTTCTCACCTTGCTTTGGATTGTCGCTGCACGTATAACAACAACAATAATAGTAATAATATAAATAATAAAATATTGAAACAAGGAATGCCCTCCGGAGTAAGTTTTTGGATATTTTAGGTTATCTCGGAGTACATTTTATAAATAATGAGACCCTAAAATATTTTAAATTATCCAAAATATACAAAAAAATAAAATATATTCCGGGTATCCTAAAATATCCAAAAATTTACCACGGATAGACTTCCCGTTTTTCCTTCATTTATTATTATTTTTTTTATTATTATTAGAATGTGTGCGGCAAAAATCCAACATGTCCTAATAGGTAAGAACGACGGCTAGTGACAACCTAGTGATAACCGTAGAAGACAATGGGGAAGCGAGTAGTAGTAGTAGTAATAGTAATAGTAGTAATAGTAATAATAACAAAGATAGCAATAGTAATAATAGTACTCCGCAACTTGAACCAGATCTCTGGTTCAATCTCGGCTCAGCTCGGATCGATGGCGGTTATCTCAACTTTGAACCACGAATCTTTAGATACTCACCGATTTACTCCGCAACTTGAGATTAAGGCTGAGAGAGAGGATGTTAAGAGATAAAGTGAGAGTGGAGAAGAAGAGATAAGGTGAAGGAGAGGAGGCCAAGAGATAAGTGATAGACGTAAGGCGTAAAAGTGAGGCTAGAAGGGTGATTGGATGCGAGGGGTATTGTGGTCATTTGATACCCTTTTTTGGTGTGTGGAAAGGTAGTTTTAGGACACCAAAAAAGAGGAAGTGGGAAAAACGTTTTAGGACGGAGGGAGTAATAATAATACTTATAATAATAACAATAGCAATAATAATAATAATAGTGGTAATAATAACAATAACAATAATAATAATAATAATAACAACAACAACAACAACAATAATAATAATAATAACAATAATAATAATAATAATAATTATAATAATAATAATAAAATAAGAAGAAGAAGAAGAAAAAGAAATTCTCTCGAGAGTAAATTTTTTATTATTCTAGGGTACCTAGGAGTATTTTTTTTAAAAAATAGGACATAGAGGTTCTTTCTACAAAATTAAGGATATCTAACTGCAATTTTTCGGAAGATGATGATGAAAATCAAAATATAACGTACGACACAAAAGAATATTACAGTGGGATGGACGAAAAGTCCCTCCGAAGTTAGTTTTCACGTTCTTTAAGGTACTCCAAAATATATTTTTAAAAATGATGAATTTTACGAATTCTTATGACAAAACCGATGATATCAACATTTTTTTGTTATAGTTTGTGCCTACAATCACACTATAAAATTGGGCACCTAGACTAGGAGATTGATTGAAGACGAGTTAGAGGACGACGTCCTGAAGAGAGCCAGGGTATATCTCCGTCACGATTTGCTCCATTCCATTTGCTAGAACGAAACATGGCGGTTGGGCGCGTCACTCTGTCTTCAGACGACCTAGTGAAGAAATCTCCCAACGACAAGAGGCTGTACAGATACATTGAGCTTTCTAACGGTCTCTGCGCTCTGCTCGTCCACGATCCAGAAATTTGCTTGAATCAAGCTCCCGCAGACTGCCAAGTGACAGAAGATGAAGAGGAAGACGAAGAATCGGGGGATGAAGATGAAGAAGAAGATGATGATGAGCAGGAAGAAGAGGATGAGACTGAAGACGAATCCGAATGTGAAGAGGGGAATGGAGATAAGAAGAAGAAAGACTCTCATAAGAAGGTCCTTTTCAATTGCTCTACTCAATTACTATAAATTAATACTCCTTATTAAGCATCATATACATTTTAGAATGCGAATGCATTGTAATCAAATAAAATGTTTGTTTACATTATGTGGCTATATTCTTGAAGTATGTAAATAGTACTATGTGATTAGTTTGTGGTGCATGGGAGATGTCTATATTGGAGTATTCTATTTTGTTTGCAGGCTGCAGCTGCTATGTGTGTGGGAATGGGCAGCTTCTCGGATCCTTACGAGGCACAGGGTCTTGCACATTTCCTTGGTTTGTTCCTTCAACTAATTTACTCTCAAATCAAATTGATATATTTGCATATTCAGCGGATACAGCGAATCAGTTTTGTTTTTCAATCCTTCAATTTTCTCTTCCCGGTCTAACCTGGTATAGGTGAGGAATTCTTTGTACAAAATACACATCCTTTATACAAAATAAAATGCACATCATGAACTTAACTTTAAAATTAATCACTTAACATTGCCACTAATTTATCCAACCAGGGTACGTACTTCTTTTGCATACATAAGAGGAAAATGAAATTTTTAAAATTGTGTGGGTGTGAATTATCCTGAAAGAATAGAAACAATATTAATCACTCATCATTTCTTTTCTTAAAAGGAAAAGTTAAGATGTTTTTTTGTTAAACCCATACAGGAAAAAAGAGAAAAAATTAGTATGTAGAAGTAAAATACTTCCGAAAGTAAAAAAGCGTACAAAATTTCTAACTATTGTTCTGGTTCCCTTTCTCATAGAACACATGCTATTTATGGGGAGCATTGAATTCCCTGATGAAAATGAGGTATGCTCTAGTTCCTTGTGTTTGCACAGGTTTTCATGCTTTGCATGTTCTTTAGCTGTTTTTTTCTTAAATAGCAGTGATAATTTATCTATATTTGATTTTCTCTCTTGAGCTAAATGATTGTACTGGGGCCATATTTGCAATTTTCTAAACAAGATGATGCTTCAGTATTGTTTAATAACTCTGTCAAAGTGTTCTTGCCATTTGTATGAAGATCCATTGGTTTCTAAGTGGTAACAATAGCCATTTCCTGTTTGCGCTCCCTAGCTGACTTTTTGCTTAACTAGTATGACAGTTACTTGTCCAAGCATGGGGGTTCATCAAATGCATATACAGAAACTGAGTATACTTGCTACCATTTTGAAGTTAAAGGAGAGTACCTTCATGGTGCCTTGAAGAGGTAAAACAACATTTTTATGCAAATCATTTTGAAACAGTCTTGCGTAGATATGACAAATGTCTAACACTGAAATAGGTTCTACTCAGATTCTCTCAGTTTTTTGTTTCGCCATTGGTAAAAGCTGAAGCCATGGAGCGTGAGTTGCTTGCGGTTGATTCAGGTTTGTCACTATTTGAATTTTTATAGTAACACTTTTTCTTTTGTTTCCATTGCTGGTCTACTTCATTATTTCCCATTTGCTGCTCGTTCCTTTGCACTGATTGCCGGTGGTTTTCTATTATCACTCCTTGTTAACAGAATTTAATCAGGTCCTTCAAAATGATTTATGTCGGCTACAGCAATTACAGTGCCATACATCTAGTCCTGGTCATCCTTTTAACCGATTTTTTTGGGGTAAATTTACAAAAAACATGGCTTCTTTTATGTTTTGGTACTTTGTGACTTTAGTCCCCCAAATTGTTTCTTGATGTTCATGTCTCTTAATTGAATGAAGGGAATAAGAAGAGCCTTGGTGATGCCATGGAGAAGGGAGTCAATTTAAGGGAGCAGATTTTCAAATTATATAATGACAATTACTACGGGAAAAAGATGAAACTAGTTATAATAGGTGGAGGTATGCTCATCATTGAAGAAATAATCTTTGAGCTTTATATTTTCCTGACGATCAACTTGATTTCAATTTTTTAAAATGTGTTAGGCACCTACTCGCATCTAGCATGTAGTCGGGGATCAATTAGGGTTAGGTGGGCCTTAGTAGGAAAAAGAACTTAGATGCCCTAAGACGCGCTAACACTGAGGCAGGATTGGCCGGGAATATTCTGTGTTTTTTACATTAATGCTCAAAACTAGAAGTTTTATTTAAGATTATGGTTGACTTAGGAGCCTAGCACTTAGAAGGATTTACAGCAATGCTCAAAACAAATAGTTCAACAGTGATAGCTAACCTGAATATAGATGACTCTATCCACTCTGGTGTGTGTGTTCACGCACTTGCCCCCTCTTCACTAGCACACTAGCATAGCTACCTGTGACCTTGCTTATATCACACATTCTCCCATGTTACATTTGATGTTACACAGATGAAATTCCAAACAGGAGGTTTGGATATGTTTGCGACATAATTCCTACATATATGCTCATTGTGAAAGTTGCAACTGTTGCAGAGACTCTAAATGTTCTTGAAAGTTGGGCTCTTGAGTTATTTAGCACTGTCAAGGGAGGCAATGTTGAGAAATCTGGTGAAAGATTGGAATTTCCTATTTGGAAACCTGGCAAGTTGTATCGACTAGAGGCAGTTAAAGATGTGCATATCCTAGATTTATTGTGGCCATTGCCTACTCTTCGGAAAGATTATATGAGGAAACCTGAAGACTATCTTGCACATCTCCTTGGCCATGGTAAGACATTGTAGACTTGGTGATTGATACTCCCTCCATCCCATAAAATTCTGACAGTTTGACTACACGGACTCACGGAGTTTAAGAAAGTTGTTGAAAAGTAAAAAGTGTGTGGTTAGAATGAGGTAGTATAACATTTTCAGTGGGTTATTATGCTTATGTATTTTTTCCGCATTCATTAGCTGTATAATTTTGACGATCTGTTTCTATGCATGTTTTAGTAGGGGATGAAATTTGTTATGGATATAAATGCCTAAGCATGGATAACATATTTTTCAGAGGGTAGAGGGAGTTTGCTATTTTTCTTAAAGGCCAAGGGCTGGGTTAGCTCCATATCTGCTGGGGTTGGAGATGAAGGAATGCATCGGTCCTCACTAGCTTATATCTTTGAGATGTCAATACACCTAACAGACTCTGGTTTGAAAAAGGTTGTTTTCTTCCCTACTACTTATCTGGTTCTTCAGCCCTCTACTTTATAATGGTTGCTGGCCATATTGACTTATGATGCAAGCAAACAAATATCGATTTACTGATTTATTTGTTTTCATGGTTGATGTGGGTCTTTCTTTACATTTGCGTTGAATAGGTACAACTCATAATATCCCGTTCCTTTTATATACGAAGTATATAGTTATTTTTTCATTCATTTTCTGATACTTTTCCTAGTAGACTAAGTGATTGCTTTGGTGCTGTAGATATTTGAGATCATTGGTTTTGTTTATCAATACCTCAAGTTACTGCGGCAAGTTTCCCCACAACAATGGATATTTAATGAACTCCAAAATATTGGGCATATGGAGTTCAGATTTATAGAAGAGGAACCTCAAGATGAATATGCTGCAGAACTTGCAGGTTATCTACTTGTTGCCTCCTAATTTTGTGTGACGCAATCCAACATTTGGTTTGTGTTGAATTGTTTAACATATGTTATACTTAAAAAAGCTCATTGCCAGGATTGCACATAGATTTTATGTAGTCCTCTCCTCTCAATCTTTTGTCAGCAACTCTTAGAATATTCATCCCAAACAACTTTGATGAAAATTGGGATGACCCCATAAATTCATAAAACCTCCTTTAGAATACAGAAAGTTTTGGAATATCCTCAACTCGTTGTTCATATATAATTTGTATTTTCCCGATTCATTATGAAATTTTGTAATTGCAGGGAATATGCTGGTTTACCCCCCTGAAGATGTTGTTTATGGTGACTATGCATATGAGATTTGGGATGAGCGATTGATAAAAGATATTTTGGGTTTTTTCACGGTGGACAATATGAGGGTTGACTTAGTAACAAAGATATTAAATGATTCTATCGGTAAGTCTTTGTAAAGATTGACTGACATTAGCTCTTGTTTTCACAAGCAATTTGATTAAAAGGCTTCTGAATGTTCTCATTTTAATTGATTTTTTTTAAAAAAGTGATTTTTTATACTTTCTTTTAGTTTAGAACCAATATATTGCCACCTTAAAAAGTGCCAATGGTATTATCTGTGTTTGATCTTGTGATATTTCCATTTCCGATAATGTTGATGTACTCTTGGTCCACCGCAAGCTATATGTGGGTGTGATTCTTGATGAACACACTAGTATTTACCTAGATATTTTTTATTTACATTTTCATAATCTTTTGCAATCTAACTGGCACCCAATTTACCTACTTCTCCTGCCTTTAACATTGTCCAGTTAATACTTTGGCTATTCTTTGGTTTCTCTAGTAGTTTCTAAGCTTTTTTTTTCATTCTTCACTGGTTTATGATAAGTTGTTTGCTCCCCTTCATGAATTCATGGCATATAGTAATATAACTAATGTGAATTAGTAACAGTAGTTTTCTTTACCAATGTTATATGAAGTGTATAGTTTACAATGCCGCACAAGTTACTTCATAAGATTTTGTGTTACAAACACATTAACCAGTGAAGAATGAAAAAAAAAAGTTTAGAAACTGCTCTCCCTGCCCATGGTTGGAAGGAAGACAGAGCAGTCCATGACTAGCTTCTCATAATTAGAGTTTTGACTTCAACCATTGGTGATTATATTAATGAATATAATACCTCTATTTATACTACTCCCATGACTACAAGACTCTCGGTGAGCAAGTTAATAGAATCCTAATCTAATACTATTGCTATCAAGAATATTAACCAAAATAGAATAAAACTACTCGTAAGAAACCATGATTAATTACTAACAACAACAATAATAATAGTAATAGTACCACTTAGTTATTTAGTTAAATTTAAATGGGCTCTCTTTCTTTATTATGTTGTCTTTGTTTCAGATATTCAACATGAACCATGGTTTGGATCACGGTATATTGAAGAGGATATCCCACTCTCTCTGTTGGAATTATGGAAGGATCCTCCAGAGATTGATGAATCATTACATTTACCTGATAAGAATGAATTTATTGCATCTGATTTTTCTATTCGTGCTGAAGTAACATCGTGTGATGGATGGAATGTATCTGCTCCCAAGTGCATTCTTGATGCACCCTTGATGAAATTTTGGTACAAGCTGGACAGTAGTTTTAAGATTCCTCGTGCTAATACTTACTTCCGCATTACACTTAAAGGAGCTTACAGTAATTTGAAAAGTACTCTACTGACTGAATTGTTTGTCCTCCTTCTGAAAGACAAACTGAATGAGATTGTCTATAAGGTTAGTTACCTTTCACCTTCAATCGGATAGTTTAAAGCCTTAAGCTTTGGAGTCTACTGATAATAGTAGGGGTATAGTGTCATTTATGATTTTATATGTTCATATATTATATTGCAGGCTAGTGTGGCAAAGTTGGAAACATCTGTTTCCTTGAATGGTGACAAGTTGGAGTTGAAAGTGTATGGTTTTAATGACAAACTCCCAGTTCTTCTATCAAAAGTTTTGGCAGCAACCAAGTCCTTCTCACCCGAAGATGACCGTTTTTTGGTATATTTAAAAGCTAAAAATTGCAGACTTCTATCAGTACATGTCTTTAAGCATCTTATTTCAACATGGTACCATAGGTTATCAAGGAAGATATGGAAAGAACTTTGAAGAACACTAACATGAAGCCCTTGAATCATTCGTCGTACTTGAGACTCCAAGTTTTGTGTCAGCGTTTCTGGGATGTGAAGGAGAAGCAATGCCTATTACATAACTTATGTATAGCAGATCTGAAGGCTTTTCTACCAGATCTTCTTTCCCAGGTGTGGAAATTAATAATTCATTAAAGATTCATTCTATTACAACTCATGTGGCTATTTTACAGTCCTTTAAGCTTCTCATGAGCATTTCTTTTGCCGATTTTATTGATTTTCTAGGAAGTTTGATTTGCCATTGAGGATGAAAAAGGGCATTGCCTCCTATGGGAATATCAGATGTCCTGAATATTGTAATAATAAGATAACAACACAAGTATTAGAATTGCTAGGCAGGCTGAACTTGAATAACTTTTGTGTCTCTGAAATCCTTGTATGTGGGTCCACTGGGTCGGTCTCCTAGTCCCAGCTAACATGTATTCATTTCAATAGAGTGATTCTCTTGTAATAATATACTCCTATTACTTAGTAAAAGAAATACTCCCTACATCCTATTCCCAAAATGAACTTTATGCTTTCAGTTCTTTGACTTCAGAGAGTTTAAGAGAAGTGTTGGAAAGTGTGTCGTAGAAATTTGTTTAGAAGAGAAAAATGTTGTGAGCCACATATTTCTTTCCTGAAAAGGAGATGAGAGAAGTGTAATATTTAATTTTGGACAGATGGAAAAGGCAAGTTAAAGTACATTTTGGGATAGAGGGAGTAACATTTTAAGCCAATAACTATTGTGCAAGTTTTATTGGTTTCTTCTTGTCCTAAATTTATTCTTACTTCAGAAAGAGTGTGTGTACTTTGTATGTTATTCTACTTTGATGTCCATGGAGAATGGACTATATATGTTTACTTTGACTTTCTATTAACCTGCCTGCAGTTATATATTGAGGGACTTTGTCATGGTAATCTGTTGGAAGAAGAAGCATTAAATATATCTAATATATTTAAAAGTTACTTCCCAGTGCCACCACTTCCGATCGAAATGACCCATAGAGAGTTCATTTTGTGCCTTCCATCTGGTGCTGACCTAGTTAGAGATGTACCAGTGAAAAATAAACTGGAAACAAACTCTGTGGTTGAGGTAATACAAAATGTACGATGAGATGTTTTGCTTTTTTAAAGTCCCGTGTGATCGATAAATTATTCTTCTAACACCATCTTCTCTCTTCAGCTCTATTATCAGGTTGAACCTGAAGTAGGCTCAGAATTGACCAAATTGAAAGCACTGTTAGATCTATTTGATGAAATTGTTGAAGAACCGCTCTTTAACCAGTTAAGGTAAAATAAAGTTAATCTCCTTCACTAGATGTGTTGATTTCCACCACTTTGATTGGAAGTGAGTGGCTTTGTGTCAAATATGGAGTATCGATCTACAGTATTGAATTTTCTTTTCCACCTTAACACAGGACAAAGGAGCAGCTTGGTTATGTTGTTGACTGCTGCCCAAGGGTAACATACCGCATATTAGGCTTTTGTTTTCGAGTTCAGTCTAGTGAGTATGATCCTGTATACTTGCAAGGAAGGATTGACAACTTCATAAATAGTGTGAAAGAGATATTGGTACGGATCATCATTTTTATTCCTTATTTTATTTTGTTGTATGTGGTGCAGGCGAACTTAACCATATTATCCTGCTTTGATGTTATTTATGTTTTCAAAGCAAAATAAAAATGGTTTAGTATCTTTAATCTTCCTGCATTTGTAGCTTTGTATTGGTTGAGTTGAGAAGGTTTGTTGTTCACATGTTTCAAAATGTGAGACCTCTCTGACTATAAAAGGGATAATCACCATTCGTTTCCCCCCTCAATCATTCTGCATTTTGCAAAGTAGTTCATCTTTGACCATTTGGTGAAATTTAATTAGTGAATTCAGTCATTCAACTGGTAGAGAAACTTTACACTGCATCCAGACTTTATCAGGTGTCTGGTAATTGCCTTTCTCCTGCTTAACAATAGAGAAAAACAGCATTAGTCTTCTCTGCCAAGTGCCACCTCATGGACTAAGTTGGTTAAACGCAAAATAATTGAAAGATTGCATTTTATCAAATAGGCAATGAGGGTTATACCGTGGCATGCAGAAGAATTGATAGAATGAAATGGTGACTCTTATATCAATAAAATATCACAATGTAACAATCATCACAAACAATATAGGGAACATTTATATTTGGCTTTTGGCAAACTGAAAGTTCTTCCGAAAAGCCAGATGAAGTGGGAGTTGTAAGGTTTGTGATGAAAGCTTGGATTTCAGATGTAAACCGCAGAGCTATGTTGCACAGATTTTTCAAAAGAGTGTCAACTTTTGGTCTCTGAAACGTCCCTGTCCCTGTATAAGTCCCCATCCTCGTCTTGGTGCAACTTAGCTGCGGAGTAGTTGCCTAGATAACAAGTTTAACGTTTGATTGCAATATTTGAGCTGTAGAAAGTGTCCAAGTGACCTATACCTTCCAACTTTGAACAAAAAGCCTAAATAAACACAAGGATGTTATGCTACATATGTTGGATATTTATTTGCTACATCTCGTTTTCAGTGTTGGAATTGGTTGGGTGCATGGTGTCATCCACTCATCCATTGTCCTTTGTGTGTGGGTGATTGGCTGATTGCAATATGTTATCTCTATCACTGTTGTTTGCAGGATGATCTCAATGATGATTCATTTCAAAATTACAAAAGTGGGTTAGTGGCTAAACTTCTCGAGAAAGATCCATCGCTTGCATATGAAACAAACCGCTTATGGGGTCAAATAGTAGATAAAAGGTACATACTGTTTACATGCAGCCATATATGTACTCCGTTAGTCCCACAAAGTTAGTCCTCTGCTCCATTTTTGTCCATTCACGGAGATAGTTCAATTACCATATCAAAGATATCATTAATTCTTCATTTCCGTATATGCCCTTACTCAGTTTATCTTGGTATTACCCTATTTACCTCACACGAACTATTTTAAGTAATGCTATTAGTGAGATGTTAGGGTATATCATCAACAACAACGCCACCTTAATCCCATTTGTTTCCCCATTTGCCCTTATTCAATGTATCCCGGTATTACTCCACGTGAATTGCCTAAGAAATGTAATTGATGAGACATTAAGATATATCATCATCAAGAGCAATAACTCCTTAACCCCAATTATATTGGGGCTAGTGACATGATATTTAATGTCAATTAATTACCTAATTATTTAATACTTCAGTACTAAATTAATGCAAAAGCACTCAATATCTTCTTTAAAAAAGGAATAATGAGATAGAATTTCAAAACCATCATCATCGAAGATTTTTTCCCCACTTGCATACAAAATATCAGGACCCAACAATGTGTTTAGAGAATTTCTAGTCATCTACTATTGCAAAATTCCTATCACCTTTGTCCTTAAAAATGGTTTTATATTTCTTTTAAGTGTGTCCCAAAATAAGGTTCCAATTTTCTCGCAAGGCAAGAACTTTGTGCATAAATTTCAACCACGATTTCTCCTTAATAACTGTGTTGGTTCCGACATAGAAAAACTTTCCTTTTTTAGAGACAGAGTGCTGTCAGAATCTTCACGTAAATCATGGAACATAACCTAAGATAAAATCAAAGTTTAATGCTCTAACCTTTTAGTAGCTATCGTTTCTTAATTCGTGTGGAAATGACTATGGAGTATATAACACTATCTCTTTGGACGGAGATAGTAAAAACCTCATTAATGATAAAAAAAAAACTTCATTCTGTCATTGCTAAATGCTTTAAGAGAGATAATACGTTGTTTACTGTATTTTGGTTGCTTTTAAAATCTCAAATTTCATTGATTCTCAGGTATATGTTTGACATGTCGGAGAAGGAAGCAGAAGAGCTTAAGACCATTCGTAAAAGTGACCTAATCGAGTGGTACCAGACTTATTTACAACAACCATCCCCCAAATGTAGGAGACTTTCTGTGCGGGTGTGGGGTTGCCACACCGAACAGAAAACCGCGACTGAACCGGTTCAGATCATCGACAATTTGACTGCCTTCAAGAAGTCATCTCAGTTCTACCCAAACTTTTGTTGAAAGATTAAGAGGTGTAGGTAAGAGGTCCAGATAAGGCCTTTTCACATTGACTACTTTCCCTATTCAAGAGTCACCACTAACATTTGGACTATTGGCACTTGACGGTGTGGTAAAAAACCGTTGGTTTGAGTTCGGATTCCGATCCGAATTGACGGGCATGACATTTTTAGGAGTGTTGGGACCAAATTGCAATTCCAAAGATTTGTTTTCAAGAAAGCATCTCTTTCAACTTTTGAACTAGCTTGGAAATCATGGATATTTCCATCCTCAAAAAAATCATGGAAGGAAAATCTTTATAAAATTCATTTTTTATTTTTGATTAGAAGTAATACTTTCATGCCATTTATAGATCATTTGGAAAAAGAAATTCTTCATCCTCTCATGTCATACATGGAATCTCTTGAAATTCTAACGACATTATGAGGGCGTTTGGCAGTGCGCTGCTTTTAATAAATTAGCTTCTGCTTTGAGTGAAAGTGGTTTTACTCTGTTTGGCAAGTCAGCTTCTGCTTTTCATCACCACTATTTTGTACATAGAACACCGTTTTGGAGAAGCAGGTATGAGATGCGTTTGCTTTCAGTTTTTGTGGAAATCACTTTATCCACAAGTTAATCACTCCCAAACACTCTTTATTTCCTTTCTCTCAAGCCAATTCTAGACTATTTGGAAGATTCCAAGCATTTACACCTGTCTTCTAAAATTTATTTTAGGTTGTATCTTTTCGTCCCAAAAAGAGTTGTCTGATGTTGTTTACAAGGTTTCGTTTAAGTTAATTCAAATCAATCTATTTAAAAATTGGTAACTGGTAATGAGTTAAAAAATATAATTTATATATTTAAAAGCTACATCAAAAGTTTTTCAAATGAGTTCCAAAAATAGGTCAAGAACGTGGTATAAGTTTGACATGTGAATATTAAACAAACCATTTAAACTGGGACGCACGGAATATATTTATTGTCTTGAAATTTTTGCACTTAGTTTCAAATAGGAACATACATGCAAAATCTTGACAACTTTTGGTTGATTCGACAAATTTGCCAAAAACATGGCAATGCAGTACCCCTAAGAGCTTGAGACCAAGCTTGGAAAAAAAGTTAAAGGTGCATAAATGAGTATGTTGAACAAAAAAAAAAGTTACATATGTTTTTTCTATGTGTAAATTTAAATAGACATGTACACCATATTTACTCTCACATAGGAGCAGGAAATTAACAAAGCACTCTCATTTTGGAATGTTGGGATGATAATTTCTACCCAATATGGATTATAATAGATGATGGATGAATCGGTGATATATCAAGTCGGACACGGGTGGATTTTTATTACCCGTCAACTGATGTATCCATATCTAATTTCAAAATAATATAGGAGTATATCTATCATTTTCTAGTATTCTTTTCCCTTGACATTTTGCCTCTTCAACGGTTCAAATAAACCTCTTCTTTTCTCTTCAATTACAACAATAAGGGTCCGTTTAGTACACGGAATTGATGGAATTGAAATTGAATTGGAATTAAAATTCCATGAGATTCAATTCCATAGAATTGAATTTACCAGTTCCAATTCATTTTTTGCACTACTAATTTCAAATCCACATAATTTCTGTACTACCAAACACGAGAATTGGAATTGAAGTCCTTGTACCAAACGGGGCCTAATATTTTTTTCCTTTGCTGATTATGACTTACCTTTGTATAATTGCACTCCTATTTAACTAGTAGCCAATTGCATCTTTTAGCAAATTAATTTTGACGATGTTAGGTGATTATCTTGGCATCTTCTACAATGAGCAAGGTTTTGGGGAGTTTTTTTCTATTTGTTTATTTTTTATACAAAGTCGGTTGCTATGGGTCATGTATTTGAGTTTTGTATCCGGTTTTGAGACTTAAAAAATATTCTTTTGAATTATATCTTTAATATCATCAATCATTTATTATTGATCTTAAGGTGTATTTAATATTGTGTGCTTGATACCGTCTATTTTCAATTATGTGATTCTTGAAATTAATATCATTTGTTTCACTTCACCCGCGGGTAATAGGTGCATCGGGCGATAAGTGAAATATGAAACAGATGATTGGTAAATCGGGTAATTGGCACGAAAATATATGATAGTATATTATGCATATTTTGTTACATACAGAGTACTATTTTTTGTTCGTAAATACTTCTTTTATTGCTTCTCTGTCCTAAATTTAATTACCTATTGTTGTTTATGATGTTTGAACAAAATTATTTTTAATTCATATAATTTGAAAGTTAGTGTAAAATTTTAAAATAAAAGTTAATAAGTTATAGTAAATATACAACATAAATTGGGATAGATTGAGGATAAATAAATTGTACATAAATTTAAAATAAACATAAAAAATAAAATGTGAGAATTGTGAGTGGAATCCTTCCTCGATCGTTCTGACCGGTTCCCGTATTGTTTTTTTGTTCAATTTCAGAACCGGAATTTTATTTAGGCATCCTCACACGATTTTTTTAAAGTTATACTCCGTATGTGACAAATTTTTGCTTGTGATGTGAACTAATTTGAAATGGAATTGATATGGACAATAGTTTCTTTTTTTTTCTTTGGTTGGAAGGAAAAAAAAGTATTGTGAGAAGAAAAAAAATAAATTAAGAAAAAAAGAAAACAATTTTGGTCATATTTTGGTGAGAAGGAGGAGAGAATTATTTTTGTTTTCTTTCATTTTGAATTCTTCAAATCAAACATAACTTAACACTATGTTTGATTCAAAGAGATTGAAAAGAGAAGGAAAAGAAAATAATATGGGAAATGGTTTTTCCCATGAGAGGAAAAAAACAACTTAAGAAAAAAGAAACAAAAATGCTAGGGGTACACTAAAAGTGTATCCCAAATGTATACCACCCTCTCATTTCTACATTTTGGCAAGTAAAATAAAAAAGAAATAAATAAATAAAAATGAGTGGTAATGAAGAGGGTAGTGTACATTTGGGGTACACTTTTGGTGAAAAAACAAATTTCTTTATATTTTGGTGAGAGAGAGTTTTCCTTTTTCTTTCATTTGTATTTCATTTTCTTGCATACAAGATATTACTCACTATTTTCTTTTATTATCTCTCCTTTCGTGGAAAGAAGTTTTTCGAAGTCGAATTTGATTGAGTCGTATTTACAGTCAAGTATCCGTAGGAGAGGCTCGATGAATTGGATTAGATATCATTTGAATCTGAAACTCTTGCCGAGATTGAGATTGATAATTAAGTATCTAAGTGTGCAAGGCGAATGTGTTTTCCTCAGGTTGAAACCCAAGAAATGGGTCACAAGAAGAAGGCGGGTGCATTGTTTGTGAAGCTGGTTTCAACAGCGGGAACAGGATTCTTCTACGTGGTGAAGAAGACAAAGAGGCTCCAAACTAGCCCGACCAAACTCGAGTTTCGCAAGTATGATCCCCGTGTTAATTATCATGTTCTCTTCAACGAACGGAGAACTTGGAGTTTCGAAAATGAAGTGATTTTCAAAAACGCCCAAAAAAAAAAACGAACGGGGAACATGGAGACGATGGTTACTGGTTTCTTTTGTATGTTTTGCAAAACAGTTCTGCGCAATTTATTTGTTTTATTTGTGCAAATGGCGTTTTTCGTTCAAAACGCAGCTTATTCTAAAGAATCTAAACACTTGGCTTATTAAGGTGGTTAGGAGTGTGCACCGGTCCAAAACCGGACCGGACCGGACCGGAACCGGTTAGGACCGGAACCGGAATTGCAATTTCTTTAGGACCGAAGACCGGACCTGTTTATTTCCGGTCCAGACCTGTTTTTTCCGGTCCGCTCTGGTTTTACCCTACTTTAGACCGGAATTTTTTTATATATATTTTTGCAATCTTATAAATGAATTAAATTATTAAATAAATTTAGAAAAAAATTGAAATAATAAGTTGTTTTTGTTCAAAGTATTTAATAAAAATAGTACTTATAAGTAGTAGCAACAAATTCATCAAAACTCATTTTATAACTTATTCAAATTTATAAACTACCGTAAAAATAATAATCTAAAATAAAATATCTAAAAACTAAATATTGGAAAATTGAAATTCATGAATCTAAAACTATATGGACTGGATCTAATGCTTTTGGGCTTGAAATTAATATATTCCGGTCTGGACCGGAAAATTCCGGGTCAAACCCGGACCGGACCGGAAACCCGGAATCCCTAATTTGTAAAACCCGAGGACCGGACATGAATCTTCTGGACCGGTCCGGACCGGTCCATTCCGGTCCGGTTCAGGTCCAAAATCCGGTCCAGACCTGTTTTTGAACACCCCTAAAGGTGGTTGGCTTATTAAGGTGGTTTACTGGTTCCCATGGGAGAGTAGATGATCTTTAAGGAGACAAGTTATGGTGACACTTTTTTTAATACCAAATTGAGATCATATAATAATGTTTGTAGTTAATGGTTTTGTTTTAGGTAATATGTAAGAGTAATGCTTACATGGTCCTAAATTTCATATTTAAAATATCAATCTTCTCGCATGTTTCATGAACCTATATATGGATATTTTCTCCTTTGCTAAAAGTCTAATTCTTTTATATTACAAATACACAAAGATCTACTCCCTTCGGTACTAAAAATATGAGAGTTACTCCCTCCGTCCGGAAATATTCTTCTCATTTTCCTTTTTGGTCCGTCCGGAAATATTCTTCCCATTTCCTTTTTTAATATACTTTTTAAGGCTAAATATCAATAATACACTTCTATTTTATCACAAATATATTTTTTTAGTACTTTTTTAATAATAAAAGGAAATTTAAAAGTTTATAGTATGTGCATTTTTGAAAATTTTGCATTTTTTTTACTATTCCTTAATAAGCGTACCAAGTCAACACGGGAAAAATATTTCCGGACGGAGGGAGTATTAATTTTTAAGAAATTTAAGAGAAATGTATTTTGGTATTAAATTTCTAAAAAACTATTGATTTGATGGATAAAAATATGATTTGATTGATAGATTATTAGTAAAAAGATATGATGTGATAGGTAAAGTATGAAAAAATAAAGGGTAAAATTAACTTTTTAATATAAATAAAAAATATTTTTTGAGACAGATGAAAAAAAGAAAAGAGAAATATTTTCAGGGACAAAAGAAGTATAAAATTAGCATGGATCTGAGGTCCATGGAAGAATCTGCCTAAAGTAGTTTTCGATTAATTTTAAAAATGTTAATGCTAAAAGTTTTGTTGGATCATATTTTTGAAACATTGAACTTAGATGTTAAAGTTTCACGCCCAATTTTTAGTCTTAATTAGGTAACTTTTTTAAGTTATACTACGTATTTGGTTAGAAAAATAACATAGTCCTATATAGGAAAGTGGACTAGTTCCAGGAATGCTATTTCATTTAGAAATAAAAAATACACGAGTGACAATTTTTTTCTTCTAATTAAATTTCAACTACCAAATTTTTACTTTTCTACATTTCTTAAATTTCATGAAGCCAAATATTTCATCGTGTCTCAGAAAACTACATTCACTTTCCTGAATAGGAATAATTTCACATTTATTATTTGAACCAAAAGCAAACTTTACATGAACACTAGACTAGCTTTGAAACTCAGATATGTTCAAATAAAATACATTGGAAAATGGAGTTGAATTTCTATGGATGTGAGAGAGACCTATAGTACACTCAGCTGAGATTCGCCATCAATATGATACAGAAGAAGAAATCGCCAAAGCTAAGTGAACAGAAACTTAAGCCGGTATGAAATGACTGTGATTATCGTATATGGAAAGAGCAAGGGGCTTCAAAGACCAAGCCAAAGTCCTACCTATCATACAGTCATTGTGGTTTTGAACAGTGGAAAAATTCAGAGTGATTCACTTCCATTTTCAACTTCTCTAATAGCTTGAGCAGCCTCCACATTTCCATTCTGAAATGAAAGAAACGATATAAGAAACAGGCAAGGAAATAACGGGAGGGTACCCAGAGCAACTCTTGACGAAAACACTACATTGGCTAATGGCTACCTCTTCGCTTCGGTGAAGGGATGAGCCATGCCCTAGCGGTGGTGGCAGCGGCGGCGGTGTCTTAGAAAGATCTCTCAGAGTTCCCTGCAGCAGTTAACACAGTGAGACAAACATGTGAGATATCGGATGGGCAGCAATGAGCAGAGATGGCATTATGGTTTGGTCGATGCTCCTGAATTGGGTAGCGCCAGAATAGTTTGGCTCATGGTTTTGAGCCACCCATGTTGGAAATATGGCATCCTTCACAACCTGATCTAATGGTCAAGCACCTGGACGGGTACCATCCAACCTTGGAGCATTGAAGTTCGATCCAATGTATTAGGGGGCATTTCGTACTATACAAAATGATATGTAAATTGTACAACACCTTGTATTAGACGGAGTATGATATACTTTATACAACAACAACAATAACAACATTACCCCAGTGCCTCAATGGCTCCCGCCCATTGCGGGGTAAGGGGGGGTCGGGTCTGACCCCTATCATTAAAACATAGAGCGGTTGTTTCCAGATTACCCATGATGAGCGTCGAAAGTTGCATCGACTAACTGCTACTTCACAATTGCGATAAGCACAAACAGTTTAAAGAGCCAATTTGCTTTATTCTATCAAACCCCAAAGCCAAAAAGTAGTGAATCTTTGGAAATTAACGAAAACAATTGATTTGCACACAATTTTAAAAAGATTACACACCTCATATGTAAAGTTTTAATGTGAAAATTAGTATTCTGCGGAATTAGTCAAATAAAAAGCAAACCAGTCAAAATCCTAAGTAACTTTTGACATTTAATCAAATAAAATGAGAAGAACTGATATGTTGGCCCTAAAATGATCAAAATTTTATAAGCCTCATATCAGTACACACTAATTTGGTGTCCAAGGATTATATATAAAAGCACATCAAAGATGAGATGGTATCAAAGAGGGTGGTGATCACCTTATTTGCCCACATTAGCCCACAGGCATTACAAAGGGTCCTGGGCCCTTCTGGTCCACGTCGCATCATTGGGGTTGATTTCTCACTGATACCACAGTGCCGGCAGCTGCCATGAGAGTACAAAAAAGATAATATTACTCTCCACCTACAACTTCTTTCCTTTTTCTTCATTAAGCAATTTCTGTGGTGGTGATACATAATGAATCTATCAATGCAAGTCATATGCTTGTTAGCTAGTCACACGAGATCTATAAATGGTTTATTAAAATTTACTCTATCCCAAAATAAACTTCCAGTTCCAAATTCTGGGAATACATTCCGAAAACTGATTTTGACACTATTGGAAAGAAATGATCAAGGTGCGACTCTTACGGATATGCCAAGAGACAATACCTATGAGATTAAAGATAAATATGCATGGCTACAAGGAGAGAAAGCTATTCCTAAATGGAGAGATTAAGCATGTTTCTAAATATTGACACCAACTGTCGTTTGTGTGTGCAGGACCCAGAAACTGATAACCCTCTTCTGAGGCAATGCGGATATGCTAAGAAAGCATGCAATGTTGTGTTTGAGAATTTCATCAGTGAAGAGGGAGATGAGATTATGCGGATTAAAAATAGGAAAGCTAGATTTATTATGCTTGCGGTTTGGGCAGCATGTAGCTACGGCATTTGGAGAGCTAGAAATGGGCATCTACATCAAAAGAAGTTCAAGGAAGAGGAGACAATTAATTATTTTTTGTTTTATAGCAAATGCTTTATACAATATAGAAGGATCTGATATCTACGTTGTATTTAACTTCGAAGTTGGTGAATAAAATTTGTGCTTTCGGTTAAAAAAAATTAGGAGCCAAGAACTTTAATGAAAAAAGTGGGGTAATTGCGTAAAGGGTAGAATTATTGAAAGAGAACTTGTCTTTCTTTAAAATGAGAAGTTGGCTTTGGGATGGAGAAACTAGATTTTAACTAGCTCTATGTTACTCTTCTAAAATCTGAAATATCATATGTTATCTTTCTAAGGTTTGAAACCTTGAATCTTATCTTAATTTGAATAAATAATCATCAAGTTTTAGTACACGACTTTTATTCCTAAATCAGGCTGAAATTTGCTTGAGTTTGGCTAATTGAGCATGGCCCTTTACTAAATCCAAACACATGCAAATTGTTAACCATCTAATTATTTCCTTGAATACGGTTTGACTCACACAAACCACCAGTAATAGTGCTATTCACCAAAAATAGAATGAATGCTAAAGAAACTGCAACTTCACCACTATGTGCAACTAGCATAAGAGGCATGTTGTACTTAATGCTTACAAAATCTCTTGATTTTGAATTTGAGATCCGCCTCCATTTGAAGCCCATCTCTGGGATGAGTCCCAATTAGAAGCTGTTGCTGACTCATCCTGATTGGGTTTTGATGATGTAAATTGCCCTTTGTTTCGTTGCATCCTACACGNAAGAAACTGCAACTTCACCACTATGTGCAACTAGCATAAGAGGCATGTTGTACTTAATGCTTACAAAATCTCTTGATTTTGAATTTGAGATCCGCCTCCATTTGAAGCCCATCTCTGGGATGAGTCCCAATTAGAAGCTGTTGCTGACTCATCCTGATTGGGTTTTGATGATGTAAATTGCCCTTTGTTTCGTTGCATCCTACACGATCAATAACAAACAAACCTTTTTAAAAAAAGATTAAGGCACTGTAAACAGAAAACATTAACACAGGAATCTATTTTATTGATCTGGTTCATGTAAGGATTGTTAGAATGCATTCAACAGACAAGCTCTGCCCAAATAAATGAATATAGAAGCAAAAGATAAGATATCAAGTTAGTGTGAATTTAAGAAAACATATTAGCCCTAAATTCATACATCCAGTGCGCACTAAGAACATTTACAATTGACTAGCTTACTAACATGGGTTTTTTTTGGGGGAGGGGGGTTGTAATTCCCTTACCTGAGAGCAACCTCCTTTCGGACAGTGTATCGAATTTTCTTCTCAAAATTCCGATCTTTACGTTTTTCTCTAAATCTAATTAACGAGGCAATTCTTTGGGGAACATTAAGCTTCGGAGGTGCAGCAGGTACACTCTGTATAAATTAACTGTCAGCTAGATTGTAAAAGTTGCAAAAGGGTAGTTCTAACTTGAGCGTTATTTAGGAAACTTGTCAAAGTTAAGGCTTTTCTTACTCTATAATTTTGATTAGGCATAGGTATAGGGGTGGTTGGAGGGACCTCGCGTCCACCTAATAATAAGAGCACGGCTTGCACCTAAAAAATGAACTTAAGATAAATAAATCCTTTACCAGAGGATAATCAAAAATCTAGAAAAATACAGAAGTATAAACCACATGTACACAAATGATGCATCCTCACCACTTTTATGGATCAACCCATCACATATTGGGGAGGGGATATGTTGGCGGTCCAAGTCCAACCACATGACCACCCCCACCTCCTCCATCCTCAACATCAAATTCAGTAATTAACTTGTGTTAATACTTCAACCAACAAGAGTACCACACCATAAATGGGCAGTATACTTGTCTAACAACTAGCAATACTTCATGTAGGGTGAATTTGGTTCCACTTATTTCAAATAACCATTGCCTATAAGATTACCACCAAAAAATAAAATGTGAGATTAACTACTGTGTTTAGTTGAGATCATGAGAATTTAATATTACCTTGCTTGGTTGAAAGTTATGTCTTTCAATGTGTTGATTAATTTGCTGAAATACCTTTATATATAAGTTTAGTGTCATTTACACTAACAAATAAGCTAGTCAAACAGTGGTGGGAAACATCTTCAGTTTCCCAGGAAATTAGTTCTTTTTTTCAGAAAAACCAACCTCTAAAGAACACGCTCAATGAAGGGTTTTATTAGCATTAAAATGCTTATCTAAACTATGATAGAGGCCCAAGCAGCATTTAAGAGCATGTTTTGATAAATTTGATAGGTTAATAGAGTAGCTCCAATTCTAAAAAAAATTAGAAGAAGTCAAATAAATCCTTAAGATACACATAAACATTCAAGTAACTAATCATTTGACCATGCACTCCACATTTCACAAATTTAACCTTTGCACACTTGGGTTAAATTAAATTCAAAACTTCATAGGAAAAAATAAGTCAGAGTCAACTCAACTCAAAACATGGGCAAACTGATTTAAAGAGAAATGATGCCGCAAAATGCAATTGTATTACGCATAGCATCCAAATTACCTTTTCAGGAGACACGGAATCAAACACATAGACTTGTCCCTGGAATGAGAGAGTAAGCTGATTATTAGTTTCAGCTCCACCGTGAACTACCATTGCACTATGATTGTCCAACAGACTCCCATTAGCATCGCCCTCCATACAGTCACTCCCTCCGCTCCCTCCATTCCCATCACCACCACCATCATCATCGTGCTCCATCACGTCCCCATTGCTCATAAACCCATGGTGATGGTGATCATCATGCTCCGGCAGGTAATGCACCTTAGGATGCTGCTGCATCACCTCCTCTTCACTCCCTTCAATCCCTCCTTCCATTTTACTCCAAGTTTACAACTTCATACACCTGCATTCAACTTCGCAACTATATCACAAATTCACAGAAAACGCCCTCCTGATAGTGTTAACATGCCTTTTTATTCCAAAGCATTAAAAATCAATGCTAGCGCGCAATTGAGTGCATAAGTACACATTCAATCACGCATATAAATCTTTGTACGATTCCATATGTGAATTGTGAAATGTAGGGTTAAAATAGCGTATATACCATTCATGAATCAAGAGAAAGCCAGTGAGATTCGATCGTCTTCGAGTGGGAATTGACGGAGGCCCCGTACGATTCGGACCGGCGATAAGTTAGATTGGTGCAGTCGCCGGCGATGATCGGGAAGATCGGCCGACGGACGGAGAGACGCCGATCTTGGCGATGGCTGGGAGTCTGCGAACGTCCTAGGCTCTCGGCGAATCCCTCTCAGTCTCAGGCTCTCGAAAAAGCAAGATGGAGTTAAGTGAGAATTCGGGATTTAGGGATAGTCGGATAAGCTTGGGCTTTTTGGCCGGTGTATTTTGAATGGAAGAAATAAAATTATTTTAAGGATGTTATTGGTCTTTTTTCTGTCTGGACCGGTTGGGATTCGGGTAAGGACCGGACCGGACCGAAACCCAAAATTAAAAATAGTTCGGACCGAAGACCGACCCGAAATCCTTTCGGTTCGTGTTTGGTCTGGACCAATCGGTCCGGTTCGGTTGTTTTTTCCGGTCCAGACCTATAAATGAACACCCCTAGGTGTGGATTAGATTGGGGGGAGGGAACGGTGAATTGGGGAATCAAGCGTCGGTAAATTGTATTAGCATCACTCCCGTGCGTTGCACGGGTCATACTTATATTACTAAATTAAGGCTTTGTTTGGTAACAACATTTTCGATTAGCGTTAGCGTTTTGGATAAAATTTTAACGGTGCAGATTATTTCTGAAAACGCTAACGCTAAAGGCTACCGTCGGATAGCTTTTTCAAAACGCTAACGCTAATCTCTGACGCTGATGCCAAACGGGGCCTAAGATCATTTTTGAAGGATATAATTTCTTATCTAATACTCCCTCCGTCCCTGAAACATCTTCTCCTTTCATTTTTTCTTTGTACCACAAACTTTTCCTTTTTGATTAAAAAACTACTTTTACCCCTTACTTTTTCATACCCTACCTATCACATCATACCTTTTTTACTAATAATCTATCTATCACATCTTACTTTTATCAATCACATCTATCAAAGGTGTTTTTGGAAATTCAACACCAAAATATCCCTCCTTTAATTTTTCAAAAGGTCAATAAGGGAACTTCTTTCGGGATGGAGGGAATAGAATATAAAGATTTATAATTTTAAAGTACAAAAGTTAATTGTTTTACAAATAACGAATGACTTCTTTATAAACTACATTACTCGTATAATTTTTATATATCAAACTTTTAAAACATTTATTTATTTAAAGACTTCTTTGTGATTTTCTACTCCGAAAGCATGAATCTTATTTAAGAACTCAAGAGAGTGTAAGTCATTCAAACAATTTGAAAGAGGCTAATTACGAAAAGTCATTGAGAATGACAGTATTTAAAGTATGAAAAAATTAAAGTATTTTTCTATTTCCATGCATCTAATTTTTTTCGGGTAAGTTATTAATTAGTGGTTGATTGTTCAACATATAAAAGGTTTATATTATTCAATACGTTTCCATGTATTAAAGACACACCTCTTAAAACGATGTCTCCATAAAACGTTTGGGCCTGGATCTCTAAACGGAAACATTATTAAATTGAAAGCTTATTTGGTTAGAATTATTACACGATAATAATAACTAAGTACGATAATATTATTACACGGTATATTATTATTATTATTATTATTATTATTCTTTCACGACAATAAATTAATAATGATTAAATACATTAATATTATTGCACGGTATATTAGTATTATTATTTTTTCTACATGGTAATACATGATTTATTCTTGCTACAAAGTAATTTATGATTTAGTTATTATTTCTATATTCAACACTTAACATATGTGTCACCATTTCTATGTATTACTTTGACATTTTTTATATTTAATTTCTTTTATTATTTTTTATTTTGATTTTTTTAATTGTGCCTTCCTTAAATGCATAAAATTATATATTTAAATTTCTTCATAAAATATTTGACACCGAATCTCTAAATGGAAACATAATTAAATTGAAAGCTTATTTTCTTAACATAATCACACCGTAATAAATTAATAATGATTAAATATGGTAATATTAAGTTTGGCCATGTTCTCTAAATGGAAACTTTTTTAAATTGAAAGCTTCTTATATTAGAATTATTAGACGATAATAATGACTAAGTACGGTAATTTTATTACACAGTATATTATTATCATTCTTCTTATATGGTAATAAATTAATAATGATTAAATACGGAAATATTATTACACGATATATTAATATTATTATTCTTGTTACACGATAATACATGATCTATTCTTATTACACGGTGATTTATGATTTAATTATCATTTATTTATTCAACACTTACTATACGTACCACCATTTCTATGTATTACTTTGACATTTCTTTTAGATTTGATTTCTTTCCGTAAAGGAAACAAATGGTTTGTATGATTAAAATGGTTTGTATGATTAAAATGGTTTGTTTCTAAATTGGAAAAGGAAACAAATGGTTTGTATGATAAAAATGATTTGTTTCTTAATTGGAAATTATATAAATTACAAAACTGTAAATTTAATGCATTGATTAAAAAATTTACACCATAACGTGATTATTACCTTTTATGGACAAATATTATTTTTAGTTGAATGGTAATCATTTTTTTAATTATATCAATTCCAATTTTATAAAAAAGTTTGGCATTAGAAAAGAAGTTTATATAAATAATATTTTTTATATTTTGTTTCCTTTTTAGAAATATATTAGGCATGCAAAATTTCCTTTAATTTATCATTCTAAATAAGAATAGAGTAATTAAGTAATTATGCATGCGAAATTATTCTAAAAAGGAAACAACGTAGATCTTATTTTCGAAATTAGTCCCTTCCTTTTTTATCAGAATTAAGTAATTATGCATGCGAAATTTCCTTTAATATATCATTCTATTATTCTTAAAAGTATTTCCTTTTAAGAATAAAGTGATTAAGTAAATAATTATCTATTTAATTAGGCATATATAATTACTTTTTGAAAAAATAATCAGGCGTAAATTATTCCAAGTAATTATAATAATAATAGTAATAATTAGACGTAAATATTTACCTATTTAAAAAGGAAACAAAATATAAAAAATCTCCTGCACCGTCCCTTCCTTTTTTATCACAATCAAGTAATTAGGCAAAATTAGTTAGGAAACAAATTACTCCCTTCCTTTTTGATCAAAATAGAGTGATTATGCATGCAAAATTTCCTTTAATTTATCATTCTAAATAGGTAATATTACACAACCAATCATAGCGGTAGATCTTGTTTGTTCCTTGATATCGACGGTGCAGGAGATGAGTGCATTGGGCGGAAAAATAATTTCCCTGCTTTTAAGAATAGAGTGATGGCTTGGGGTCTGTTGGGGATGATTAGAGGAAATAAGGCACGTCTGTAATTAATTTTTCTTTTTAAAATTTCCTTTACTAATATGCCCCCACAGATCTTGGAAAATTATAAAAACTTTCCAAATCCCGGTCCCAATTTTTTACATAATTGCACAAGTAACAAAAATAGCAACACCTTTGTTTTCATTTTCTAACTCAACCAAAAGCTCAAGCTTGTGGTTGTGGCCCAGGAATGATTGTTATATATACTCTAACACGCCCCCTCACGTGCAGGCGTGACCTCTTTGAGCCTTGCACGTGAAACCTTTAATTTTTTAAAACTGGGTGGCGCTGAGTTTCGAACCCGTGACCTCTTAGTCAACGAGGCTCCGATACCATGTCAAGGAACCAACTCAACCAAAAGCTCAAGCTTGTGGTTGTGGCCCAGGAATGATTGTTATATACTCTAACAGAAATTTATTTTGAAATGAAAAGAATAAGTAATCCAATTCAGAATTTGTCCGTATTTTCTCAATCTAATTAATCACAATGAACCAATGTTTCTGTCTCCACTGGGATTCAAATTTGGTGAATTTTTTCATGAACTTGAGGATTGGTTTTCTACCCCTCAAGCTAAAGGACAAACTCAATTTTTCAACTTACTAAATACCCCGAGTGTTATTTAATTTTATTTTTTTATTGAATTAGATCAGAAACCGTTCTAAATTACATTTAAAAAAAAAAGAGAAAAACGCTCTAAATTATGGCTCTGTTTAGTATCAGCATTAGAAATTAGCGTTCGAGTTTTAAAAAGACTACCTGACAGTAGCCTTTTACATTAGTATTTCAGAATTAATCTAAATAATTAAAATTTATCTAAAATGGTAAAGCTAGTCCAAATTGTAACCAAAGAAGGCCTACGTGTGAATTCAAATGCTAACGCTAGATGGAAGAGAGATTATTCTCTCTGTGCCCACAGTTTTATCCGGAGATGCCGTCGTCTTCCCCATTGAAACCGATCAGAACTGTTTGTTTCTGCTACAGCGCGAAGCTAAAGCTGAGCACTAGTGCCGCCTGCACCACCGCCACCCACTCGCCGCGGTCTAGAACCAGGGCAGTTTCTCGCGGAGATCTGTCCGGCGGAGAAGAGCTCGGAGAAGGGAGGGTTTCTCACGTCCAGACGAATGGGGTTGGACTAGTCTCCGAAGGAGCTCTTTCGCTTTCGCAGGTAGAATCGTTTGTTTTATACATCCATTTAGCTTGAATTGGTTTTCGTTTTGTTGATGCCGCAGTGTTCATATCTGGTAGGGTTTTACTCATCAGCCGCTGGGTGGGTGTTATTGTTTATGAATTGAGAAGTACATTATTTCATCTTCAGTTTCGTTCATTTTGTTTGAATTTTCTGTCTCAGCTCTCTTTTATGCATGCTTCTTGCTGACGCTAATTGGTGAAAGCAAAGATCACATCTTTGAATGTGTTTATTTCACCAACTCAACTTTGGAAGTGTTTTTATGTGTGTTCGTGCTTTGGCTAACAAAATGGGCTTCGCAGGTTGCGTGATTGGTATAATTTGAACACAGCCGTGACTCGTGAGTCTGATCAAAGTGATCAGTCAGTCAGGTTCTGATTGAATAATAAGCTTCCTTCTCCATTGGTTCAATCCCCGAGTATCTTGAGAAGTCCATTGCTTGGCATCTTAACAGAATGCTGCCTATCTTTTCCCAGCACCGACTCTGTTTTACTAATTAAACTATCTTCCAAAGTCAGGGTTTGCCTTATTTTATTCAATCACATTTTGATTTTATCATGAAGTTCGTTGAGCAAGTAGTCTTTCTTGAATGGATTCATTGTGTGTCTTGCCCCATCTCCTATTTGTTACTTTAGGATAATAGCAATGACACACTTGTTATGTGGCCTTGTTGTCTTTTGTCATCACAAGAGCACAAGCATTATTGTTTTGAACTATAATATTGCTCCCAACTTTGTCACTTTGTGGTAGAATATATTTTTCAATACGTCCAAACAGACAGCGAAAAAGTATTACCCACAATCACTGAACTACTAAAGAAGGAATATGTATATAACTGCTTCTAATCTAGCCTATAAGCTTGAGATATCTCCGGAAAGATTATTCTGAAAGTTGAAACATATGCATAAAAGGCTTTCCATGATAGTCTTCAATGAAAGTCTCAAATGGCTAATCCAGCTTTGTTTTGATGGACTCTCTTGTTTTCTGAAGAGTGATTCTGATGGGAAACAAACAAGGCAAACTAATATTAACGAAATACCTAAGGTGGTGATGCCCCTTCAAGTCTCACTTGTAGGCACAACTGGTGGAGGAGGTGCACGTGCCGAACTTTTTAGAGCCCCAATATCAGGTGGTGTGCAAAGTGCAACCTCAGCTCATGGTCTACACAAACCTGCAATTGCAGTCCGCAATCTAATGGAGCAGGCATGAGTTACTTTTATCAGTATTAAAACCCGTATTTGACTAAAGTGGCTGATTTATCTTAAAGAAAAAGCATTCACTAACATCCATTTCAGCCAAATAAGTCAAAGACTTCTTATTATTTTGGAAACCCGAATAAGCTAGGCAAGGCTATCAAACGAGCCTTAAATTGGGTAAGAATTTATGTAACCGAGATACAGTTTTATATATTCTACTCTTATTGCAATCATGTAGACCAGGTTTGCTCATTTGTGCACATTGATGTCTCGAATGCATCACAGAAGAGAAGGTTACCCCTTTGGTTCACTTGTAGACTTTGTCGCCGACCCTATGGGACGTAAGTCACGACCTGTATTCCAACAACCACTTTATAACTTGATTATTTCTCTTCCAATTCTCTATATTTTTTGGCAGATCCGGTGCTTTTATTATCACCATTAGCTATACATACCTGAAACTTGATAGGTGACCCGAGGTGTACATTAGTTGTCCAGGTCAGTGGTATACACCAAACATTTAGAATCTACAAGGTATGTGTTGCCCTTGCTGGTCTAGTGGTATGATCTCTTGGCTTTTCAGGTTCCTGGATGGACTAGCTTGTCAAATGCTAGAGTAACAATATTTGGTGACATTCATCCTCTCCCAGAAGATCAACAGGTAGTTTGCTGCCTTTATTGTTCAAATTGTTGCTAGAATTTCAATGTTCTTTCTCTGAATTTTAAAATTCTTCTCAATACAACATTGCAAATTCTCCATGGTATCATGTTATATAAATGGAGAGATTAAGCATGTTTCTAAATATTGACACCAACTGTCGTTTGTGTGTGCAGGACCCAGAAACTGATAACCCTCTTCTGAGGCAATGCGGATATGCTAAGAAAGCATGCAATGTTGTGTTTGAGAATTTCATCAGTGAAGAGGGAGATGAGATTATGCGGATTAAAAATAGGAAAGCCAGATTTATTATGCTTGCGGTTTGGGCAGCATGTAGCTACGGCATTTGGAGAGCTAGAAATGGGCATCTACATCAAAAGAAGTTCAAGGAAGAGGAGACAATTAATTATTTTTTGTTTTATAGCAAATGCTTTATACAATATAGAAGGATCTGATATCTACGTTGTATTTAACTTCGAAGTTGGTGAATAAAATTCGTGCTTTCGGTTAAAAAAAATTAGGAGCCAAGAACTTTAATGAAAAAAGTGGGGTAATTGCGTAAAGGGTAGAATTATTGAAAGAGAACTTGTCTTTCTTTAAAATGAGAAGTTGGCTTTGGGATGGAGAAACTAGATTTTAACTAGCTCTATGTTACTCTTCTAAAATCTGAAATATCATATGTTATCTTTCTAAGGTTTGAAACCTTGAATCTTATCTTAATTTGAATAAATAATCATCAAATTTTAGTACACGACTTTTATTCCTAAATCAGGCCGAAATTTGCTTGAGTTTGGCTAATTGAGCATGGCCCTTTACTAAATCCTAACACATGCAAATTGTTAACCATCTAATTATTTCCTTGAATACGGTTTGACTCACACAAACCACCAGTAATAGTGCTATTCACCAAAAATAGAATGAATGCTCAAGAAACTGCAACTTTACCACTATGTGCAACTAGCATAAGAGGCATGTTGTACTTAATGCTTACAAAATCTCTTGATTTTGAATTTGAGATCCGCCTCCATTTGAAGCCCATCTCTGGGATGAGTCCCAATTAGAAGCTGTTGCTGACTCATCCTGATTGGGTTTTGATGATGTAAATTGTCCTTTGTTTCGTTGCATCCTACACGATCAATAACAAACAAACCTTATTAAAAAAAGATTAAGGCACTGTAAACAGAAAACATTAACACAGGAATCTATTTTATTGATCTGGTTCATGTAAGGATCGTTAGAATGCACTCAGCACACAAGCTCTGCCCAAATAAATGAATATGGAAGCAAAAGATAAGATATCAAGTTAGTGTGAATTTAAGAAAACATATTAGCCTTAAATTCATACATCCAGTGCGCACTGAGAACATTTACAATTGACTAGCTTACTAACATGGGGTTTTTTTGGGGGGAGGGGGTTGTAATTCCCTTACCTGAGAGCAACCTCCTTTCGGATAGTGTATCGAATTCAGTAATTAACTTGTGTTAATACTTCAACCAACAAGAGTACCAAACCATAAATGGGCAGTATACTTGTCTAACAACTAGGAATACCTCATGTAGGGTGAATTTGGCTCCACTTATTTCAAATAACCATTGCCTATAGGATTACCACCAAAAAATAAAATGTGAGATTAACTACTGTGTTTAGTTTAGATCATGAGAATTTAATACTACCTTGCTTGGTTGAAAGTTATGTCTTTCAATGTGTTGATTAATTTGCTGAAATACCTTTATATATAAGTTTAGTGTCATTTACACTAACAAATAAGCTAGTCAAACAGTGGTTGGAAACATCTTCAGTTTCCTAGGAAATTAGTTCTTTTTTTCAGAAAAATCAACCTCTAAAGAACACGCTCAATGAAGGGTTTTATTAGCATAAAAATGCTTATCTAAACTATGATAAAGGCCCAAGCGGCATTTACGAGCATGTTTTGATACATTTGATAGGTTAATAAAGTAGCTCCAATTCTAAAAAAATCAGAAGAAGCCAAATAAATCCTTAAGATACACATAAACATTCAAGTGATTAATCATTTGACCATGCACTCCACATTTCACAAATTTAAACTTTGCACACTTGGGTTAAATTAAATTCAAAACTTCATAGGAAAAAATAAGTCACAGTCAACTCAACTCAAAACATGGGCAAACTGATTTAAAGAAAAATGATGCCGCAAAATGCAATTGTATTACGCATAGCATCCAAACTACCTTTTCAGGAGACACGGAATCAAACACATAGACCTGTCCCTGGAATGAGAGAGTAAGCTAATTATTAGTTTCAGCTCCACCGTGAACTACCATTGCACTATGATTGTCCAACAGACTCCCATTAGCATCGCCCTCTATACAGTTACTCCCTCCGCTCCCTCCATTCCCATCACCACCACCATCATCATCGTGCTCCATCACGTCCCCATTGCTCATAAACCCATGGTGATGGTGACCATCGTGCTCCGGCAGGTAACTTTGTTTTTTAATTTTTAAACCAATTTTGAAATTTCGATTGAGTTGATGTTCCATCACGTCCCTCCGTTCCATAAAACTCTTTCCCTTTCGTTTTTTTTCAAATCCTTAAAGAGTAATGTTAGAGTCACAAACAAACAGTTCACTGATACGGAGTGCACGGCAGGGGAGGAAGACGAGGGAACCAAGGACCTTGATGGTGCGCTACGACATCATCATAGTGGACGCGAAAGGCGGCAACCGACGTGGCATAAAGATTACGTTATTTAATATTATTATTGTAATGTAGTATTTTTATTAGGTGAGCGATTTATAAGCTTCTTCGAGAGTTTCTTTACGGTTCTTTACCTCGTCACTTTTCTTGAACCGTCAGGATAGACAACGTAGTTTCTTAGGGAGAAAGTTAGGGTTAGCCGAACATCTATTTATAATGTGTAATATCCTTCTGCCATTGCAGGTTGAATAGAAACCCTAATTTTATATTTCTCTCTTCCGGAGTTTGGGGACGCTCGAAGTTCCTCCTATCTTGATACGAGTACGTATCATTTGGTGCTCTCGTTGCAGTGTTTTCATTCGATTGTAGTCTTCGTTCGCGTGTTCCTGTCTCATCATGTCTTCTGGACAGTCTGCCAATGCCACACTCCAAGCTAAGGGCGAACAATTGCAGACCCTACGCATGGATGTCGACACCAATATTGAAACCCTTAATGATTTGGTTTATCAGCTTCAGCAGGATCTGGAGGTTCGTATTGAATCTCAATTTCAGCGTTTCTAGGCCATGCTCACTTCTGCCTTGGCCGACCTCAGAGCCAATGTTTCTGGTTTTCGCCGGCCCCCGGATCACGGTCATGACGATATTGAATCATCCAACCGCGATCGTTACTCTCCCAAACCAAAGCCTTAAGCGCCGCTCTGTGATGGGTCCGAACCCTTACGGTGGTTATACAAGGTGGAGGAATACTTCAAGTTCTATAAGACGCCGGTCGAGGATCGTCTTCGTTGTATCGCCTTGATGCTCGAGGGTCCTGCGGCGGATTGGTTTCGTTGGCACATGAATGGTAGGCTCATCACTAATTACGCCGATTTTGTGGAAAAGTTTAAACTCCAGTTCGATCTGCAACACTATGTCGATTATTTGGGCAACTGGCAAATCTTCGCCAAACCGGCACCATTATGGATTACCAAACCGCTTTTGAGCATATTCTCACTCATGTTACCGAAGCCTTTAAGAGTAATTTGATGTCACTGTTTCATGCCAGACTTAAACCCTATTTGCAAAATGAGATCGCGCTCTTACGGCCGCCTTCCCTATCTGCCTCTTTCGCGCTAGCTTGTGAATTGGAAGCCAAGCATGATACCCTCATGCGTGCAGTCTCAACCCGCCCCAATTCATGGTCTGCCTCTGCCCCATCCCAGTTCCCAGCTCCCGGGAAAGGCCCTCCCCCTCTCGAAGACAATCCGACGCCCCAACCTCTTCGTCCTGAAACTTTGGGGTCTACGCCAGTTCGGCGGTTACCACGGGCGGAACGTCTAGAGCGTCGGGCGAAGGGTTTGTGTTATAATTGTGACCAAAAGTGGTCCAAGACCCACCATTATGGCCGCTTTCTGCTTTTGTGCTATGATGAGGATGACGAGCTCTCCCTGGCCCCTCCCGATGATGCACATCCTATTTCTTCCGATATCTCATGCATGAATGCCATGGATGGCGTGGCTACACCTCGTTCCCTTCGCTTGACCAGCCGGGTGTCCAATTCCGACGTGCATGTTCTCATCGACGGGGGTAGCACCCACAACTTTGTCCACCCCAACCTTATTTCCCGATAACAGATTCCAATTTTCATGGTGGCGTCGTTCCGCGTTTACGTCGGTAATGCGATTCCCTCCGCGTTCACGTCCTTTCCGGTTGACGTTTTTGTCTTACCCATTCACGGCCAAGACATCGTTCTCGGTGTCCAGTGGTTACAGAAGCTTGGTCGTGTGACACACGACTATGCCGCCATGACAATGGAATTCCTCTGGGAAAACAACCGAGTTTTGCTTAAGGGGGACACCTCACCACCACAAGCCCTAATGTTGCATGCGTTGCATTCTCTAAGGGCTGCTCGGGGAATTACAAATTGCTATGAACTCTATTGTCTGGCACCTACAGGTACGGCCGTGGATCAGCCCTCTCTTGCCCCATCTGTCCACCTACTCCTACAGGAGTTCGCCCAAGTTTTCACCGAACCAACGGCTCTGCCACCGCGCCGTAGTGTGGATCATCACATTTTCTTGTTTCGTGGTTCTGCCCCGGTCAATGTCCGACCGTATAGATACCCTCACTTTCAAAAGGAGGAGATTGAGCACCAGGTTTGAGATATGCTTAATCGTGGCCTCATTCAACCAAGCCGGAGCCTATTTTCTTCCCCAGTGCTCCTTATCAAAAAGAAGGATGGGACATACCGTTTCTGTGTAGATTATCAAGCGTTGAATGCCATCACTATCCCCGATCATTTTCCAATCCCGACAGCAGATGAACTCTTCGATGAATTGGGCCGGGCACGTTGTTTTAGCAAGTTGGATCTCCGCTCCGGGTATCACCAAATTCGGATGTGGGATAGGGACGTCTACAAAACAGCCTTTCGCACTCACGAAGGGCATTACGAATTTTTGGTTATGCCTTTCGGCTTAACAAATGCTCCTTCGACATTTCAGGCTTGCATGAACCGGGTATTTATGCCTTATTTGCGTAAATTTGTAATCGTGTTCTTTGATGATATTCTAATTTACAGCCCTACGGAGGAAGAACACGGCCACCACTTGCGCATAGTCCTCTAGATTCTGCTCGAGCATCAGTTTTTTCTCAGGTCTTCAAAGTGTACCTTCTGCACAGGCTCCATAACCTACTTGAGGCATATTATCTCTGCAGGTGTTTTGAAAGCCGGTGCATCAAAGATCGAGGCCATGGTTTCCTGGCCAACCCCCACCACAACGAGACAATTACGTGGTTTCTTGGGCCTCACCAGCTAATATCGGCGTTTTGTCCGGAATTACTCTCACATCGCAGTGCCCTTGACGGAGTTATTGAAGGCCGATAAATTTCACTGGCCGCAGGAAGCTGTTTCGGCATTTGCAGCCCTCAAACATGCCATGACGACCACACCTGTCCTCTGTCTCCCGGATTTCACCGTCCTTTTTGTTCCCGAAACAGATACATGCTCCGCTGGCATTGGGGCAGTCCTTCTCCAGATGGAGCAACCAGTGGCTTTTTTAAGCAAGAAGCTCGGCCCCCGGAAACTTGCCGCCTCCACTTATCACAAATAGCTCTTTGCTATCGTTGAGGCGGTTCAAAAATGGAGGCAATATTTGTTGGGCCGCGAATTTCTTATCCGTACTGACCACCGAAGTCTAAAGAAGCTGCTTCTACAGGTGATCCAAACACCTGACCAGCAGTACTATGTTCGTAAACTTTTGGGGTTGCGATTTCAGATCGTGTACAAGACGGGGGCGTCCAACCGGGTGGCGGATGCCTTATCACGCCGGGATGAAAGTCTTTTGCATTGACTCTGATGACTGATGGTTTTCACGTCTCACTTAGTCCCTGCCCTCCTAGACGCCATCCGGCAGGCCAACCATACGAAACCAGATTTGGCAGAGCTTCATCGTGCGCATGCTTCCGGCTGCCCTCTCCATACGCCGTCGAAGATGGGCTTCTCTTCTACAAGCGCAGATTATGTATTGGCTCTCACTCGCCCCTCCGTACAAAGCTTCTTTGTGAATACCACGACACCCCGATGGCGGGCCACGGCTCATCGAGTGGCCTTTCTTTTCATTGATAACCAACGCTTGGTTATGGTTTTCTTTTGGAAGGGTATGCGCAGAGACGTCCAGCGCTATGTGCAAGCGTGTTTGGTGTGTCAAGCAACTAAATATTCCACTTCTCCACCGGCTGAGCTCCTCCAGCCGTTACCGATTCCCTTGCAGGTTTGGGAGGATATTTCGATGGATTTTATAGTGGGATTACCGGCTTCGCGGGGTTACACAATAATTCTTATTATGGTGGACCGTTTGTCGAAGGTTACTCATTTGGGTGCGTTACCGACCAATTTTGATGCTCATCAGGTGGCCTTTCTTTTCGCTGATTTGGTAGTGAAATTGCACGGGTTTCCCAAGACCATCACCACTGACCGGGATCGGGTGTTCACGAGCAAATTCTGGCAGGAGGCTCTCCGACTCAGCGGCACAACCTTGTGTTTGAGCACCGCCTTTCATCCGCAAACCGACGGCCAAATGGAGGTGTTGAATCGAAGTGTTGAGGACTATCTGCGTTCCTTTGTTCATGACAAGCCTAGCCGCTGGTCTATTTTGCTGCCATGGGCTGAATATGCCCTCAATACTCGCTACTCTGAAGGCTTGCGTATGTCCCCGTTTCAAGCATTGTATGCCCGTTCCTCCTCCGTCTTTTTTACCATACTCGCCTGGTGACAGTAAGGTGCCTGCAGTGGATGAGATGCTGTCCGAACGAGCTGCCCTCCTCGATTCTCTACGCCGGAATTTAACAGCAACCCATCAACGTATGAAAACTGCCGCCGACCAGCATCGCAGGGAGCTTTCCTTTGAAGTCGGTGATTTGGTGTTATTACGGTTGCAACCCCACCGGCAGCATTCGGTGGCACGACGTCGTTCGACGAAGTTATCTCGTTGTTACTATGGACCTTTTGAAGTAGAAGCAAAGATCGGGCCTGTGGCATATCGCTTGAATTTGCCTCCGACGGCCCGGGTGCACCCAGTATTTCATGTATCCCTCTTACGACCATTTTATGGGGCACGAGACGCTCTGGGTTTTCCGTTACCCGAGGAGTTCGTGGGAGGCCAGCCCCTGTCCCATCCCATTAGAGTGCATCAGCGGCGTTCCATTTTGCAGCATGGGCGCATGGTTGAACAAGCGCTTGTTCAATGGTCGGATGGAGATTTGGATGATGCAACGTGGGATTCAGTGGCCATGCTTCGTCGGTCGTACCCTCATCTCGACCTTGAGGACAAGGGAACCAAGGACCTTGATGGTGCGCTACGACATCGTTGTAGTGGACGCGAAAGATTACGTTATTTAATATTATTATTGTAATGTAGTATCGAGGGTTTCTTTACGGTTCTTTACCTCGTCGCTTTTCTTGAACCGTTAGGATAGACAACGTAGTTTCTTAGGGAGAAAGTTAGGGTTAGCCGAACATCTATTCATAACGTGTAATATCCTTCGGCCGTTGCAGGTTGAATAGAAACCCTAATTTTATATTTCTCTCTTTCGGAGTTCGGGGACGCTCGAAGTTCCTCCTATCTTGATATGAGTAGGTATCATTCACAAAATTACAAATTTGCCTTTTTAACACTTTCCTATAAATAAGATGCACTCAAATAATAAAAAGATATTTTAATTTAAAATCTACAAAAGGCAAATTTGTGAAGTTTGTGAATTACGGAGTATGTGTTTGTGACTAGCATTTTCCTTCCTTAAAACATTTCCACTTTCTATTAAAAAACAACTTTTGCCCCTACTTTTTCATACCCTACCTATCACATCATACTTTTTCACTAATAACCAAACTATCACATCTTACTTTTATCCATCACATTAGGGGCAAAATTGGAAAGTCAACTAAAATTACATTTTTTATTTTGGTCCAAAGTCAAAATGGGAAGGGTTTAAAGGAACGGATGGAGTATAACTTTCTTAGCTTTATATTAGGTTTAAGGATATTGGAAGTGGAAGAAAATACAATATCTCCTTTTTTTTCACTAATATAAAAGAAAGTTGGTTCTCATTTTTTCTTGTCATATTTTTCATCTAGTTTTTTTTTCTTACTTGCCAAACAAAAGTAATTATTATTCAGACTATTTTTTTCTCACATTACTTAACCAAAATAGAAAAAGTTTAGTTTTCTTAATACATTTTACATGCTTATTTTCATTTTTCATTTCACTTTTCTATGTTTTCATCTCTAACCAAACAAAAATTTCTTGAGTAAAAAAATTTTCTTTTTTAAAAATCTTGAACTAAATATATCTGAAAGTACAATTAGTCAATGACTTCAATTTTGTTTTTGTATAAATGATCCTCGAGTAAAAGAAAGGGTAATTTAATTAAATAGGACTAAAACATAATCACTTTCTCAATATAGGACCATATGCTTTTATTTCTCAATGTAGAACTATTGGTCATTATCTATCCGTCATTATTCAACTAAATGTCCAGCATTTGGGCATTATTCTTCTCACTAGACATTATTAAGTCTTATTTAGGAAATAAAAAAGTTTAAGTCTTATATTGAAAAATGACTTATGTTTGAGTCATATTCAGTGCAAATTTCACTAAAAACATGCTTCTAGGCCCGTGTAGCAAACCCCATGGCTGATTCTAAATTTGGGCCGGGCCCAACAATTCCCGGTCGTGTTAATTCGTAGGGTCCAATGGGCTATGAGTATTTTTTTTTTATGAAAGAAGTTTTTATTAAAAGAGAAAGGAAATGTCGCAACGATATAAAGCTTCGTTGGTTCTGGATAGAAAGGGAGTTTTAGGGTTTCGGCGGAAGTGAAAATGGTTCGGGCGGCGGTGGCAAAGAAGAAGCCGGAGAAGGTGGTGAACCCGCTCTTCGAGAAGCGGCCGAAGCAATTCGGGATCGGTGGGGCGTTGCCGCCGAAGAGGGATCTCTCCAGGTTCGTCCGATGGCCGCAAGTTGTCAACATTCAGAGGAAAAGGAGGATCCTCAAGCAGCGTTTGAAGGTCCCTCCGGCAATCAACCAGTTCTCGAAGACCCTTGATAAGAATCTAGGTCTGCTGGTTCCTCCTTTATGCTGTTTTTTTCTTCTTCAGATGTTGAACTGGAATGCTTCGTTTTGATTCCTTATCAAACTGTCGTCTTCAATTTATTGTGTTTTTGCGTTGTTTCGTATTATACTTGATCGGTAAAGTGTTTAAAATGTGCTTGCATCAGACATGGTTATGCCTTTTTAACAAATTATGAACTGAAATATGCAAAGAAAGAAAACAGAGTTTGAGTTTGAAATAGTGAGTGAGACCAGTATTATGATACAGAAAGAGTGTCTGGTTTGAACCATAAGGTGATGGGTTCGTTCATGCATTTCAGCAACAAATCTCTTCAAGGTGCTTCTCAAGTACAGGCCTGAGGACAAGGCAGCCAAAAAGGAACGTCTTCTCAAAAGGGCACAGGCTGAGAGTGAGGGAAAGGTTCCTGAACTGAAGAAGCCCATTGTTGTCAAGTACGGGCTCAAGCATGTCACCTATCTCATTGAGCAGGTTTGGCATCTTGAAGCATCAACAATGTTTTTTTCCCATTAAAATATTGAATTTATTATCTCATATCAGATCATTTGTTTAATTTCAGAATAAAGCCCAATTGGTAGTCATTGCACATGACGTGGACCCTATTGAGCTGGTTGTCTGGCTCCCAGCTTTGTGCAGGAAAATGGAAATTCCATATTGCATCGTAAAGGGAAAAGCAAGATTGGGTGCGGTGAGTATTATAAATTTGGTGTCATCTTTTGCTCAATATTGTGTTTGTTTCCACTTTGACCGTTGGTGCTTCGTATGGAGAATTTGGTTTAGGTTATTGGATTCGTTGCTTTGTTAAAAGATAACGTATGATTACATTGATTAGGTTTTGAGTTTACCATTGTAGCTACTATTACTTCCACATATAAAAAATGCAACAATGGATGTATTGTTGTTAACCTAGAGTTCCTAGAAAGAGGACATCTGTAATATCTTATGATCATTTGCCTAATTATTGACCCATGCACTTAATATCTCAATCCATCAGCAAAATAGTTTAGTTTATGGTGTTCTTCATTGATGCATTTTTGCCTTACATACCAAAACACACTCCTATAACTAAGTGATACTGATATATTTGGCAAATCAAATACACTGCAAGTGATGATCTCCCCCATCAATTGTATAGCAAAATAGTTGGGTCAAGTTAAATTATGCAATTCAACCTCTTTATATGTGTTCTCATGTTTTTATGGTGCTGCTGATGTACTATTCAGATTGTCCACAAGAAGACTGCTTCAGTTCTATGTCTGACCTCAGTCAAGAACGAGGATAAGATGGAATTCTCCAAGATTTTAGAGGCAATTAAGGTAAAAGCAGTTGAAATTATGCAAAGATACAAGACTTTCAAAGTTATTAATTTAATTTAGTCGTTGGTTTTCATATCATCGTCTCTTTTCAGGCCAACTTCAATGATAAATTTGAAGAGAACCGCAAGAAGTGGGGAGGTGGAATCATGGGCTCAAAATCCCAAGCCAAGACAAAGGCAAAGGAAAGGCTTCTTCAGAAGGAAGCTGCTCAGAGAATGACCTGAGTGTAATCTATTTTGTTTTAATATTATGTGATCTTTGCTCTTATTCGAGAGACTAAAACCGTCTTTTTTTTCTTTGTTGTCGTCTGAGCAATGCCATTTTTTTGATATGATCACTATGTGTTGCTGTTCCATTGTCCTTGAAATTCTGCATGCAATTTTTCTTGCATCATACAAGCCTATCTTTTCCTTGATGTTTGTGTTTGTGTAGTCTTTACTTGGCATTTCATCCATATCTTCTCTTTTCTCTTTTGCATAAGATGCTTCAATGCATCTTCCAAATATTCTTTGTTCTTAGGGTAGGGTCCATTTGTATGAAGGTTTTTTCTTGATTGTTTTGTTCTTTTCCTTATCGGCCGTGATAAGGATCACATTTAGACATGCTAGCACTCGTTACCTAGAAAAATTAAAGCTACCTAGCACTCGTTGCAAAATATTTCATTGCCCCCAGTTTGCTACTCCCTCCGTCCCAATTTATAGTGTTTGTTTTAGTTCATGATGTTTGACTGAAATTATTTTCAAATCATTTTATATGGCAAATGGTATACAGTTAAAAAATAAAAATTACATATTAAAATACTACATCAAAAGATGTACAAAACTAGTAGTGATAATAGTATTTTATTTTATCAAATTGCTAACGAAAATAGAGAAAGGAAGTGTATGAAGTTTGACTTGCGAATAGTAATTAGGTATTATAATTTGGGACGGAGGGGGTAGTATGTTAAGTTGTTTCATCTTTGTTTCTATTTACTTCATAATTTAGATTCTTTGGTATTGTGGGTGGCTTTTTTGTTGGAGGTAAAATGTGTTTGAATCTATGACATCTCCTTTCATTTTTCACTTTCTTGCCAATTCTACCATGTTCTAGTTATTCTGAAATATATGTTTTAGTCTATAGTTATAAATTACATAGTCCTCTGTCTATTGGTTATTAATGTTAGTTCTTCGTAGTTTATACGAAACTTACGTCCATGGTGTATGATTGTTAAGAGTTGAAACATTTTCCGTAGTTATTTCTAAACCTTTTTAATTTGGTTAAGAAAGTGAGTTATATTCGTGATTGTATGTGTTTCTTAACATTATAAGAGCACTACTAAGGGTCCAAAATGCCACGAGCGTTAAACACCGTCCCCTTGAGGCGTTATACGGGTGTCACTTCTCATTGGTTAAATGTTTAACGTTGAGAAAGAGGGAGAGGGTTGTTGGTGTCCCAAACGCCTATAATGCCGTTGGACATTGTTTAAAAAAATTTATATTTTTAATATTATAAATACCTTTATTTTTAACACAACAAGCACACTAGAAATATTCTCATTCCCTCCATAATTCTTTTAAAATATACTCAATTTCTTTTAATTTTCTCTACAAAATATTTGGAATATTGAATCATCATCTGACGATGAAAAGAGAGCTCTCATTTTTCGTTGTTCCGCGCCGGGTTGTTATCAATGTGGCGACAAGGCCAACGAGAAGAAGTGGAATCGTCGCGATGCCCGATCCAACATGAGCGTTTAAACTGTGAGCGGGTGGTTGCACACGCTTCACTACTCAACGACTACTTCAATATTCCGTGCGTTTACACACCGGAAGATTTTAGTAATCATTTTTGGATGTATCGTTCTCTTTTTTTACGCATACTGGTCATTATTGAATGCGAGGTGCTTTGGTTCACCCAACACTTTGATGCGAGAAGCCAGAGCGGACAGCATCCAGAAGTGTACCGCCGCGCTTTGTCATATGTCGTACGTGACGACATCTGATATGTTTGACCAATATTTGATGTCGGCTCGAAGTATGATGTCATGTGTTTATATATAAATTTTCTAAACTTATTATTCGACTTTATCATAAAAGGTATTTACGTAAGCCGACAGCGAGCGACATTGAGTAGTTACAGGTTAGGCATGTTGCTGAACACGGCTTTGTCAGCATGCTTGGAAGCACTGATTGCACGTATTGGGAATCAAAAAATTGTCCCACTGCGTGACATGGTCAGTTCTAGTTCTCCTGGGGTAATCATCTCAAGCCTACTATTATGCTCGAAACTAGCGCTTCTAATGACTTATGGTTTTGACATGTTATTTTTGGTGTTCCGAGCTCGAACCACACCAATGTTCTTGATCCATTGCTTGTTTTGACGATTGGATTAATGAGACTGCACCCGACTCGTCTTTTGAGCTTAGAGGGATCTTTTACAAGCGTGGATACTATCTTGCAGCCAGACGCTAGACCTACAAAAAGCTCAAGAGGCGGCGAGATAAGATATCGGACGAGCCTTTGGGGTGCTGAAGGGTAAATGGCACATTCTAGATCGTCCGTCCAAGTGTTATTCTCAAACAAAAATTTGAAATATCATGTACGCATGTATTATTCTTCATAATATGATCATAGAGGGCAACGAGTTTGTAATATATCATTACATCCCGGATGAAGAGGTGCCTACTACGAAGAATCGCTGAAGAAAAGAAACGAAGAAACCGCCAAGAAATCTAAAGTCGAAAGATCACAATAAATTAACGGCGGGTTTGATTGAAGATATTTTTATTCGCTTGAATAATCACTAATTTCTTTGTAATGTAATGTAATTTTTATTTTTTATTTGTGTTTCTTTTATTAAAATCTTATTTTATTAATGTAATTTTTATTGAATGTATTTTTTTATTTAATGAATTATTTTCGTTTAAATTTAATTAAAAAATGAAATGTTATTAACTTAATTCTAGAAGATGTGTATTCAAAATTGTAAAAAATAGAAGTTTGAAGCCCAAGTTTGAAGTCCTGGGGCTTCAAACTCATTTCCAGTGAAATTTTGTTATAAGTTAAAACTGATGTAGCAGAGAGAGAATGTTTGAAGCTCCGGAGCTTCACGATCATTTACAGTGCTCTTACAGTTTGTTACTATGACATTTTAAAGCATGTGCACTCGCAAGGAAGAGAAATGCCTTGCAATGTCACATCAGCTCTTTCTTCTCATATCATTACATGGCAAGAACAAAATTCCTTGCTCGGTGAGGCATGGGTGTGGCACTCCACCATTCTTTTCTTCTTTTATTTATATTTTTTTTATAAGTTTTTTATGAAAAAAATGTATAAGAAAGTAGAATAATTTCTTGATAAAATAAATAATAAAAATATTTTTTTATGTTTAAAAAACATTTAAAAAAATGTAAAAAGTGATAAAAAATAATGACTTGCCACTGCACTCACTTGTCACACGCTGACTGAACTGTTTTTTATTGGTTAAAATATTCCATGTCATCGTGTGACATTCCATTTTTACCTCGCCATTGTTCATGCTTTTAATAGACATTGATGTTTTTTATCACGTTGTGTTTTTCGTTATTTGTACTGTTCCCCCGCCCTAGCTTTCGACCGTAGCCGTACCCTTTCTCCATCCACCCCCCTCCCCCCAACATCCCATAAACTTTTTTTGCCTGGAACCTAAAATAGGTGGCCTGAGGGGGTAGGCGTTGGATACAGAATAAGAGATTTGTTTTTGGCGGGAGAGTTAGGGTAGGTTCTGGTCCTAAGCCAGCAAGCCCAACGGACTTTATAGGCTCCAATGTTATATGACATCAAAATCTGATGTTAAAACAACTCTGTTGGTTCTATGTATACGGAAATTATTACGGAGTACTATCTTCCGTCTTAAAATGAAGTTCTCGTTGTGATTTATGATATCGTTTGATAAAAATTATTTTTAATTTAATTTATTTCATAACTTGTGTAATACACACACACATATATGTTTGTGTGTATCCTTAAAAGAATGACTATGTGTGTAGACAGCTTTGAAAAGTTTATAAGAAATTAAAAGAGATGACATGAATATATTATTTTATCGAATAGATAATAACAATACGGAAAAGAGTGGATGAAATTAAAATGTACTCGGTAAATGTTAAACAAGAACTTCACTTTCACTGCAATAATGTTTCACATATAATTACAAAAAAGAAATTTCATTCCACCCCCCAAAAAAATTAAATTCATATGGAGTATAAATTAAAACGGGCCAAACAGCTCTGACACCCCCTGTGGTTTGGAAAATTGGCACCAATACCCCCTCTGTTTTCAAAACTTATTTCTAAAATCCCCGTGGTTTCAAAACGTTGCACCCACACCCCCTATGACCATTTTCCGGTCATTTTCCGGCGAAGAGGGGGCATTGACGCATAATTTCTAAACCATAGGGGGCATTCGTGCTCATTTCTTATTTTCGTTTATTATTAATCCCTTTTTTAATATTTTCTATCTCTTTTTCCTTTTCCTAGATTTTTTAAAAATATATTTTCAATTTTTTATAATGTTTCAAAAATTTTAAAATTCTTTGTGTTTGAAATAAAAATAGAAATAAAAAATTAACATACATTATTACATCTATCTCAAATTAAACAATTTCACTTTTTAATTTGTTACTTAGAGTAATTTTTTGGAAATTTCAAAAAAAAACCCAGAATAAAAAA
>OOIL02001568.1:836779-906350 GCA_900332095.2 Cuscuta campestris | reverse complement strand
AAAAAATAAAATATGGAAAATCGAAATGAAAAAATTAAAATATGGAAAAAAGTCTTATACAAAAAAAAATTGGACACGCCTAAAAAAGTCCTTAGAATTGAGATGTCCGAAACGATATTCATTTTTATTTTTGTATTATTTTGTTTCTTATTTTATTCCTCATTTTTTTGAAGTTCTAAAAAAAATTACTTTTTATTCAGAAAAAACAAAATTTGTTAATTTGAGACGTACATATGCATTATATGTTAATTTTTTCAAACAAAAATAACTTTAAATTTTAAGAACATTATAAAAATATTTTTAAAAAACCTTTATTAATAAATGAAACAAAAAAGGAAAAAATGAAAAAAAAATTGCGAGAAATAAAAATCAGCACAGTTACCCTTTATGGTTTAAAAAATATGCACCGATGCCCCCTTCTTTGCCGGAAAAATGGCCAGAAATTGATCAGAGGGGGCATGGGTGCAGCTTTTTAAAACCACGGGGACTTTAGAAATGAGTTTTGAAAACAGATGGGGTATTGGTGCATGTTTTGCAAACCACGAGGGGTACCAGCGCTATTAGGCCAATTAAAACGTAACTATAAAAAGAATTATCATAATGACATGCATCTAATAACTACAAATAGAAATTTCATAAATATAGGTAGGTGTAGTAAACAATGACTTCAAAAAGAAATTCCATAATTAGGATGTTTTACTCGAACATGGATTATTTTTTTGAAATAAAGGTAAGTTTTATTACTCCCTCCATCTAATTTAAATCGTTTGTTGTTGTTTACAAAATTTGATTAATCTTACTTTTAATTCAATTTATTTGAAAATATGTATGGATTTAAGATACAAAATTTGTATATTTAAAAATTTTATCAAAAATTTTAGAAAATACATCAATGAACAAAAGTTCTCGTAGTCTTTGAATAACGAAGAGTGTAAATCATTGTGGGACGAATGGAACATATAATCTTTAACTTTTTTAAAAAATTATTCAGAGATTTTTAGTTATATTAATTTAAAAACAAGTCCAATGAAACATATAAAAAAATATTTTACTATGTGAGATTTAACCTCAAAATATGTACGGATAGTAGGTTGAGTCCCACCCTCCATCGTCGTCATATTTTCTTAATTACGCGATTATGAAACAATAAAACATTATTAATTGGTTATGAAACGTGTAAATGCATATATGTATGTAGATACACTATAATGATTATTGTAGTTCCCCTAAGTTAAAGATTTCATGAGTAGGGTAAAGCCATGCATGAATTAAAATCCAATTTTAATTAAATTGTTATTATTTTTTCATATAATCTTAAATCATATAGTGTTAAATGTAAACGAAGCGTGATATACCATTATATACGGATCGAATGTTACAACAACAACAACAACCCAGTTGGATTCCACTACAGTAGAGTCTGAGGAGGGTGTGTGTACGCAGACCTTGCCCCTACTTGGAAGCAGGGAGGCTGTTTCCAAGAGACCCCCGGCTCAACCTGCACAAAAAAATGATAGGGTATACAGTATAGCATGAATCGAATGTTAGACCTAACATTATCTTTGACTTTTTAAGAATAAATAAAATATACTATGGCTTAATACTTTCTGCGTCCCTAAAAGATTGACACAATTTAACTTTTTTGGTCAAACTGTAACATCCTTGGTCCTTGGACCACAAATTAAATATAGTTTATATTAATTAATTATTATAAAATTTTGATATTTCAAAACTATAATTTAAAATAAACCTAATTTTACTAAATTTACATTATAACTAAATTTATTTTTCCATAATTTGCAATCAAAGGGTGCCACAGTTTAATAAAAAAAGTCAAACTATGACAATCTTTTAGGGACGGATATAATATATATGTACACAACAAAAGTCATAAATTGACCACTAGGCTTTCTTTGACAAAACTTTTACGGAGTAATTATATATCGCTGGGTTTAACATTACAAAAATGCGGAATACTCCGTATAATTCATCGATAATTTTCAATTTAATTATTTTTAAATTTAATTTTTATGAAGAATTCAAAAAAAAAAAAAATAATAAATTTCATGACAAAATCTGATGGATACTCGGGAATGGGGTATCCGGCCCAACGGAAAAGCAGCCCAACCATGTTAAGGCCCACTTAGCTGGACGAAGGCAGGACTAATCTGAAGACCTAGGAAGGCCACCTTTGCATCAGATCACACTCGGCCTCGGCAGGGTCGGTCATCCTCGGACCACCCTCGGCCGGCCTTCCATCAAGGGACTTCAGGAACGAGATCATACGCACTCGGCCTCGGCCCGGGGCGTAAGTAGACCAGGTCCAGACATGGGAACTGTCTAAGTGGTCAAGATCAAGGGGCCCACGATTGGACCCATGCCATACCTCTGGCAGAGTTGTTCTAGCCACCCTATTTGCAACCTATTTTGTATAGCAACCCTAGGGATAATGATGTGGTTAGGCGCCGCCAGTGAGCAACCCAAATCTTAGTGGGCCCGAACCGTTGGACTTCGAACCAACGTTCGGGAACCCTTCGTTGTAATTCGCATATAAACCCCTCCTGGGGGAGGGGGAGACTTACGTTCTAACTTACGTTCCAACTAGCACAATAATACTTACTACTTATTTGACCCCAAACTTGTGCACTCTCAACTTAGTTTGATACTCTTTCCGCCTAGTCTCCTAGGCCCCGGGTTCCTTAACCCAACAAAAACAATAACTCTAATCACAAACATAAATTCTATATGAGTGCTTGAGTGCGCTTGATTGCTTGGAGGCGTAGCTTAGTTGGTCGAGAGCAATGACACAACCCAGGTTCCAAAATACATAAAAAGAATGATAATGCTATGTGATGGTGTAAATTACCACGCAAATACTAAGTAAAAGTAATCGGAAGGGCTGTAGGTGGAAACACCTGTAACCCGGCTTGTTATTAATTAAAATAGGAACTTATTACAATCAGTACAGGCCGTGTGGATTAATTAAAGCATACCTCACAAATGAGGGTTTTAGGGGTATTTATAACAAAACTAAGCACGTCAAGCATGTCTCTAGTTATCCAACCGGTCATTCGTCTGACCGGCTGCATAAGAGTACTACCCAACTGGCTTCACGACCCGGTCTGAGAAGGATGTGCTCTGTCACTTACGTCACCACCCAGTCGGACGAACCAACCGGGTGGTATCCATGGGTTATTACCCATCAAGGAGTCCTCCGATTCCCGGTCCTGTGGGGACCATCAGGGGCGGGAAGCACATGCGATTATTTCTTGAAATTTGAACTGCCCAGTCGCTTTTTGGCGGGAAAATCGTCTCGGAAAATCAGCGCCAACCCAAAATATTTGAAATTTGAATTTTCGAAATTTAAATTTCGAAAACCGGGTGTCCAAGGCGGGAAAATCTTCTCGAAGTCGGGTACGGAGCCGCCGATTCATTGTGCCGTTTCGTCTTCCCGAGAGGTTATGACGAGAAATCATTTTGCTCGCCACGTGTCATTCTACCATTCGCCCGTCAGGGCGGCACTCCCCCTATATAAAGCGAGGTTCTCCCAAGAATTTCCTCACTTGCAAATCTTCAATTCAAAAACTGCCCGGCTGCTTTTGCTTTTTCACGAGTCCTCCGAGTCTTCTAACCGTCTCCAAGTAAGTTTCTTTCCTTCCTTTTCTGAGTCATGTCAGACCGTGAGGATAGCCAGAACCTTTCCGTTCACTCTTATGGTTCTGCTGGCCGGTCTCCAGCCTCTGGTTCCTCTTCCTCTTCTTCTTTCGACTCTGAGCACCCGGCTACTTCTCCACAGAAGAAGCCGGTTGATGCTTCCACTTGTGCCCCTTCTTCTTCCGCGGCGCAAGTGGTCTCGGTTGCCCAGCCCGGGGACGAGGGCTTCGTTCAGCTAGACGACCGGTTGCTCCAAGAGCAACCGTCGTATATGCAGAAGCCCCAAGTCCACGAGCTGCGTAATCTGATGCCCGATGGGTATCAATTAACCTACCGGGCAACGTGGAAGAGCATTATTCCTCTCCACGCCGGTATGTCGATTGGTATCCATTACCATTCGATCAAGGACCTGGGTGAATTCTCTATTCATCCATTCAAAGTCCTTTTCCTTGAAACATACGGTATCATGCCCGGGCAGCTGGCCCCTAATGGTCACCGTCTGTTGGGCAGTTTCATCAATGTCTGCCGGTTTCTTCGTATCCCTCTTTCCCTTCGTCTCTTCGATCACATGTTCGATGTCTGGCCCAGGTCCAAGGAAACCCTTGGATTCGTGGTGGTGTCTTCCCACCAAGGCCGAGCATTCCTCTGCGGCCTTCCACCTTCTAACAAGAAGTGGAAGGACAAATATGTTTGTATCAAATTCCCCCCGGCTGCTTTCCCCTTTGCCCAAAATGTCTGGGGGAAGAGAATGAAGCGCCAGGTCAAACCTGCGGAAGCCGACGACCTGGTTGCCTGGGAAGCCACCCTCAAGGCCAGGGACGCCTCCACCCGCGGTCTTTATCACGTCGGGAAGTGGAGTGTCTACCCCGGCCGGGAGACTGATCCTGAGCCGGAGATTATCCTGCCCGGGGCCATCCCCGAAGCTATCCCCATCAGCCGGGCGAGGGGATCCAAAGCCCTGAGCACAACCACCGCCGGTCCTTCACGCCCGGCGAAGAAGAAGAAGGAGAAAGGTCAATCAACCGCCCTTCTCATTTTTATTTAAGTTAATCAACTTCGTTCTTCTAACCGATCTCTCTTTTTTTTTTGTTTTCAGTGGTAAAGTTTCAGTCTAAGTTCGCCATCCCTCAGATAGTAGTTGAGGAGCCTTCCACTGCTCAGCCACTCAATGCCTCCTCCAGCCAGCCGTTCTTGCTGGATGAACAACCGGCCCAGTCCCATCAGGGGACTAACCAGCCCATTCACTCGGGGGAACTCTACATTAATGTAGATACCTTTGAGTTCGACACCTTGATGGGGGAAACCGGGCATACCTCCCAGGCCGGCTAGGCGGGTCAACCCAACGTAGATGGCGAAGGCGAGGAAGAGGCTGCTGGAGAGTCCCTTCAGCGGAAGAGGCGGAAAACCAAGGAGGTCAACCAGCCATCCCATCCGGGGCCCCAGTCCTCTGATGCTGGCAAGGGACCCCTCGTGCCTCGATCTGTGGCCCTGATGTCCCGGTCGGACGAAGAGCTTTTCCAAGCTTTTCGTACCGACCTGAATGAGGTAATTTTTCTTTTTACCGTCTTCTTATTGCTTTTAACCATGTTTCTGAAATTTTTCATCTCTTTAAAGCAGGTCGGTCGGATTGGTGAGGAGTACTTCGCCCGGCTGGTGAAGTCCAAAGAAGAGGAGAAGGCACGGCTGGAGGCCATGATGGTTGAATGTCGGAAGGAAGCCCAAGCTGCCCGGGCTAAGGCAGAGAAGATAGAGGCGAAGTGGACGGAGCACTGCACGATCTACCGCCAGCTCGATGCCAAGCACGATGGTCTCCTCAAGGCTGCAAAAGAGGCCGACGAGCAGGCTCAGGCTAGGATCCAGCAACTGGAGGCCGAGAACGCCTGGGCTGCCGAGGAGGTCCAGAAGCTGGGGGCCGAGAACGCCCGATCTGCGGATGAGATTGCTCAGCTTGGAGACGAGCTGGCAAAGGAGCGGGCGGAGCGTGCTGCCCTTGCCGCTGCTTGGGCTGTTCAAGAGCCTGAGGAGTTTGCCGCTCAGGCGCTACCTGACCGGGAGACAGCCATCCGCTTCTTCCAAGGGCTATACAAGCACAAAGTGTCGGCCGGGATCGTGGATGAGATCGGCACCTTTGGCTTCGAAAGCGGTCAGTACACAGAGCGGCGGGCCCTCTATGGCATCCTTGAGCAGAGGATCCAAAGTTTCCGACCCAAGGCCCTTTCTCTGCCCGAGCTACATGATGAGGAGCCGGTCCTCCCATTCCCGGGCATTTGATTCATCCGGCCTTCTCTTTTTTTTTTATTTTCTGATGTAAGGATTTGCCTCCGGGCACTCTTTTGTAAGACGCTTAAATATTAATGTTAATGTAAGATTTTTCAACATCGTGTGCTGTGTGCTTCATTCCCTGTATTCTTCAACTTAATATTTCTAACCGCTTAGATTAGTAAATAATAGCACGGCTGTATTTACCTGGGTTAAAAACATAATTTCATCTAAGTCTTTTCGAAAGACCGGACAGTCGGCCGGGAAGACTTTATGTTTTATAAATTTCTTCCCGGTGATGTGTAACCCTCGATGGCGCATTGCTTGTCCTTTTCGAAAGGTTAAGCATTTGCCCGGGTGCTTGTAAGGCCGATCTGTTTCCACAATGGCTTAACGCCCTTGTGGAAAGGTAAACCTTAAGTTATTCTTCAGAACGATCTGGCTTAAACTGGCCGGGATGCTCTCCCTTTAGTTAAGCCAAATCGTTTCTAACTCCCGTGTCAGTACGGATGAGGTGTTGGATCGGTCAGACCGGTCCTTTTTTTTGCGCGTCCAATCCGATTGGAAATCTAACCGGGAAGATTGGTATGTAACCAATTACCGGTTGGTGTATGAGATCAATCTTTCTGGAAAGAACAAAGTTTTGTTATTGTCCGGGAACTCATTACACTTTATCTATAAAATTTACGTAAGTGGTGAGAGTTCCAATGTCGGTCGACCCGGCAACCTTCCATAGTTTCCAACTGGTAAGTGCCCGGTCTGACGATTGCTTTTATGCGATAGGGCCCTTCCCAGTTACGTACCAGCTTGCCCCTCTCATTAGGCTTACTAGCATCCCTTCTGCGCAAAACTTCATCATGCACTTGGAAATATCGCGGGCCTACCCGGTTGTCATGATACCGCTTTACTGACTGCTGGTAACCGGCCATCTTGACAGCTGCTGTGGTCCTTCGTTCTTCCACCAGGTTCAGCTCAGCGAGGTGGTCGACCTCATTCTAACCAGGCTGGTACACGGCTTCCCTAAATGTTGGAATTTCTGCCTCCACTGGTAGCCGGGCTTCACATCCGTAAGTGAGCACGAAAGGAGTCTCTCCAGTTTCTCTTCTTGAAGTCACTCTATGCGCCCAGACCGTATGAGGTAAGGCTTCCAACCATTTGTGTCCTTCCTCACCCAGTCTCTTTTTCAAACCGTCCACAATTGTTCGGTTGGCGTTTTCGACTTGGCCATTCCCCTGTGGATATGCTACCGACGCCTTGCTATACTTGACCCCGAAGCTAGCAAGGTATGCCGTGAACCGGGGGTTGCGAAACTGTGGCCCGTTGTCGGTGACAATGATTTTTGGGGCACCAAACCGGGTGATAATGTTTTTCCAAACAAATTTTTCACATTGTCGTACGGTTATGGTGGCCATTGCCTCATCCTCGATCCATTTAGTGAAGTAATCAATAGCCACCATCACGAACTTCTTTCCGCCTTGGGCAACCGGGAAGGCTCCAATAATGTCAATCCCAAACCGGGAAAATGGTATGACGTTAGAAGTCGGTTGGTAATATGTGGCCGGTCGGCCGGGATGTTTGTAAAAACCTGGCACGTCCTGCATCTCTGGACATACCTTTCACAATCTCCAACAATGGTCGGCCAGTAGTAGCCAAGCAATATTATTCTTTGAGCCAAAGTGCGGGACATCTGATGGGCTGCACAAACTCCCTCATGTACCTCAGCTATTACCCGTTCAGCTTCAGGATTGGTAAGGCAACGCAAGAGTGGTCCGCCAATGGCACGCTTGTATAGATGACCATCGATTACCTGGAAACGTGGAGCCCGTAGGACCACTTTCCTAGCTCGTTCCTCGTCATCCGGCTTCTGACCGGTCTCCAGATACTCCATGAGTTCGTACCTCCAGTCATCATCTGCTCCGATTATCCCGGTCGCTGAAGTCTGGCCCGGTTGGATGGCCGCGACTTCAAACGGTCTGTGCTCGGCACGGCCAGTATCTCGATTTTCGCCAACTTTGACACATGCTCCGGGCAGGCTTGCGTCAATTTTGAAAGCATATCTACATCAGCGTTTTCTGACCGGGGTATCCTGGTCAGACGAAACTCTTCTAACTCCCTTAGGAGTGCTCGGACCAAGTCACTATACCGGGCCAGGTGATCTTCCTTTACTTCCATCTCACCATTGACCTGTCCGACAACCAGACTTGAATCGGAACGGATCTTCATTCTTTTTACCCCGAGAGACCGGGCTAATCTGAGACCACCGGCCAATGCCTCATATTCCGCCTCATTATTAGTGAGTTTGAAATTAAAAACTAAGGCATGGTAGATCTTGAACCCTTCCGGCGTAGTGAAAACTACGCCGGCCGCGCATCCCTTCGGTCCAGAGGCCCCATCAACGGCCATATCCCACCACGGTTCGACCGTATGGGAAGGTCCGGCTTCGGGCTCTAGACCAGTCAGTTCGACGAGGAAGTCTGCCAAAGCTTGACCCTTAATTGCAGTCCTTGGTTTATATTCTATTTTGAACTGAGTGAGCATCATTGCCTATTTGATCAACCTTCCTGAGGAGGTTGAATTTCGAAGGACCGGTCCAAGTGGCTGATCGGTTAGTACTTCCACAGTGTGAGCTTGGAAGTACGCGGTCAGTTTCTTGGCTGTTATGAAAAGTGCGTATGCCGTTTTCTCAATGGCTGTGTACCGGCTTTCCGCCCCATTTAGTGCTTTGCTCACATAGTAAATAGGCCTCTAGCCGTCTTCATTTCTTATCAAAATAGAGCTTACAGCGTTTTGGGAAATTCCCAGATACAAGTATAAAATCTCACCCGATTTTGGTTTAGACAAAACAATATCAGAGACTAAGTACTCCTTCAGCTGCTGGAAAGCTTCTTTGCATTCCTGGTCCCACTCGAATGTATTAGCCTTCTTCAGAACCTTGAAGAAAGGCAGAGCCCTCTCAGCAGACCGGGAGAGAAAACGACTCAAGGCTGCCAACCGCCCGGTAAGTCGTTGTACGTCCTTCAGCGAACTGGGCGACCTCATTTCAGTTATGGCCTTAATCTTCTCCGGATTAGGCTCAATGCCACGCTTGGTTACCATGAACCCCAGGAACTTACCGGTCTTTACAGCAAAGACGCATTTCTTGGGGTTGAGACGCAAGTTGTACTTGGCCATAATCTCGAAGCAAAGCCTCATGTCGGCCGGGTGGTTCGTGGCGCTCGGGCTTTTGATGAGCATATCGTCCACATAGGCTTCCATGGACTTACCGAGGAGTGGATTAAAAAGCCGGTTTACCATCCTCTGATAGGTGGCGCCCGAGTTTTTTAGCCCAAAGGCCATCACTCGGTAACAATAAGTGCCTTCTGGTGTTAAGAAAGAAGTCTTCTCCTCGTCCTCCTTGGCCATGAAGATTTGATGATAGCCTTTGAAGGCATCCATGAAGCTCAGCAACTCACAACCAGCCGTCTCATCGACCATCTGATCGGGACTGGGCAGCGGGTATAAGTCCATTGGGCACGCCTTGTTCAGATCTGTATAGTCCACACACATGCGCCAGGTGTCACCTTTCGGAGCCAAGACGACGTTTGCTAACCAGGCTGGGTATTGTACTTCTCTTATGTGCCCGACCCCAACAAATCCTTCACTTCTTTTTTCACAAAGTCCCTCCGGACGTTCGCCAAGTGCCTCTTCTTCTGTTTCACAGGCCGGCTCCCTTCCTTCACATCCAAACGATGGCATATGACAGAACGGTCAATGCCCGGCATGTCCGCCACACTCCACGCGAAAGTATCTGCATATTCCCGAAGAACTGAGATGATTTCATCTCGAAGTCCTCCGGGCAGATCTCTTCCAATCCGTACCATTCTTTCCGGGAAAGCTTCCTGGAGAACAATCTGCTCGGTTTCATCGCCCGGTTCTAGCTTCAACCGGTCTTCCTCCTGAGAGACCAGAGTGACTCTCTCAAACGCCTTTGTCATTTTCTTTACAGCCTCCAAATAGCAATGCCGGGCCTTCTTTTGATCTCCTCTGACTTGTCCTATACCCCCCGGGGTATAGAATTTCATACAGAGATGGGCCATGGAGATGACCCCACGGACCTTATTTATTCCAGGCCGGCCCAAAATGGCATTGTGAACACATTTGATGTTCACAACTACAAACCTCATTTGCTTTTGGACGACCTGTTCACCTGTGCCCAGCTCACAAGTTAAAAGTATCGACGCTTCAGCTTCGACTGAGTCTCCGGTAAACCGGGAGTCTTTAAGGGCTCAAGCCGTGTTCGACACAACTTGAGCTTCTCAAATGCATCCAGGTACAACACGTTAACACTACTGCCCGTGTCAACGAGTACCCGGGAGACATCAACTCCACCCATGTCCATAGTTATCACCAGGGGGTCATTGTGGTCTTCTCCGGTGGCAGGAAGGTCCCGGTCAGTAAAAGTGATCGGTTCCCGTCTCGCTTGTTTCGACCGGGGATCTAGGGCCACCGTTCCAACGTAGAGCTCTCGCCCCCATTTCTTTCTTTAGGAAGCAGAATCTCCCCCTTCCGGTCCGCCGTAGATGACCTGTAAATGCTCCTTGCCGGCTGCTTTCTTCTTCTTGTTCTGTTCGGCCGGCTGTCCTTCAGGCCTAATGATGGTTGAGTTTTTCGGTAAGTCAACCTTCCCAATGAAGGGTTAGTTTTCTCCGAGTGTCGTGTCTCTCGAGGAGTGGACGAAGGGAATTAGCTAATTTTTCTAACTAGACGAAGGTTAGGACAAGTCTAGAAGTCTTCTCGATTTGATTTAATAAAAAGTAAACTAAACTAATGAGTGCTTTTGAGAAAAATAAAATAAATAGTACGGGTATATGACTAGACTTCGGGCCAAGGCATCATGTGAGTTAACTACTGTTGTCACATATTTAATCAATAATTGGAATAATAATATTTCTGTCACAAATATTTCATTAACTTATCCTCTCTCAAGGCAACATTAATGTGTTCTAAAAAGTTTGGCTTAATTAATTTTATATCCTCATGGACAAGGCAAAAACTAATTTCCAATTATTAATTAATTTTTCTCTCGACATAACTAATTAATTTAACATTAAAAATAATTCTAGAACAATTATTCCAATTATTAACTAAACATACAGAGTATATGCCCAAATTTAGCTAGGACCCTAATCTGGGCCTTAACCCATACTAGATATCAACAGTGCATAAAAGAAACGAACATTTTATTAAAATTGCAAGAATTTAAACTTACAACAGAGAGCAGAGTTGGAGCCACTTTGGGACAACCGGAACAAAAGTAAACTAAAATATTAAAATATAATTGAGAAAAGAACGGGGAATGGAATTCCGGGCCTTAAAGACCCGGAAGAAGGCTTGATTGTGAATGAAGGGCGAAGGCCTCCTTTTATAGGAGAAAATTTTGGTCCAGGCCTCTGACAGGCGTGGGCCTGAGGTCCAGGTGCACGCCTGGAGTGTTAGTGCTGCTGGCGATTGATGATGTGCGGCGGCTTGCACAATCAGGCAAATCAATTGCTGATGGGGTGAGTATTTTTTTTAACTTTGTTGATTTGATGATGATGATTTTGAGTTGACACATGAAATTGGACGCAACTCCCTTGCTGCTGCCACAGTAGGCCGGCCAGCCAAGTTGCGCCACGTGGCAGCACCTGGTTGGCCGGATTTTGATCCGGTCCGAAAATATTTTCTAAAAATACAGTCTTGCTCAAAATTTTATTCTGAACAACTTTTCCTTCTGTGCCGACTTCAAATTCCGAACAAATCTCTTTGCTCCGTTGCATTCTATTTGTACAATCTTTTACCTTTTTGGTACCACTTTTGACTCAACTTTTATTCTTTTTACAACTATACATAACTTTTGTGCACTTTTACAATTATGAATAAAAACTTATAAAAACTATTGAGAAATTGATTTGTTTAATCCAAAATTGGACCACAACACATTAAATATAGAGAAGATAAGTGCGTACAAAACGGACTTATCACCTAACCCATTGGTTTTTCTTTTGTTTGGCCTTGGCCAAATATTCCGGATCGATCTCCCCGACCTCAATCATCTGCTTAATTACTCCCTTCACACTGTTGCACTCCGCAATGTTATGGGAGTCAGTTTTGTGGAAGGAGCAATACTTCTCCGTCCATTGTTTTCCGCCGGTCGGTTTCTTCTCTGTTTTGACCGGCTTTACCTCCATGACTTCAGCCTTTTCCCTACCGGGCAGTTCAATTTCCTTTTTCAAAGGAATTTTTCCTTTGGAATGGCCCTGCTCGGCCTCCCTTTTGGACGACACCTGTGCTTCGGCGTCTGCATAATCCCAGGCTGTGTTGTAGGCCTCTTGATATGATTGGGGAGGCCTTCTGCAGAACTCTTTGTACAGTTCTCCGGACCGGAGCCCGGATACCAGGAGGGAGATGGTTGTTTTATCGTCCATCTCCTCCACCTTGTCAACTTCATCCTTCCACCGGGTGAGAAATTTGGTGAAATCCTCGTGCTCTCGCTGCCCGGCTTTACTTAAATAGGTAAACTTTTTCCTCTTTGTGCAGTTTTCTTTGAACTTTTCCTGAAACACCTCAGCCAGTTCATCGAAATTCATCGAAAGAATCGATCTCTCCGGCCGGTAAGTTATGAAACCACTCAATGGCGCGGCCGCGGAGGGTTTGAAAGAAAAGCAAACACTTCTCATCCCCGGAAAGACCCATCATCCGTCCGCTTTGATGGAGGGTTTTGACGTGAATTTCCGGGTCCTCCTTCCCGGTGAACTTTGGGACCTCAAGTTTTGCCTTCTTTGGAAATGGGGTTTCATGGACCCGGTCTGTGAACGGGGATTCGTTCAACAGAACTTTCTTCTTCTCTTCCCGGTCCACCCGGCGCTGTAGTTTCTCCAGACGTGCCTCCACCCGGTCCACACGATCCCGTGGTTCAACATGAGTACGAGTCATGTGCCTGGGGTGGCTCTCTGCTTCTTCTTCATGGGGCGCCCGGCTATGTTGGGGCTCTTCGCGATGGGGAGGTTCCGTGCGCCTGGTCTGACCAGGTCGCTCGGCTCCTCTACCCAGGCGATTAAAAGCACTCAACGGGGTTGTTTCCACCCCTAGTCGTTCTTTGGCAGGTCGGTTTTGATTTCGGCCTTCATGGCCAAGCCTTTGAAACGCTGACCTCCTGGACCCTTCAGGTTGAATAGCTTTTCCCTTCAGCTTCTTTTGTGCCTGGGGTACATCCCAATCCTCATCCCTACTATGGACTGATCGCACATCGCCATCAGGTGGGAGCAGAGATTTGTGAGATGACGGTTTCCTGATTGCTTGTCATGACTTTTTGTAATGAGGTCCCACAGGTGGCGCCAATTTGATGGTGTAAATTACCACGCAAATACTAAGTAAAAGTACTCGAAAGGGCTGTAGGTGGAAACACCTGTAACCCGGCTTGTTATTAATTAAAATAGGAACTTATTACAATCAGTACAGGCCGTGTGGATTAATTAAAGCATACCTCACAAATGAGGGTTTTAGGGGTATTTATAACAAAACTAAGCACGTCAAGCACGTCTCTAGTTATCCAACCGGTCATTCGTCTGTCCGGCTGCATAAGAGTACTACCCAACCGGCTTCACGACCCGGTCTGAGAAGGATGCGCTCTGTCACTTACGTCACCACCCAGTCGGACGAACCAACCGGGTGGTATCCATGGGTTATTACCCATCACTATGCATGTGGGTTTTGCAAATATTATGAACGAGTTAAAAATTCAGACTTCGACAAATTCTTTTATGATCCTAAGGTTCACATTCATTTTATAAATTTTAATATATAAATACCATGCATAAATTGACTCAATTGAGCTATTTGAAAAAAATAACATATTCCTTTTCCACGTTGATGGGTAATAACCCATGGATACCACCCGGTTGGTTCGTCCGACTGGATGGTGACGGAAGTGACAGAGCGCATCCTTCTCAGACCGGGTCGTGAAACCGGTTGGGTAGTACTCTTATGCAGCCGGTCAGCCGAATGACCGGTTGGATAACCAGAGACGTGCTTAGTTTTGTTATAAATACCCCTAAAACCCTCATTTGTGAGGAAGGCTTTAATTAATCCACACGGTCTGTACTGATTGTAATAAGTTCCAATTTTAATTAATAACAAGCCGGGTTACAGGTGTTTCCACCTACAGCCCTTCCGATTACTTTTACTTAGTATTTGCGTGGTAATTTACCCCATCAAATTGGCGCCCACCGTGGGGCCTATTACAAAAAGTCATGACAAGCAATCAGGAAACCGTCATCTCACAAGTCTCTGCTCCCGTTGAGAACATCGCCTCGTTCCCGGGAGGGAGTGCGCAACCCTCAAACCAGATTCCTACCCCCATCATCACCATTCCAACACCTACTCCATTCACTTCCCCCGTTACCTCTATCCCTATTTTTTCTCCAAATTTCCCCGGGCCCGTGGACCCGCTGTTTTCACAGGCATTCCAAAATTTTTGACAGTTCATGTCCATGTTTCAACAGCCGGGGGGATTTTCACCTTTCATTCCCGGGTTATATCCACAATCCTTGCCCCAAACTAATATCATCCGCTCGGTCGCTCCAACAAACTTGATCGGAGAGATGGACAAAGCTGGTCCGTCCCGGTCCAAAAGGAGTCGGTCCCGAAGGTCACGCACGCAGATCACGCCTGATGGCGATGTGCGATCAGTCCATAGCAGGGATGAGGATTGGGATGTACCCCAGGCACAAAAGAAGCTGAAGGGAAAAGTTATTCAACCTGAAGGGTCCAGGAGGTCAGCGTTTCAAAGGCTTGGCCATGAAGGCCGAAATCAAAACCGACTAACCAAAGAACGACTAGGGGTGGAAACAACCCCGTTGAGTGCTTTTGATCGCCTGGGTAGAGGGGCCGAGCGACCTGGTCAGACCAGGCGCACGGAACCTCCTCATCGCGAAGAGCCCCAACATAGTCGGGCGCCCCATGAAGAAGAAGCGGAGAGCCACCCCAGGCACATGACTCGTACTCATGTTGAACCACGGGATCGTGTGGGCCGGGTGGAGGCACGTCTGGAGAAACTACAGCGCCGGGTGGACCGGGAAGAGAAGAAGAAAGTTCTGTTGAACGAATCCCCGTTCACAGACCGGGTCCATGAAACCCCATTTCCAAAGAAGGCAAAACTTGAGGTCCCAAAGTTCACCTGGAAGGAGGACCCGGAAATTCACGTCAAAACCCTCCATCAAAGCGGACGGATGATGGGTCTTTCCGGGGATGAGAAGTGTTTGCTTTTCTTTCAAACCCTCCGCGGACGCGCCGCTGAGTGGTTTCATAACTTACCGGCCGGAGAGATCGATTCTTTCGATGAACTGGCTGAGGTGTTTCAGGAAAAGTTCAAAGAAAACTGCACAAAGAGAAAAAAGTTTACCTATTTAAGTACAGCCGGGCAGCGAGAGCACGAGGATTTCACCAAATTTCTCACCCGGTGGAAGGATGAAGTTGACAAGGTGGAGGAGATTGACGATAAAACAGCCATGTCCCTCCTGGTATCCGGGCTCCGGTCCGGAGAACTGTACAAAGAGTTCTGCAAAAGGCCACCCCAATCATATCAAGAGGCCTACTACACAGCCTGGGATTATGCAGACGCCGAAGCACAGGTGTCGTCCAAAAGGGAGGCCGAGCAGGGCCATTCCAAAGGAAAAATTTCTTTGAAAAAGGAAGTTCAACTGCCCGGTAGGGCAAAGGCTGAAGTCATGGAGGTAAAGCCGGTCAAATCAGAGAAGAAACCGACCGGTGAAAAACAATGGACGGAGAAGTATTGTTCCTTCCACAAAACTGATTCCCATAACACTGCGGAATGCAACAGTGTGAAGGGAGTAATCAAGCAAATGATTGAGGCTGGAGAGATTGATCCGGAATATTTGGCCCAGGCCAAACAAAAGAAAAACCAATGGGTTAGGCCTGAAGGACAGCCGGCCGAACAGAACAAGAAGAAGAAAGCAGCCGGCAAGGAGCATTTAAAGGTCATCTACGGCGGACCAGAAGGGGGAGATTCTGCTTCTCAAAGAAAGAAATGGGGGCGAGAGCTCTACGTTGGAACAGTGGCCCTAGATCCCCGGTCGAAACAAGCGAGACGGGAACCGATCACTTTTACTGACCGGGACCTTCCTGCCAACGGAGAAGACCACAATGACCCCCTGGTGATAACTATGGACATGGGTGGAGTTGATGTCTCCCGAGTACTCATTGACACGGGCAGTAGTGTTAACGTGTTGTACCTGGATGCATTTGAGAAGCTCAAGTTGTGTCGAACACGGCTTGAGCCCTTAAAGACTCCCCTGTCTGGGTTTACCGGAGACTCAGTCGAAGCTGAAGGGTCGATCCTTTTAACTTGTGAGCTGGGCACAGGTGAACAGGTCGTCCAAAAGCAAATGAGGTTTGTAGTTGTGAACATCAAATGTGTTCACAATGCCATTTTGGGCCGGCCTGGAATAAACAAGGTCCGTGGGGTCATCTCCATGGCCCATCTCTGTATGAAATTCTATACCCCGGGGGGTATAGGACAAGTCAGAGGAGATCAAAAGAAAATGACAAAGGCGTTTGAGAGAGTCACTCTGGTCTCTCAAGAGGAAGACCGGTCGAAGCTAGAACCGGGCGATGAAACCGAGCAGATTGTTCTCCGGGAAGCTTTCCCGGAAAGAATGGTACGGATTGGAAGAGATCTGCCCGGAGGACTTCGAGATGAAATCATCTCAGTTCTTCGGGAATATGCATATATTTTCGCGTGGAGTGTGGCGGACATGCCGGGCATTGACCGTTCTGTCATATGCCATCGTTTGGATGTGATGGAAGGGAGCCGGCCTGTGAAACAGAAGAAGAGGCACTGGCGAACGTCCGGAGGGACTTTGTGAAAAAAGAAGTGAAGGATTTGTTGGCGGTCGGGCACATAAGAGAAGTACAATACCCAGCCTGGTTAGCAAACGTCGTCTTGGCTCCGAAAGGCGACACCTGGCGCATGTGTGTGGACTATACAGATCTGAACAAGGCGTGCCCAATGGACTCATACCCGCTGCCCAGTCCCGATCAGATGGTCGATGAGACGGCCGGTTGTGAGTTGCTGAGCTTCATGGATGCCTTCAAAGGCTATCATCAAATCTTCATGGCCGAGGAGGACGAGGAGAAGACTTCTTTCTTAACACCGAAAGGCACTTATTGTTACCGAGTGATGGCCTTTTGGCTAAAAAACTCGGGCGCCACCTATCAGAGGATGGTAAACCGGCTTTTTAAGCCACTCCTCGGTAAGTCCATGGAAGCCTATGTGGACGATATGCTGATCAAAAGCCCGAGCGCCATGAACCACCCGGCCGACATGAGGCTTTGCTTCGAGATTATGGCCAAGTACAACTTGCGTCTCAACCCCAAGAAATGCGTCTTTGCTGTAAAGACCGGTAAGTTCCTGGGGTTCATGGTAACCAAGCGTGGCATTGAGCCTAATCCGGAGAAGATTAAGGCCATAACTGAAATGAGGTCGCCCAGTTCGCTGAAGGACGTACAACGACTTACCGGGCGGTTGGCAGCCTTGAGTCGTTTTCTCTCCCGGTCTGCTGAGAGGGCTCTGCCTTTCTTCAAGGTTCTGAAGAAGGCTAATACATTCGAGTGGGACCAGGAATGCGAAGAAGCTTTCTAGCAGCTGAAGGAGTACTTAGTCTCTGATATTGTTTTGTCTAAACCCAAACCGGGTGAGATTTTGTACTTGTATCTGGGAATTTCCCAAAACGCTGTAAGCTCTGTTTTGATAAGAAATGAAGACGGCTAGAGGCCTATTTACTATGTGAGCAAAGCACTAAATGGGGCGGAAAGCCGGTACACCACCATTGAGAAAACGGCATACACACTTTTCATAACAGCCAAGAAACTGACCGCGTACTTCCAAGCTCACACTGTGGAAGTACTAACCGATCAGCAACTTGGACCGGTCCTTCGAAATTCAACCTCCTCAGGAAGGTTGATCAAATGGGCAATGATTCTCACTCAGTTCAAAATAGAATATAAACCAAGGACTGCAATTAAGGGTCAAGCTTTGGCAGACTTCCTCGTCGAACTGACTGGTTTAGAGCCCGAAGCCGGACCTTCCCATACGGTCGAACCGTGGTGGGATATTGCCGTTGATGGGGCCTCTGGACCGAAGGGATGCGGGGCCGACGTAGTCTTCACTACGCCGGAAGGGTTCAAGATCTACCATGCCTTAGTTTTTAATTTCAAACTCACTAATAATGAGGCGGAGTATGAGGCATTGGCCGGTGGTCTCAGATTAGCCCGGTCTCTCGGGGTAAAAAGGATGAAGATCCGTTCCGATTCAAGTCTGGTTGTCGGACAGGTCAATGGTGAGATGGAAGTAAAGGAAGATCGCCTGGCCCGGTATAGTGACCTAGTCCGAGCACTCCTAAGGGAGTTAGAAGAGTTTCGTCTGACCATGATACCCCGGTCAGAAAACGCTGATGCAGATATGCTTTCAAAATTGACGCAAGCCTGCCCGGAGCATGTGTCAAAGTTGGCGAAAATCGAGATACTGGCCGTGCCGAGCACAGACCGGTTTGAAGTCGCGGCCATCCAACCGGGCCAGACTTCAGCGACCGGAATAATCGGAGTAGATGATGACTGGAGGTACGAACTCATGGAGTATCTGGAGACCGGTCAGAAGCCGGATGACGAGGAACGAGCTAGGAAAGTGGTCCTACGGGCTCCACGTTTCCAGGTAATCGATGGTCATCTATACAAGTGTGCCATTGGCGGACCACTCTTGCGTTGCCTTACCAATCCTGAAGCTGAACGGGTAATAATAGCTGAGGTACATGAGGGAGTTTGTGCAGCCCATCAGATGTCACGCACTTTGGCTCAAAGAATAATATTGCTTGGCTACTACTGGCCGACCATTGTTGGAGATTGTGAAAGGTATGTCCAGAGATGCAGGACGTGCCAGGTTTTTTACAAACATCCCGGCCGACCAGCCACATATTACCAACCGACTTCTAACGTCATACCATTTGCCCGGTTTGGGATTGACATTATTGGAGCCTTCCCGGTTGCCCAAGGCGGAAAGAAGTTCGTGATGGTGGCTATTGATTACTTCACTAAATGGATCGAGGCTGAGGCAATGGCCACCATAACCGTACGACAATGTGAAAAATTTGTTTGGAAAAACATTATCACCCGGTTTGGTGTCCCAAAAATCATTGTCACCAACAACGGGCCACAGTTTTGCAACCCCCGGTTCACAGCATACCTTGCTAGCTTCGGGGTCAAGCATAGCAAGGCGTCGGTAGCATATCCACAGGGGAATGGCCAAGTCGAAAACGCCAACCGGACAATTGTGGACGGTCTAAAAAAGAGACTGGGTGAGGAAGGACACAAATGGTTGGAAGCCTTACCTCATACGGTCTGGGCGCATAGAGTGACTTCAAGAAGAGCAACTGGAGAGACTCCTTTCGTGCTCACTTACGAATGTGAAGCCCGGCTACCAGTGGAGGCAGAAATTCCAACATTTAGGGAAGCCGTGTACCAGCCCGGTCAGAATGAGGTCGACCACCTCGCTGAGCTGAACCTGGTGGAAGAACGAAGGACCACAACAGCTGTCAAGATGGCCGGTTACCAGCAGTCAGTAAAGCGGTATCATGACAACCGGGTAGGCCCGCGATATTTCCAAGTGCATGATGAAGTTTTGCGCAGAAGGGATGCTAGTAAGCCTAATGAGAGGGGCAAGCTGGTACGTAACTGGGAAGGGCCCTATCGCATAAAAGCAATCCTCAGACCGGGCACTTACCAGTTGGAAACTATGGAAGGTGGCCGGGTCGACCGAAAGATTCATCTCATACACCAACCGGTAATTGGTTACATACCAATCTGCCCGTTTAGATTTCCAATCGGATTGGACGCGCCAAAAAAAAGACCGGTCTGACCGATCCAACACCTCATCCGTACTGACACGGGAGATAGAAACGATTTGGCTTAACTAAAGGGAGAGCATCCCGGCCAGTTTAAGCCAGATCGTTCTGAAGAATAACTTAAGGTTTACCTTTCCACAAGGGCGTTAAGCCATTGTGGAAACAGATCGGCCTTACAAGCACCCGGGCAAATGCTTAACCTTTCGAAAAGGACAAGCAATGCGCCATCGAGGGTTACACATCACCGGGAAGAAATTTATAAAACATAAAGTCTTCCCGGCCGACTGTCCGGTCTTTCGAAAAGACTTGGATGAAATTATGTTTTTAACCCGGGTAAATACAGCCGTGCTATTATTTACTAATCTAAGCGGTTAGAAATATTAAGTTGAAGAATACAGGGAATGAAGCACACAGCACACGATGTTGAAAAATCTTCCATTAACATTAATATTTAAGCGTCTTACAAAAGAGTGCCCGGAGGCAAATCCTTACATCAGAAAATAAAAAAAAAAAGAGAAGGCCGGATGAATCAAATGCCCGGGAATGGGGGGACCGACTCCTCATCATGTAGCTCGGGCAGAGAAAGGGCCTTGGGTCGGAAACTTTGGATCTTCTGCTCAAGGATGCCATAGAGGGCCCGCCGTTCTGTGTACTGACCGCTTTCGAAGCCAAAGGTGTCGGTCTCATCCACGATCCCGGCCGACACTTTGTGCTTGTATAGCCCTTGGAAGAAGCGGATGGCTGTCTCCCGGTCAGGTAGCGCCTGAGCGGCAAACTCCTCAGGCTCTTGAACAGCCCAAGCAGCGGCAAGGGCAGCACGCTCCGCCCGCTCCTTTGCCAGCTCGTCTCCAAGCCGAGCAATCTCCTCCGCAGATCGGGCGTTCTCGGCCCCCAGCTTCTGGACCTCCTCGGCAGCCCGGGCGTTCTCAGCCTCCAGTTGCTGGATCCTAGCCTGAGCCTGCTCGTCGGCCTCTTTTGCAGCCTTGAGGAGACCATCGTGCTTGGCATAGAGCTGGCGGTAGATCGTGCAATGCTCCGTCCACTTTGCCTCTATCTTCTCTACCTTAGCTTGGGCAGCTTGGGCTTCCTTCCGACATTCAACCATCATGGCCTCTAGCCGTGCCTTCTCCTCTTCTTTGGACTTCACCAGCCGGGCGAAGTACTCCTCACCAATCCGACCGACCTGCTTTAAAGAGATGAAAAATTTCAGAAACATGGTTAAAAGCAATAAGAAGACAGTAAAAAGAAAAATTACCTCATTCAAGTCGGTACGAAAAGCTTGGAAAAGCTCTTCGTCCGACCGGGACATCAGGGCCACAGATCGAGGCACGAGGGGTCCCTTGCCAGCATCGGAGGACTGGGGCCCCCGATGGGATGGCTGGTTAACCTCCTCGGTTTTCCGCGTCTTCCGCTGAAGGGACTCTCCAGCAGCCTCTTCCTCGCCTTCGCCATCCACGTTGGGTTGACCCGCGTGGCCGGCCTGGGAGGTATGCCCGGTTTCCCCCATCAAGGTGTCGAACTCGAAGGTATCTACATTAATGTAGAGTTCCCTCGAGTGAATGGGCTGGTTAGTCCCCTAATGGGACTGGGCCGGTTGTTCATCCAGCAAGAACGCCTAGCTGGAGGAGGCATTGAGTGGCTGAGCAGTGGAAGGCTCCTCAACCACTATCTGAGGGATGGCGAACTTGGACTGAAACTTTACCACTGAAAACAAAAAAAAAGAGAGACCGGTTAGAAGAACGAAGTTGATTAACTTAAATAAAAATGAGAAGGGCGGTTGATTGACCTTTCTCCTTCTTCTTCTTCGCCGGGCGTGAAGGGGATATCTTCGGGGATGGCCCCGGGCAGGATAATCTCCGGGTCAGGATCAGTCTCCCGGCCGGGGTAGACACTCCACTTCCCGACGTGATAAAGACCGCGGGTGGAGGCGTCCCCGGCCTTGAGGGTGGCTTCCCAGGCAACCAGGTCGTCGGCTTCCGCAGGTTTGACCTGGCGCTTCATTCTCTTCCCCCAGACATTTTGGGCAAAGGGGAAAGCAGCCGGAGGGAATTTGATACAAACATATTTGTCCTTCCACTTCTTGTTAGAAGGTGGAAGGCCGCAGAGGAATGCCCGGCCTTGGTGGGAAGACACCACCACGAATCCAAGGGTTTCCTTGGACCCGGGCCAGATATCGAACATGTAGTCAAAGAGACGAAGAGAGAGAGAGGAATACGAAGAAACCGGCAGACATTAATGAAACTGCCCAACAAACGGTGACCATTAGGGGCCAGCTGCCCGGGCATGATACCGTATGTTTCAAGGAAAAGGACTTTGAATGGATGAATAGAGAATTCACCCAAGTCCTTGATCGAATGGTAATGGATACCAATCGACGTACTGACGTGGAGAGGAATAATGCTCTTCCACGTTGCCCGGTAGGTCAATTGGTACCCGTCCGGCATCAGGTTGCGCACCTCGTGGATTTGGGCCTTCTGCATGACCGACGATTGCGTTTGGAGCAACCGGTCGTCCAGCTGAATAAAACCCTCATCCCCGGGTTGGGCAACCGACACCACTTGCGCCACGGAAGAAGAAGGAGCGCAAGTGGAAGCATCAATCGGCTTCTTCTGTGGAGAAGTAGCCGGGTGCTCAGAGTCGGAAGAGGAAGAGGAACCAAATGTTGGAGACCGGCCACCAGAACCGTAAGAGTGAACGGAAGGGTTCTGGCTATCCTCACGGTCTGACATGACTCAGAAAAGGAAAGAAAGAAACTTACTTGGAGACGGTTAGAAGACTCGGAGGACTCGTGAAAAAGCAAAAGCAGCCGGGCAGTTTTTGAATTGAAGATTTGCAAGTGAGGAAATTCTAGGGAGAACCTCGCTTTATATAGGGGGAGTGCCGCCCTGACGGACGAATGGCAGAATGACACGTGGCGAGCGAAATGATTTCTCATCATAACCTCTCGGGAAGACGAAATGGCACAATGAATCGGCGGCTCCGTACCCGACTTCGAGAAGATTCTCCCGCCTTGGACACCCGGTTTTCGAAATTTAAATTTTGAAAATTCAAATTTCAAGTATATTGGGTTGGCGCTGGTTTTCCGAGACGATTTTCCCGCCAAAAAGCGACTGGGCAGTTCAAATTTTAAGAAATAATCGCATGTGCTTCCCGCCCCTGATGGTCCCCACAAGACCGGGAATCGGAGGACTCCTTGATGGGTAATAACCCATGGATACCACCCGGTTGGTTCGTCCGACTGGATGGTGACGGAAGTGACAGGGCGCATCCTTCTCAGACCGGGTCGTGAAACCGCTTGGGTAGTACTCTTATGCAGCCGGTCAGCCGAATGACTGGTTGGATAACCAGAGACGTGCTTGACGTGCTTAGTTTTGTTATAAATACCCCTAAAACCCTCATTTGTGAGGAAGGCTTTAATTAATCCACACGGTCTGTACTGATTGTAATTAGTTCCAATTTTAATTAATAACAAGCCGGGTTACAGGTGTTTGCACCTACAGCCCTTCCGATTACTTTTACTTAGTATTTGCGTGGTAATTTACCCCATCACACGTAGATTTTGGGATATTGAAAGCACAACTCTATAATTAATTTAATTTACAATATGGATTCAGCAAATGGAATTTGGTACCAAAAAAATCAACGCGTTATATTTTATTTGGGTATTTTTGTGTTTTTTTTTCAATTCTAATTAAACGGTAATGTTATTTTGGTTTCTAATTTTTAAATTTTTTTTTATTGGTTTGTATGTTTTAAAATTAATTCAAGGTTAATTATTAAAAAATAGTTGTAGTAATTTTTTTTGTTTTTCATCATTTAAAGTTAATTATTAAAAAATAGTTGTAGTAATTTAGCGAATTGGCATACGTACACCTCCATTTCTACTAAAAAAAGTATGAAACTAGTAAAATTTGATGTGCCGCAAATGTGGAGAGAGATAATGTACTAAGAAAGATATGAATAGTATGTATACCCTTCACCCTTATTTAGTGTTAGGTACTCCGTATAACTTTTTTTCAATTTATTTATATATTCTACATGACTGAGGCCTTGTTTGAGAAGATCGTTTTCAATTAGCATTAACATTCTAAATAAAATTTTAACGGTATTGATTAATTTTGAAAACGCTAAAGCTAACGTCAAAACTCATACAAAAGAGGGTTTGAATGTTTTTATCGCCATGGTGCATCATTTGTGCTTTCAGATATTTTTATTTATTTACTTTTTGTGTTTTGTTTTCACACTATTACCATTTTGGTTCCCTCAAAAGTTGCTAAATCTGAAAGCTGCAGCTGCATATCATTAATGATTTCAAGGATTTCCTACAGGTTCTTATATTGCATTTTCTCACTGTATGCATATCACACAGAGAAGATGTGTATATATAGACACACATTCATGTATATATGTAGCGAGCATTTGCTCTTATATTTATAGAAACTTCCACAAGAACGATATACGGAGTAACATACATCTGGAGTTGGACCTGAAGTTGCAGATCTAGGGTTTTCGCAGAGATAAGCCGGTGTGGATTTTGTTTTTGCTTTTGTTTTTTTTGCTATAAAATGGTAATTGATTTTCTGTTTTTTTCTGTTTTTTTGCGCAGAAACATATCGTTTTGATTTTCTTTATTTTTTTGGGTTTCTTTTTGGTGTTTGCTTTTCGTTTTCCCCAAGCTGGTTTTGTGTTTTTGCTTCCATGGATTTTGTTTTTGAATGTGCGTTTGAAAACGCGATTCAGTGAAGGCATTAAAAGTGACAGAGGTGTTTTTTTGTGTGATCTGTGTAGATTTTAAAATTGGAGATTGGAAAAGAGCGTGTGAAGAAGATGAGCGAAGGCCAACGGTTTCAGCTGGGGACAATTGGCGCGCTCAGCTTGTCGGTGGTGTCTTCCGTCTCTATTGTGATTTGCAACAAGGCCCTTATCAGCTCCCTTGGTTTCACATTTGGTGAGTTTGGATCCTCTTTGTTCTTGTTTTTTTTTCGTTCTAAAAAAATACAATTTGCTCGCTTCGTGATAGCCAATCATCATTGGATATGAATGTTTACCAGTAAGTAGGGATATAATTTGCTCGCAAGTGATTTATTTAAATCAGAAAGCGCTTTCGTTTTTCTTGTCGTCTTTCCCCAAAACTCCCTTTGTGGGGCATTAGGATTTAATGTATGTAGGAAATAGTTGTGCTCGATTGAAATAACTGTTTGATTCAGAAAAGTTATAGTTATAGAATTCATTTTAATTTGAGGATCATGGAATTCTTATTTTTCTCGGGGGACGGGATCGTGATTTATAATACCTTTAAAAGATCCCAATTTTATCTCCTAATATCAATGCTTATTTCGTCAGCTACAACTTTGACGAGTTGGCATCTTCTAGTCACCTTTTGTTCCCTTCACGTGGCACTATGGATGAAATTTTTTGAGCACAAGCCTTTTGATCCAAGAGCTGTCATGGGATTCGGAGTGCTGAATGGGACTTCCATTGGCCTTCTCAATCTGAGTCTAGGGTTCAATTCTGTTGGCTTTTATCAGGTAAATCCTTCATTTCTTTCTAATTAGAGCAGTTTCACGCTTCTACATTGTACAAAATTGCGTTCATAAATGTTTAATGAATGCTGTTGCTATACTAATCACATGCCTACACGAGAGACCTCTTCTTCTAGAAGGGTATATTGCTATTTTATATCATTGTGAGAAGTAGCTGCCAAATTGGCATTATGGTTCAGGTCAATGGGTGGGAAGTTCTTTTTCATAACCAAAAGAACGAGGATTTTAATTAATGGGAAATAAGGTGGTACACGACCTAATGTAATTGGTTAAACCTCCCATATCAGAAATTACAGCACAACGAGTGAGTGGAGAGAATTCCGAAAGCTAAGAAAATAAACATAATAAGGCCTTGTTCTTTTGGGTTGGAAAAATTAACTTCCAACTCCTTTCAACTTCTTCCAGTTTCTTCCAACAACGACCCAACAAAGGTATTTATATATGATGGATATACAATAACATTATATATCAAAATTTATAAAATACCACTTCAAGCACGGACATGAATGAATTACTTTTTATCTAAAATTAGAGTTTTCTTACATTTTTATTTGGGTGATCATTTAATTGAGTGATTTCTTAACACTTGAATTCTTCCAACGTTTTCCAACTTCTTCTTGTTTCTTCCAATATCCAACTCTGAAATTCCTACCTAAAAAAGCGGGGCCTAAGACAAATCTCGCTCAAAGGAGGCTATAGAGTGAGATCAAGAAAAATCTAATATTAGCAAAATATGAGCTTCATCAGCACGCTTTGCCCACTGATTTTAAAGCAACTCCACGGAAAACATGCTGTGAATATAGATCTTGGCTTTGACTGTTCATTCTCTCTCTCTCTCTCTCTCTCTCTCTCAAAAAAGCCTTCTTATTAGCTCTCCACATCTCCTTAACACATCATACTTGTCATGAATGACATAAGCGAGTGAAGCAATGTCGAATAATTCAACTCCAGCCACCATTGATGTCTTGATGACAAACTTGTCAAGTAGTGAGGGAATTTGTAATAGTGATTCTAAAAACAGAAGCCTGAACCTGTTGCACCGATGCATATCTGAATTGAAAGTGATCAGATCTGGCCTCTGCAGAGTTATTCAGCTAGAACCTCCACATGAAAATAGAGATGTGATTCGAACATGGGATTTCGAAATGCATTGCTGCAAAACAATTTTAGGTCTCTTTAGGCATACCTCTTTATAGGCAGAGGATATAGTAAATAAACCATTTGTAGAGGGCTTCCATAGTTCCATATGATTTGCTTCCAAAAGAAAGAATCAGTGTGATTCATCAGAAGGATTGCCTAAATCCTTACAACTACTCCTCATGAAACAGCCCCCCCCCCTCTCTACTAGATAGCATATCTTATGCCTAGAAGCCCAGCAATACAACAAAACCCTTCCATACCCCACCCACCCACCCAGATAAGTTGGCCATATTGTTCCAACAGATGAATGCCCTGCTATGTAGTGTCTATACTCTCTTTCCTTCAATGGTGATGGCATGATACTCTTAAGTTTTGGTGTTTTGTTGAACTTGTGTTTGTCTGACTGACTTCTTTCTTATATATTTTATTAATTGTAGATGACAAAATTGGCAATCATCCCCTGTACGGTTCTTTTGCAGACTCTGTTCTTTAGGAAGCAATTCAGGTGGACTACCTTTTCTTTGATTTTCAAAAAGGGAGCTCTAAGTCTCTTACTGTATTACAAGATTTCACTAAAGGCATAATAAACTTCCCTTGCTTCTTACTCTCTATGAAGTTTTGGGAAGTAAATACAGCAATGCATCTAGAGTCTAATGGAATTGGAGGTTATTGTTAATCCTATACTATGGGTTTTATTATTTATGAAATTGCTGGTATATTGTGCATTTCTGTTTAGCCACTTTAGCCTAATCTATGTGCATTGAGTAACAAATTTGTTCATTAATGTCCACCTTTCTACGATTTTGCAGTAGGAATGTCCAGATTGCATTGGCTATCCTCCTATTTGGTGTTGGAATTGCAACAGTTACTGATCTACAGCTCAACTTATTGGGCTCTATTCTATCTCTGCTTGCCATTATCACGACTTGCATTGCACAGATTGTATCCTCAGACGTTGCTTGCAATTAGTTTTTTTTCCAAACCACCATTTCTATACACACTTCAGCATCATTATCAACCCTTTAATCCCAACAAGTTGGGGTCTTTGGCAATTTGGCATTAAATTTGTGGTGCCAATTAATTGTTTAAATTAATTAACACTAAATTCTTGCAGAAAGCATATTGTGGCAATGCTTTGTGGCCTATGCCCCATCAAAACCTTCATAAGGAACTATGCGATGAAAATTCTAAAACTGTCATCATCATTGAATATTTAAGCATGAAAATATCATGACCGACATGAAATTACAAACATGGGACTAACCATTAGATACACATATACTGACATACATATATATATGGATGCATACAAATATCACTTACAATTAGGAGTCTGTCATGGTTGAAATGTTACTATACATGTCTCTTGTTCTTGTTCCATGCCAATTCTTTGGGAATCTTAACCAGTCTCACCCAGATGACTAATACCATCCAGAAGAAGTTCAAGGTTTCTTCCACACAGCTTCTTTACCAATCATGCCCTTATCAAGCAATTACTCTGCTTGTAACTGGGCCGTTTGTTGATGGGCTTTTAACAAATAAAAATGTGTTCGCATTCAACTACACTCCAAAAGTGCTGGTAAGGGATACAATTCATTCAATCCTATCTTCGTTGTATGCTTATAATTACTGAAAAATCAATTAACACTTTAAAATCTGTTGGCAGGCGTTCATTGTTCTATCTTGCTTAATATCAGTTTCTGTGAACTTCAGTACTTTTCTTGTAATTGGGAAGACATCTCCAGTGACATACCAAGTATTAGGACATTTGAAAACATGCCTTGTGTTAGCCTTTGGATATGTTCTCCTTCACGACCCTTTCAGCTGGCGGAACATCCTAGGTATCTTTGTTGCCGTGGTCGGAATGGTAGTATATTCATATTATTGCACTATTGAGAGCCAGCAAAAGGCTAGCGAAGCATCAGCACAGGTGTCTCAGGTACTTCCACCATTATTTTTCATCACCAACATTACAGCCTTCATCCCAAAGGAAATATGGCATATGCATCTCATGTTTTACCCCCATATTTGACCTGTGATCCATGTTTTACTTTCTTTGATTGCACCCCACAGATTTTATGCCCCATGTTTTATTTCCTTTAAGTTTGCAACATAGAGTGAGTCATTTCCATTATACTGTGCACAACCCATTCCGGATTTCTAGGTGTTCTGCCACTTCTGTGCCTCTATGGTTAAAAATCAAACATTGGGGTAAAACATGTGGCACAAAGTCAAGTCTTTGGGTAAAACATGGGGCACCAAAAAACAATACTCTAGGGTTTGCATTTCTCCTTTATATGTCCAAAAAAAAAACTCTCTGACTTCGTTATAATATATTAATCTCATGTGCAATTTGAAGGCAAAGGAAAACGAATCTGATCCTCTGATAAATGCCGAAAAAGGTGGCATTCTAGCCGATAGTGCCAAATCATCCCCCGGTTGGAATTCAAGCAAGGACTTGCAGGCATAATAATGCTTCTTCAAATGATTATCATTCTTCATTCTTTGGCTTGCCCTCTCATCCACACCAGGAAAATTACTTCAGTGATGAAGATGTTGCTGTGAGGATTTCCCTTCATCATCATCAGAGAGTAATGTGTATGGGCAAATTATAAACACAAAAAAATGTTTTACTGTTCTTTTAGTGCCAAAGAATATGTGCTTCTTCCACAGCAGTTTTGCTATCAAGTCATGTACGAGTAAGCAGTACACTTTTAGGAATATATATATATATATATATATATATATATATATATATATATATATATATATATATATATATATAAATTTTTTATATTTCGACTGGAGAACATTATAGTTGTCACAGGAAACACAGATATATACACACTTCCGCATTTGTACGAGAAAAAACAGGTTGTCTTTAACCCCTTTTTTTCATATGAATTGAAGTGAGAAATGATGTTGCAGTTGGGTATGAATCACCTGATATGATTTCCTGGTTTCCCTCGTATTGCAGGGAAATGCTTTTGCTTTTTGAACACCAAAGTTGCATACGCCAACATGTATGCTACACAAATTTCTTTTCTTTTTTGTTGTTGTTCTCCCATAGGAACAAAAATGGTTGTGTGTGGGGTGTATAAGCTAGTGTGCAATTCTTGGTGTGCACATAGCAAAGACCATTAAATTATACCACTCAAAATGAAAGATGTTCATTACTTCTTTTTATCAGTCTCAAGTTTTATGGTGTTTGGTTCAAAGTTTTGGGAAATAAACTTTGAATTACTCTTATGCAACTATTTTGAAAAAGAGAAAAGAAATGCGGAGTAGTTTTTGTTGTGGTAAGTTTCAATCTAGGAAGTAGAAAGGTGGAGAATGTCTGTGGGTGAAAAATTGGAAAATCATTTTTCTTCAAACATTTTCTAGAATGATTAAGGGTTTGTTTTTTTCTTTTAATCTAATTGGAATAAGTTCTGATCTGATTTGATCTGAAAGTAGTTTTATTTAAGGATGTTTCTGATCTGATTCTAATAAGAAAAAGTAGTAAGTAATAAGAATAAGTTTCTAAGTAGATCTGATTCTATATGGTTGCCTCTTACAATCTTATTTTAATTGTCAGAAATCAAATTCTAACCAATCTTTTTTAACATCCTTCTCAAATATCAACATCATACCACTTCGCTATAACAAAACACCTTGTTGACAATTTATATTGGTTACCACAGAGGGCATATGGACAACCTGGTAATGGAAAGTAAAATTAAACTCTGAATTTAGAAATTATTCAGAGGATTACAAACGAATTAAAAAATAGGAAAAGCAAAGGCTTGTTGATCACAACAACGGAGTAGCTAGTGCATGTGACATAACTGTTGGTGACGAAAGGAGTAGCATAAGACGGAGACAAAATCTGAGGATTATCCTTTAGAGGATGCTCCACCACATTAGCTTTAGCAGCGTTCCCTTTCTTCTCATGATAGAAACCTTCTCATAGATATGAGGACAGAGAAGATATTGCTCAAGAATCATTTCTTTCCCATTGAGTTTGAGATAACTCTAGAACTCATCCCAAGATGACAGGATCCAAGCGCAATTCTTTATGACAAGATTGATATTTAGCACACATACAAACGGAGTATATGATATCCGGTCTACTCGCGTTAAGGTAAAGTAGAGAGCTGATCATACTTCGGTAGCGCTTGATGTCTACCTCTTTACCTTTATCATCCTTATCGAGATAGCAAGATGTGCTCATTGGTGTGTTAATGGATTTAGATTCGGTAACGTCGAATCTCTTTAACAATTCCCTACAATACTTCATTTGACACACGAATGTACCTTCTTTGTATTGTTTAATTTGCATCCCAAGGAAGAATTTTAATTCTCCCATCATCGACATCTCAAACTTGATTGGCATCATATCGGAAAATTCTTTGCATAAAACTTCATTTGTAGCACCGAATGTGACATCATCTACGTAAACTGATTTAAAAGGATGTCTTGGCCTGGTTATCATTTTTTAGAAAAAGAGTAGTATCGACTTGACCCTGTTTGAACTCATGGTCCAAAAGAAATTTTCTTAACCGTTCATACCAAGCACATGGTGCTTGTTTGAGACCGTAAAGCACCTTTTTGAGTTTGAAGACATGTTCGAGAAACTCATAGTCTTTGAAACCCGGGGGTTGTTTGACATATACTGTAACACCCCGACCCCCACCCTAGCCGTAATTGTCCGCTCATAGGATTGTAGATTGGCCCCACAAACCAACACAAGTCTTTTCCGCGCACTTTGTCCTCACTCGTGCGCGCCCAAGGAAACTTCCCAGGGGGTCACCCATCCTAGAATTGCTCCAAGTCAAACACGCTTAACTTTGGAGTTTTTAGGTGATGAGCTCTCGAAAAGAAGATGCACCTTGTTGGTATGAGTAGTACTATCAATCCATTTGAGCTCTTCTCATTCTCATCTTAACACAGGGTATTACATTCACCCCCACTTAGGAATGCAACGTCCTCGTTGCATCCTTTTTTTAAACCCCTAGATCTTCCCCGCTAGGTGAACCAAGCTCTTCTTGGCCCGTCACGGTCGCAGGGTTGCTCTGATACCATTTGTAACACCCAGGCCCCCACCCTAGCCGTAAGTGTCCGCTCATAGGATTGTAGACTGGCCCCACAAACCAACACAAGTCTTTTCCGCGCACTTTGTCCTCACTCGTGCGCGCCCAAAGAAACTTCTCAGGGGGTCACCCATCCTAGAATTGCTCCAGGTCAAGCACGCTTAACTTTGGAGTTTCTAGGTGATGAGCTCTCGAAAAGAAGATGCACCTTGTTGGTATGAGTAGTACCATCAATCCATTTAAGCTCTTCTCATTCTCATCTTAACACAGGGTATTACATATACTTTCTCTTGAATGATACCATTAAGGAAGGCACTTTTAACATCCATTTGATAAATTTTAAAATCCATCGTAGATGCAAATGCAAGCAATAAACGAATAACTTCTAAACGTGCAACTGGTGCATAAGTTTCCTCATAATGAATGCCTTCTTCTTGATTGTATCCTTTAGCTACGAGCCTAGCTTTATTTCTAGTGATTATTCCATTTTCGTTGAGTTTCTTACGAAACATCCATTTTGTGCCTATAATGGAATGATCATTAGGTCGAGGCACCAATTTCCAAACATCATTATGTTTGAATTGATTAAGCTCCTCTTGCATTGCTATAGACCAATGTTCATCATTAATGGCATCAAAAAGGTTGTTGGTTCAAATTGAGAAACAAAAGCCATGTGATTAATAGTGTCCCTAAGAGAATTGCGGGTAGAAACTCCCTGCGATATGTCACCAATGTCATTGTCGATAAGATGATTCTTCAACGTCCTCCATTCCTTAGGAAGCTCTGTTTGTTCTTGCGTTATCTCTTCTTCCGGTTCCTTTTCTTTGATGATCTCTTCTTCTTCGTCATAAGAACCTGCAACATTTTGAACAATACCTCTTTTCGCCAAGCAAGCATCAAATTCATTGAACACAACATTAATAGACTCTTCTACAATCTTAGTATACTTATTGAACACTCTATATGCTTTGCTACGCAATTAATAACCTAAGAAAATTCCTTCATCCGACTTAGTGACGCATTTTCCCAAGTTATCTTTACCATTGTTATGAATAAAAACTTTACATCTAAAGACATGAAAATAGGAAAGGTTAGGCTTTCTTCATTTGTAAAGTTCATAATGCGTTTTCTTGAGTATCGGTCTAATGTCAGCTTGGTTTAAAAATTGCACGCTGTACTAATGACATCCGCCCAAAAATATTTTAGAAGGTTTGCCTCATTGAGTATAGTCCTAGCCATCTCCTCAAGAGATCTATTTTTTCGTTCAACCACGTCATTTTGTTGTGGTGTACGGGGGGCTGAGAAATTATGCTCAATGCCTAATTCGTCACATAAGACATCAAAGCCATCTTGATCGAATTCTCCCCCATGATCACTTCTAATGGATGCAATGTGACAATCTTTTTCGTTTTGAACCAATTTAATGAATTTCTTAAAAACATTAAGTGCATCATACTTATGAGCATGAAAGTGTGTCAATGTATACTTCAAATAGTCATCAACGATAACAAAGTCAAAGTAATTGCCTCCAAAACTCATAGTTCTTGAAGGTTCAAAAAGGTCCAGGTGTAAAAGTTGTAATAACCTAGTCATAGAAACTATGTTCTTTAACTTAAACGAAGCCCTTACTTGCCTACCCTCTTGACATGTATCACAAATTAGATTCTTCTCAAACTTAAGTTTAGGAATACCAATTACTAAGTCCCTAGAAACCAACTTGATAAGATGGTCCATGTTAACGTGAGCTATCCGACGATGCCATATCCATGTTTCTTCCTCTTTAGTAATAAGGCACTTAGCTAAAGTAGATTGGGAATTTTCAAGATCAAACATATAAATATTATCTACCCTACTACCATAAAGAATAATATTATTGTCACACAAGCGTTCTAGAATGCATTTACTAAAATCAAAGATGACACAGTTGTTCTAGAGGCCCTCAATAAGAAAAATGTTTTCAATAGTCATAGCATTGTCCTTTCTAACGGCGCCACTTCCAACGATCCTTCCCTTGTTGTTGTCACCAAAAACAACATTGCCACCTTTGAAATAATTTATGTTTCTAAATTTGGATGCGTCTTTGGTCATGTGCTTGGAGCATCTGCTATCGAGATACCAAGAGGAACTCGAAGCCTTCAAGCACACCTACAAAAAGAGATCAAGGAGACGGTTTAGGCACCCACTTCTTGTTGGGTCCTTCTTGGTTAACATGTGTACAGTGTGTGTGCGTTTGTTGGAAATGCCTATGTTTGGTGAAACACACAGGTGCAATGTGACCTATTTTGTTACAATAATGGCAAACAACATTTGGATTATTCATCCTATAAGGTTGAGTGAAATGTGTTCCAGGTTTGCTAGGAGGTGCTCTTTTAAATTGATTATTAGTCCTAGCATTTTTATTTTCTCTAGCTTTAACGAATGTGATTTTTTTAGGTTGGTTCTTCTAATATCCTAGCCCTTCACCATTACTAGATTTTTGCCTAAGTATTTTATCTAAGGTGTTAGTGGCATTATCAAACTTTCCCAATGTTTTCTCTAAACTAGAAATCTTAGCTTTTAATGTAGTGCAATTAGTACATGTAGTAGAAAAGGAAGATGGTAATGCTTCTGGCCTTTTACCAAAAGAAATGATTTCTTGTTTAAGTTGGGCATTTATATTTTTGAGTTCTTTAACATCATTCTCAAAAATCAGGATTTTTTTTTTGTTTCACTTCATTAGTTTCTTTTGAGGCCTTTTTAAACATTCCTACTAGTTCTTCTACAATACTAACAACATCATTAAAGTTAATGAATCATTGGAGAAAGGTTTTTGATTACTTACCTCTTTTGATGATTCTTCTTCTTCAAGGGCCATGAGACATATGTTGGGCATTTCCTCCACGTCCGAGTCTTCACTCCCGGAGCCATCGTTCTCCCACGAGATATAGGCCCATTGCTTCTTCGGTGCCTTATTGTCCTTCTCGTTTTTGAGCTTAAGACACATTGGTTTTATTGGTTTTATGTGTCCTGTTTCACCACACCCATAGCATTTGAGTGGAGTGTTCTTCTTGGATCTCCTCTTCATAACCATCTTCTTGAATCTTCGGACGAAGAGCCCGAGGTCGGTGTCGTCGCTATCATCATCTTCGCCAACGTTGTTGTCGTTGTTTGACGTTGACGCAGCTAGAGCAATAGTTCTCTTGCTCTTCTCTTCAACCACTTTAAATAGTTGAGTGGTTTCATAGGTAATAAGGTTACCTCGAAGAGAGTCATAAGTAGCTGTTTGAAAGTCACGACCTTCTCCGATAGCGTCCACCTTTGAATGCCACTTCGGTGTCAAGCTCTGAAGCACCTTTCTCACTAGTTCCCAGTCGGTGTAGACTTTCCCGAGAAAATTTAAAGGATTGATGATGTTAGAGAATCTCTCAAACATATCCTCTTTCTTCTTATTTTTCTTCATTGAAAAAAATTCGTACTCGTGGGTGAGTTGGTCGATCTTTGCCTCTCTAATTTGATCGGTTCCTTCGTAGGTGATCTCCAACTTCTCCCACATTTGCTTTGCGGTCTCACGCCGCGACATCTTGCGGTAGTCATCCGCATTAACACCACAATAAATCATGCTTATTGCTTTAGCGTTGAGCTCCATCTTCTTGCAATCTTCGTCAGTGTATTCCTCTTCGATTTTAGGAAAGTCGACTTCTCCGACTTTCTTCATAGGAACGTTGCAGCCATTCTTCACAATCAACCACAACTTATAGTCATTGGATTGAATGAAGATCCTTATCCTTTCCTTCCAATACGAGTAGTTTTTTCTATCAAACAACGGTGGCCTCGTGGTGGATTGACCCTCGTTTACTCCTGCATTTAACATTCTAGAAGCCATTGATCTTTGAGATCGTGAAAAATAAGATGTGTTTCGAAGAATTTCCTTCTCCGATACCAATTGTTAGACAAAACGTGCAACTCTAGAGGGGGGAGAGTTATTTTTTAGAATGAGCGTTTTTCGCGTGTGTGATAAATGAAAGGAAAAATCGCAGGAAATATGTAAAGAGTAAAGGGAAAGAAGAACACCGTGATGTATACTGGTTCACCACCTTGTGGCTAGTCCAGTCCTCCGAGAGACTCTTTCAAAGGTCCTATTATACTTCAAGCTTCAACAGGTGCTTAAAAAATCGATCACAACTTTAGAACTTCAACCCACAAGCCTCAACTTCTTACAAACAAGACTTGGATTACACAAGTCTTAGAACTTACAAACTCAAAAAAATTGAGTTTAATAACACAAGAATGAAGGCTCACACAATTGAGCAAATAGTGTAACACCCTAATACGTCCAAGTCTGCAGCCCCTTCCGGACTAAAGTATAAACTTGGTAATCGTAAAATCTAAAACATTTCAAACATCTTTATTTATCATAAATAATATTCAATACATAATCGTTAAAATACAGAGTGTTTTAATTTAATAATGCGGAAGCAAAATTTAACCATGTCTCATAACAACACAATTATTTATTTTATCCATAAATCCACCACGACTGTCTCGTCCCATCCGCTGCCAGAAATATGCCATTCTTTCATTCTGCCTGCCTGCGTGTAGCAAATAAAACATATTACACGCTCAGCGGTGAAGTTGAGTAAGCATATCTAAAGCATCGAACATACATATAAATTGAATCTCAATTCATAATCAACCATTTAATATCATGATTCAAGCATTCATGATATTCTCGATATTTTATTCCAAGTCATTTCATGATATAGACAATATTCAATATCTGAAATGTACTCTTAAATTATTCTTAATCTAAGGCCAGATCATTTTATAAAAAGCTCTTAGCTATTCCTAGTTTAAGGTAATATTTCAAACCAGGCTCTTAAACTATAAATAGTTTAAGGCAGAACACAAGAACCGATACTCCACCCTATGAGTCATGTGGATTACGTACCAACTAAATAGTGAACTGACGGGCGGGTGATATCTGGTCTGGATCCCGTACGTACGTTTTAACCCCGAATTATAAACTGGTCAAAGAGGTATATCTTAGAGTTCTTCTAGATATCCTTAATAATCACCATCAATTTCTAAATGAGTATATCTTAGAGTTCTTCTAGATATCCTTAACATTACTCATCATTTTCATGATTATCAGTATATCCATTTTTAAATCATGATTTAATAATTCATAAACATTACTCAAATCTGAATAATCAAGCTCAATCATCATAATCATAAATCGATAATTTTTATCATGATCATCAATCAATAATAATAACAATTAGCAGCCTAGCATCGAGTGTTAACACCCTAGCTTACCGTTATGTATCACATAAGGTTTTATTTGTCAAAAAATCATTTTTATTGTGAAAAATCATATTTATATTGATCATAATTGATCGGTATCAAAAATAGGATTTTAAAGCTCAAAAACAACATTTTTAGATATATTTTTGGAGCAAACAGGTCGGGGGATCGATCCAGTACCTATGATCGATCCACCGTAGAGAAACTTCCCCAGGTGATAGATCCAAGAGTGTGGATCGATCCACCCTGTGGTTTTCCGATCACTGTCCATCTTCTTCTTCCTTTCGGCTCTAATTTTAAAAATATCATTTTTAGTCACCGAACTTCAATTAAACTACATAGAAATGTTCTCCAAGGTTCATGAATCATTTTGGTAACATTAGTTCGTAGTTTTAACAACAATTTCAAAGTTTATGATTCTTAGTTCTTTAAGTATGTCAAACACAAAACTCAACCAAACGACCGTTTATGAACGTAAAAATGACCTATATGAACATTCTAATCATTAGATATATCTACGGGCTTACCTTGAAGCTAAACGATGATTCCGGCGAAAGAACGACGAAACTTTTGGTGACAATAATTCTCAACTCCGGCGACCTCACAAAAAATTGACAGCACTAGTGTGTTCTTCTCACTCAGAGCAGCAGAATAGAAGGAAGTATTGTATAATTTGGTGAAGAAATGAGGAAGATGAGTTTCTCTTATATAATGGGAAGAGGGGGGAGGTAGACACCAGTAAATTTCCATGAATCCTTAGAATCGGCTAGTGCGCCGTTCGCACAGAAGCTGCCGTTTGTTGCGTAGTTCCCTGAGTGGAACAAATTTTTGATCCCAGTCGGGGTACACTTTTTTGTCCAACTTTCTCCGAATTAAAATACGATTAAACCGTTGCGGCCAGACAGTTAAACTCTACACAACGATATAATTTTCATTATTTGTTGACAAACTTTACAAATCACATATTTTTGGGTTCTTCTTAGTAATTAATTATCAATTAATTAATTCTAATATGCATATTTTTGGGGCGTTACAAGTAGTGTTTAAATTTAAAGTTCTAATGGATGACAATATCTTTGCACTCAATAAAAATATGTTTCTAGCTTTCAAAATAATATTTTGAAGATCAAGAATAGAGCAAGAATGAAAAGAATGAGAGGAATAGAATGGAGTGCTTAAATTGTGAGTGAAATGTAGGAGGAAGAGGGATTTTATAGAGTTAAGAAAAATAAATCCGTTGAGAAGTGTAAAGAAAAAGCTTTTGACAGATTTAACCTCTGGTGATCGATCCACGCCCTGTGATCGATCACCGGGACTTCAGATATTTTTGGAAAAATTTGAGCACAACTTCGGGTGATCGATCCACACCCCTGGATCGATCTCACGAAAAAAATGTTGGGTACATTGTGATCGATCTAAAGAGGTGGATCGATCCACTGAAGAATTGCTCTGCACACGTTGATCGATCCATAGAGGTGGATCGATCCTCTGAAGAATAATGTCCAAACATGAAAGACTTAAGACATGTGTGCGAGTTGAAGTGCATTTTTAGACTTATGAGTTTGTTTGAGACATTGAAATCAGGGGTAAGGCTCCCCATCTTCACAAGAATTATTCAAAATGAAGGAATAAATGAAGGAAAATTTTTGGTGTAGAAATGAGTTCCAAAGTATTTTGTGTGTCAAACAATGTACACGAAAAATATTTAAAAATATATTTTTCTTAAAAAAATTTGTATATCTTAAAAAGATATTTTAAGAAATTTTGACACACTTTTTATAACTGACCCAATAGAATATTTTTAGACAGAGAAAAGTTTATTTTTCAACTGACTCTAAAAATAATAGTTTAGTCCTCAGAAATTAATTTATTTTAGTGAAAAGTATTTGTCATTCTTACAAATGTTCCTACGACTCAATAAAAATAAAAAGTCTTCGAATCTTTACTTCACTTCATAAAATTCCGCGTAGGGATTGGAACGTCGAAAATAATCGTTGTAAAAATTCTTGATACGCCTCTTTGCTTTCTCGAATTGAAAATAAAATTTTTATTCGTCATTGTATTTGTCATTTATCAAAACTTGAAAAAATTTAAGAATATTTAAAAGAGATTTGAACTCATGTCCAACACTTTTTTCCCTCTTCCTCAAGGCATACCTGGAATGCTCTTGGCTTTCACCTTCTTGTTGAAATAGGATTTAACTTGTCTCTTATAGTTCTCCGCCCGGATCCGGGCTTTCTCCCTCCTTTCTTCCAAGATGTCCAGTTCTATTACTTGGTTCTCCTCGTTTCCTTGTGGATCACACCGTTATTCTAATTGAGTTCTCTTTTTTAGCTATAAACTAATTGAGTTCCTTGAGTTCTCTTTTTTAGCTATAAACCAATTGAGTTCTCTTTGTTAAAAAAATGCTAAAAAATTCCTACACATATTGAAAAAGTTTATTGCGCTTGGTGTACTCAAGGTGTATACCAATATTACACCTTACACCCAACATTTTTTTAATATTCAAATAATTTCTTTTATGAAGTGAAAAAAATGAAGTTGATGTAAAATATGGCTAATGTCATAATCATTTTGTCCAAAAAAATTAGAAAAAATGCTAGGGGTACACCAGGTACACCAATGGTGTACCCCAAGTGTACCCCAAACATTCTATACCACATAATTTGTAGTGTAAGAAAAAAAATAGAGTAAATTCCGTAAAAATTCTCCAGTTATAGGTTATTTTACATATTTAGTCCCTACATATCAAATATTACTGATTTAGTCCCCAATTATTATATCATTTTTCACGAATGGTCCTTTGTTAACGTTTTTGATAAGAACATAGATAAAATTGTATATTCATACTTCTCTCTCTCCTCAATCAAACTTTCTCCCTCTTCTCGTACTCGTTCCCAAACTCATCGCTGAGTTTGAAGCTCTAAACCCAAAACTGAAATTATCATTCCTCTCTCAATTATTAGTCTTGGTGGAACCTAAAATCAAAATCAATAAGCTTTATGGATGAGTTTTATTGATTAGTCTCAAGAAATTGTATAGAAAATAAATATTAAAACTCATCAATGAATGTTATTCGTTTCAAATTTGGGTTTCACCAGTTAGACAACAATTGAGAGAAGAGTGATGATTTCGATTTTGGGTTCAAAGCTTTCAAACTAAGGGACGAGTTTGGGAAAGGAGTGCGAGGGGAGGGAGGAAGCTTAATTGAAGAAAGAAAGGAGTGAATTTACAATTTTATCCACGTTCTTAATGGAATTGGTAATAAAGGACCATTCGTGGAAATGAATATAATAATTGAGGCCTAAATTAGTAATGTTTGATATGTAGGAACTAAATATGTAAAACGGCCTATAACTAGAGACCTTTTTTTGGAATTTACTCAAAAAAGATATAATAAATATTTGTGGTTCAAAATGTTTGGGGTACATTATTTGAGGTGTACCAATGCCATGTTCTCTCTAATTTATTTTTTTATTTATTCTTATTAAACTCAGATCAAATCAAAAAAACACCTTTAAATGTAACTACATTTAGATCAAATACTATCACAATAGATCAAATAAGAATTTATTTCAATTAGATCATAAACAATTAGAAAACAACATGACCCAAATGGTGTGCCTTTGCATTTGTTTCTCAAAAAATTATCCTAAAAAAAGCTATTGGGCCGACTAGTGTATAGGACCACAATCGCCGGCTGCCTTGAGGCGACAGAATATTCACTTCATCAAATCGGAGCGTCAACCCAGCAAGCGGTGGCTGACAGTAGTCTGAATCGTCCAAGGTTCCAACCTCAAGGTTTGATTTGCCCAATTTGTGCACTGAAATTATATGTTTGATTTGCTCAATCGTCCAATTTTTAAACCTTATTTTTGATTTGTTCTTTTCTGTATTGAAATCATATGTTTAGTTTCTTAGAATGAAATCATAAGTTTGATTTGTTCTTTTTTTTCCCGTATAAACTTCAATCTCCCTTGACAATTTCACCACTAGAAAGCTAACATGGTTTTCCTGAAAATGCTGTCAATTTCGTAAGGTGTTAAGGACTTCAGGTGTTTATAAGATGTATAGCTGCTCGCTTCTGTTAAGTAAAAAGAAATCAAAGTCAGATGAGAGTGACTCAAGTGATGAAAATTTGAGAAAGAAATTTGTGGCTCTTAAAGCAGTTCTGGATCACATCACAAAATAATTTGGCAAGGGATTCATCATTGGATGGGTCGGTCTGAATCCATGTTGTGTATCCATTAGGCAGTTTTGCATTTTTTAATGCCTAGAACATTTGTTCTTTATATTTGTGGTTTGGCTAATAGCATCCTTTGTGTTGTATCTGAGGTTGTGTGTATATCATTATATCATATGTTAGTGTATTACACAGTTAACACTACATCCTCTTAGAGTCTTAGTTTTGTGCATGGTGATGTGATATGTGTGTGTGTGTGTGTGTGTATGGTTTAGAGCCTTTAGAGTAAACTACACTTCCTATACATATACATGTCGAGACACAAAAACTAGGAGGTTATAATCTTACACACAATTTATTTGCTGCCATTTCTTCCCTTTTTCATTTGACGAAAGAAAAGTACTTGGCAAGTGGCAACAAATATTTTTCAAACCGAACAAAAAAACCGATGTTTGAACCACAAAAAAACAAACCGAATAACCAATGAGATACTCTTTTTTATGCAAAACTTAACCGAATCGCCAATTTACCTTCTGTTATGTCTTTGGTTTTAGGAAAATCCAAACCGAAATTTTGTGAAAACAACATAGGACTAAAAGTTAAAACAAATTAAAAAATGATTGTTACACACTAAGAATGTCAACGCAATGGCCCCACATGCCCTTGTTTTTGTGCAAATGTGCTTTGTCTTCTGTTAGTTGTGGAGGTGAAAATTGGCAATCAAAATTCACTATTATAAATAAGATTGGTTTTTGAGAATTGTGTTATACTGAAATGACCTAAACCAGATAACGGGCTGCTTTCTGCATTGGCATCCGGCTTTGATTTGTTAATTTAGCAATTTGATATGTTATGAAACTTATCTATAGATTTTTTTACTATTTTTTTTTAATTTTGCTCCACAATCATTAGCTATGTTATGTTGGGAAATTGGTTTGTTGCGAGCTCCATAATCGTAAATGATGTTAGTGTAGGTGTGTAGCATATTTATTTAGCAAGATTAGGAGTTAGGATTATCTTAATATTGGTGTTATAATGAGATTAAATTGAACTAACATTAATTCAATAAAGCAATCTAACTATTTAAAATGGTTTTAAAACATTATGATTGTTTTTTTTTTGGGTAACAGACATTATGATCTCATTGTTTTCATTCTTTGCTGCCCCTTTTGCAGTTGACTTCTCAAGCTTTTACAAAATCTTTAAATATCTTAATTTGTTAAGCATAGCTCATTCAACATATGTTTATGGATAGTAGAAATTACACATTTACATACATCCTTTCTTCCTTTTAAAAAATTAACTTCTAGATTGAATGAAGAAAATCTTTCTCAAAGGAACATGGTGGGGCCATGAAACATCAACTAGAATTGAAGATTCTCTAAATATCATAGCAGAATGAAGTATTTATGAATAGATAGTGAATTCTTGCTGTGAAAAAGGACACTTTAAGTTCAACTTATAGAGTGAGTCCAGGAGCTGATTTTACCCTTCTATTCCTTTGGATGGGATAGAATTCTAAAAAGTTGGGGTTTTGTTGCTGGGAACCTCAAAACAGCTATCATTATGTTATTGCTTTTCAGGACTCCCGTGTTACTTTTAGAGAAACAAAAATGAGTCAAAATGGAAGCAAGTTATGAACATTTGAGTGATATTTCAGGAATCTGCATGGGTGCTTCTTTACCACACAGCATATACATATTTTTGTTACCTTTTGTTTTGGCTGGAAATTTGGCAAACAAAACAGCATTGTCATGTATAGATAGATTTGTCTGAAGAGGTTGATTCTATTGGGTTTTCGTGGCAAAGGATCATATGGCTTGGTGATATTTATCTTCAGAATTATCTCTTCATTAGTTCAAGTTGTTAGTGACCTTCCTCAAAAAATCGAAAATGACAAACTCTCTTGTTCTTCAGTTGTCTTAGGTCACTCTGAATTTTCTTTTGGGAAAAGAATTTGCAAGGGGGGTAAATTTCAGAGGGGATTATGCAAGAATGATGTCAAAGTTAGCTTTAGAATCACCTTTGAGAAATTTGATTGCCATTATAAGTAAATTACATTCATCTTCACCAAGCCCGGAAGCCCCCTGTGAAGGTTTTTAAAACACAACTCTGCTTGGCTTAAAATCTTTCAAATCTATGGTTTCTTGCTATAATGTTATCACTTACTCTGTATTATTAAGGTGATAGGATCTCATTGTGTTTTTTGAAGATTTCACAAGGAGTGGTTTCCCCCCTTCTGCGACACACTTGTCCTTTTCCGCATATAAATTTGTACATATGCATATGGCTTCACATGTAGCATCATTTTTAACACCTCAAATACATTGCTTTTCAAGTTCACTGCTAAGCTTTGGTAAACATGTTTCTCCCTACCAGTTGTACTCCAGGGAGGATTTAAGCAGTAAAGGAAGGGATGAGTGCTTACAATGCTTTTAAAGCTTGTGCCCCGGTTGCGTGGAGCTCGAATTTGTACATAACCCTTGTAAGAGGTATCCCAGGTACTAGGAGGCTCCATAGGCGTACCTTAGAAGCATTGCGCCTTCGGAAATGCAACCGTACTGTGATGCGGTGGAACACCCCTACAGTCCGAGGAATGGTTCAGCAGGTTGTGTGGTCCCCATTCTTATTATCACTGTTCTATATTTTCTTTTGTGTGATATTTTTATCATATCACATCTCTACAAAATTAATGGGCCGTTTCTTTTTAACATTAATTAACACCAAATTAAATGGTTGTTCATTTACATTTAGGTGAAAAGGTTGGTGGTTGTTGAGACAGAAGAGATGTACAAGGCACGAAAGGAGAAAGAAGCCAACCACCGAGCCTTGCGTCCCCCATTGGTTGTAAATCATCACTCTGCTTCTTCAACAACTTAGTTTCTGCAATTTGTCATCGCTGCTCTTTCAGGTTCTTTGCTCCTTACAAATCCATTGATATCATCTAGTGCTTAACAAGAGACCAAAACAAATAGTCTTTCACCTGCTCCCTAATTTCCTACTACCTATGTCCTTGAGTATATTTCCAATTTTGACTTTTTCACTCAAAATTGACAAACTTTGACCAGTAATTAAATAAAATTGGTATTAGATATTGATACGAAAAAGAATTTTATCAGATTAATTTTATACAATATTTTCAATATATTATTTTATGTAACTAATATACCAATTACCACACCATTTCTATTTAATTCAAAGTCAAAGGTCAAAAATGGTTGACTGCAAAAAGTCAAAACTGGGCAAATGCTCCGGAACAAAGGTAGTATATATCACTATCACTGGCTAAATGGTTGATTCTGTTTTGTCTGAAACGTTTTTGTTATAGGCGCAGAGAAGTGAGATGATGATACTGTTGCAATAAAGACATTGAAGTTTTTAAAGGTTTTTGAAGGGTGTATTGTTTCTAGCTGAACACTTGTTGTGCCATCCTCTAGTTTTCTTTTCAATGGTGACTTTCACAGATTTCCTATGTTGATTGGCGTTGTAGCTTAAAACAAGTGTTTAGCCTATGCTATCATTTTTTTGTTAAGATAGAAATACATTATATTAAGGACACATTGCTTTGAAACTTCTATTGATGTTTTAGTCATACCATGAAGGCATTTAAGTAGAATATATTTTTCTTTCCCAGAAAAATGTATGGTGTTTTGAGTTTTGACTTTAGACTCCAATGCAATATTATAGCATTGGCTATTCTAGGGTTATATGGTGTTTAAATTTGTTGAGATTGTGTATGGTTTTATTGCTTGATCTCACACCTCAGCCAATATTGATGAAATGTGGAGGGGGGCACATGGAAAAGTACGGAACAATTTTGGTTTTGGGGCAGAGCTTCAATGTCATAATATAATAAGATAATATAGTCATGTTATCACTAGTTTTGAAGTTTAAATGTCGTTTTTAAATATATACTCATAATTTTTAGTTTTAAATTTTACATCCTTTTTCATAAAAAAATGATTTGAAAATAATTTCAATCAATCATCGCGAAACAGGCAATTCAAGTTGGGACGTAGAGAGTAGTAGATTTGTAAGATACATAGGGTAAATTAAAAAATAAAAATTAAATATTATTAAATTACATCACAAGATTGTCCAAACAAGTGGTTACATGACTATATTTTTTTATTAAATGAAAAATGAAAATAGGTAAAAAAATGTAAATAAGGTTTGACGTTCTGAAGAGGGTATAAGTTACTCTCTCCGTTCCAAATTATAATGCATATTCACTATTCACAGGGTTAAACTTCATTCACTTTCTTTTTCTATTTTCGTTAGCAATTTGATAAAATAAAATACTATTGTCACTACTAGTTTTGTAGATCTTTTGATATAGTATTTTTATATGTAATTTTTATTTTTTAACTTTATATCATTTGTCATATAAAATGATTTGAAAATAATTTCAGTCAAACATCGTAAACCGAAACAAGCACTATAAATTGGGACGAAGGGAGTATTTAATTTAGAACAAATGAAGTACATTAGTATTAAAATCATGTACTATTATATACTCCGTATTTCGTATCAACATTATATTACAAAATACTCCCTTCATTCACAAATAAACTTTACGTTCACTATTTACAGGGTCAAACTTTATTTACTTTGTTAGCCTATTTTCGTCACCCATTTGATAAAATAATATAGTCATGTCACCTCTTGTTTTGTAGATCTTTTGATATATTTTTTAATATGTAATTTTTATTTTTCAATTCTACACCATTTTTGATATAAAATGATTTGAAAATAACTTTAGTCAAACATCGTAACGCGTAATGTAAAGTTTATTTGTGGACGGAGGGAGTAGTTGATTAAACCTCTTGAATTGTTCGAACCTGTATCAACTCATAATCAATATTCAACACTTCAACAATGTCAATGAAGTCTAATACTTCTCTCGTCTCCATAGATCTTTCCATTATGAGTTATAAAGCTTTATCAACTTTATTTTAAATCTAATTTATTTGATTATAGATGTAAAATTTAAAAATTAAATTTATATATTACGAGTAAAACTACATTAAAAATCATGTGAAATAAAATGTGACAAAACTATTTTATTTTATGAAATAATTAGTAAAACTAAACAAATAAAGTAAATGAACTTTGACTATGTGCGCCCTTGCATTGACCCGTTGAAAACTAGAAAAACCGGCAAACCGGCTGACCCGGGTCAGCCCATCCGGTTCCCGGTTTCCAATCAAAATGCTTTAAATTTGATTAAAAATTTCCATGGCAGGGTTCGAACCTGCCACCAAGGCTGGGGAAATGAGCTCCTAACCAAATGAGCTGCTACAGCTTTTGTTCACCATGCCATGCATTGTGGTATATATTACCTTCTTAAACTATTTAGAGAGTATTTTTAAAAAAACTTCAAATTACTTAAAAAAGAACTATGTTTATATAATATAGTTATATTGTTGATTTTTAAAGTAGTTCAAACTTAAATATAATTAGTATAAATTATTTTTTATCTTAAGAAAACTATAAATAATCTATACTTAATGTATTATCTTTTATCTTTAAATTATTAATTATAATTTAATATATTGCTTTTTTATATTTTCAATCATTTTAATCAACTAAAATATAAATTTTTCAATCTTTAAATTATTAATTAAAATCATTTTAATCAACTAAAATAAGAATTTATTATCTTTTTTTTATTTTTAAAAAATATAAGTATTACCTTATAATTTAAGTGTGTGTTAGACATTCAAAATTAATTTTTAATAATAATAAAAGTAATAGAAAAAAATAGAAATTGTAAACTAAAATATATACAATGATATTAAAACTAGATGGAGAAGTAAAAACACAAGCTAAATACTTTTTGAACTAAAAATATCTAATGGTATAATATAAAATATTAATATTTTAATTATAGTTTGACCGAGTCGTTGACCCGAGTTAACCCCGGTTCAACCGGTTAACCCTTGACCCAGTGCTTTGTCCGAGTCGACGTCCGGTCCGGTTTTCAGAACATTGGCACTTGGAGTATTAGAAGTAGAAAAGCAATTAAAATTCCTTAAATTCTTATTGTGATTAGTTATTGGAAAGATATTGTATGATTGAGTAGTTATTGAGCTTACAAGTATTGGAGACATACCTTGAATCAAGGAGATGAAATCTTACATATTCCGTATAAAATACTCTGTCCAATTTTAATCTCTTCTTTTTTTTCGTTTAAATTTTTCTGAATACTATAGATTATATTAAAATGTAATACATGTTTCTACATTTCTCAATCTAATGACACACAAAGAGTCAACATCTCCATCTTCACTGAGATACAAACCTAAATGAACTTCCTCATGAATCTTAGGGAGTGAGCTTCCTGATATTCTTTCTGTTTGAATTTAATTTTTTCATTTCTCATATAAATGTAAATTTGAACAAAAATAGACCGGAAGATATTTTTTCCCTCTATTCTGAGAAATCAACTATCGGGTAACTCACATTTTAAAAATGTACTTCGGGGTACCTCCAAATGTATATTAACTTACCCGTGAGGGACATTCCGTTTCATTCGAAAGCTTCAATTAAACTAGATATATCGTATCCTTAAACTATAAGAACCAATGTTATTTTTGAAATTTCGAACTCCTAATTCTTAACTGGCTTTGACGCAGAGTGAGACGAAATGTCACTCACGGGTAAGTTAGTGTGTATTTGGGGGTACCTCAGGGTATATTTTAAAAATGTGAGGTATCCGGTAGTTAGTTTCTCAAAATAGAGGGTACCTCGGAGTATCTTTTAAAAATGTGAGGTATTCGGCACTTAGTTTTTCAAAGTATGGGTACCCAAGAGCAGATTTCTGCTATTAACTAAAAGTAAGTTACGTAGAAAAAAATGAGTAAATTTCAAAAATGATCCTTTTTAATAAGATATTTTCACAATTCAATCTTCAATAAGAAATAATTAGATACCTACTCCTTTGTAATTTAGTATGTTCCCAAGATAATATGTGGTGGGTACATTCAATTTGAATTTTAAAGATTTTGACTAATTCGTAGCAATCTACTCCCTCCGTCCCTTAGTTTTTGTCCACTTTCATTTTTGCACACCATCCAATGCATTTCTTTAATCCATTTTATCTTGTAATTTGTATATTAAAAAATTATAGAAATTATATATTAATAATATATATGTTAAGACAAATCAAACAAGATCAGACATGACTATATTTAGGCTTACACATTGAGAGAATTTGATGAGTCAAAGTGCTTAAATGAACAGTTCCAAAAGTCAAAACTGAACAAAAACTAGGGGACGGAGGGAGTATAAATTATGTACAGTTAATGGATTATTTAATTCTAAATGAAGTTTTGTTGGTTTGGACATAGTTTATTACTGTCTTTGAAAATTCGCTTTTATTCTTAAGATTTGCTCATGTTGTTTTCAACCTAATGACATACAAAGAGTCGATACCTTTGCCTACACTAGGAACTTTCTAATAAATCTTGGGAAGTAGACTTAGGGGGGTGTATTCAATCTAGATTCTGTAGTATTTTTTTTATTTTAAAAATCTATGGGTATTCAATCTAGATTTAAAAAAGTCATTTAAAATCTAGAAGTATTCAATTCAGATTTTAATATATCCTAATAAATATAATGGTATTCAAAAATCAATGAATTTTAAAAGAATTCTATAATATATGGATTTTGGACTTTGGGTATAAATTAAAATCTAACTCAAAAATCTCACGAAAAATACAAAGATTTTGCAACTCAACGGAGGATTGTCTTCTTCATATTGGCTAGGGTTTTGGTCGGGTAGATAGATGGTTTTGACTGAAGGTGCTTGATTAGTGCTCCAGATGGTTTTGCACTCCAGGCGCCGGTGATAAGTGCGCCGGTGATTAGTGCTCCAGATGGTTTTGCACTCCAGGTGCTTGATTAGTGCGCCGGTGTTCCCGGTGATGCCGCCGGCAGTATCGACTTGGCAGAGCAAACGGAAGTTCATCTGCGGCGAATGCGATTGCGCCTCCACCTGCCGATGCTCTCCCCGACGACGACGCATCCTTCCGTGGCGGCTTCTTCGGATTCTCGCTTTGAATTGGAACTGAGACGGAAGGAAGACAAGCGGCTAGGGTTGTTGGGGACTTGGGGAAGGAGGAAAAAAAAAAGAAAAGAAAAAGAAAAAAGAAAAGAAAAAAAAGAAAAAAAATGAAAAAAAGAAAAACATAATCCTTTAAAATCCTATGATGGAATACATTAGAATCTAGCTAACTCTATGTAAATTTAAAAAAATCCAATGAATTTACACAATCAATGAATTCTAAAGAATCTATCAAAATCTTTTAAAATCCAAATTATTTACACCCCCCTTAATACCACTTAAACCAGGGTTTTAAAAAACAAAAAGAGAATAAAATATATGCCAACTATTTTTGTGAATTTCCCATGAAGAAAATAATAAAAATAGGATTAAAATATTGTCTTTATTACCATAATGAGAGTGATATATTTTTATTCCCAAAATAATATTGTTGCATTATGACAATATGACATTGTATATAGAAATTTCATTGTAATATTTGGTATTATATATTTACTTTATTGACATTTTTATTTGAAATATTTGCACTAAATAGCCTAAAACTTAAGACATTTTTCTAAATAGCACTTAAATTTTTTTATTCTTTAAATAGCACTTCATAATGTCCATAATGTCTAGTGATATCCAATATTTAATTGAATAATGACTGAAACTGCTAGATTGGGAAAAAGAACACATGTGATGTTATTTAGGAAAAGTCATTATGTTTTAGTGCTATTTACGTAAATTCTCCTTTTTATTTTGGAGATAAAAATATGAAGTTTTTTTGGTTATTTTCCTATATTTTACTCATATAAAAATCTTTCCCTATTTCCCTTCAGAATCATTGAAGTCCTAATATTTTTTATTAATTTTGTTTTTGAAAAATTAATGCAGGGAAAAATCATTGAATTTTTTTAAATAATAGGTTTAATCATAGAGTCATTTTAATCCAATAGTTTACAACTAATCAACTGGCGAGGGGGTTCAACTAATCATAATTATTATGGGGGCCGTGAAAACTATCATGGTTTTTTAATCTTAAAATTATAAGATTAATAATTCAAGCTTTTTAAAATTAATGTTGGCAGAAAAATCATATGATTACTAATATTTTTTTGTATTAATATTTTTTAAATTTATACGGATAGAAAAATTATAAATTTTTAGAGATGTAGTAAAACTAGATCATTTATATTTGATATTTAAATGAAACACTACATCAAAAAATCAAATGATTTAAATAATCCATATTGTAAAATCTTCTACTCGGTGCTACAAAGGTTTTTTGTAGTGTGTTGTGTTTGATTGGAATCTTCTATTAATTCTTGTAGAACTTCTTTTCATTGTACTTGATGTTTTATCTATGCTATACTGTGTACCTTATCATATTTTTTGTGCAGGTTGAGCCGGGGGTCTCTTGGAAACAACCTCCCTGCTTCCGAGTAGGGGCAATGTATGCGTACACACACCCTCCCCAGACCCTACTGTAGTGGAATCCAACTGGGTTGTTGTTGTTTGTAGAATCGCAGACAATTTCGTTCCACCCATGCATAGCACGGGTTAACATACTAGTCTTCCAGAAAATTGACATATCACTGAATGGGCTAGTCTAATTGTTTGGTCTTATTTCCATAAGAAAAATTCCGGAATAGGCCCAAACAAGGTTGAAGTTGCTTTGGGCCGAACCAGAATCAGATCAAAGCACCTAGTTCCAGCGCTTATATAACTGATGCCTCGATCAATCCACGCGCCGTCGATCGTCCTCAAACCCTAGCATCTCCGAAGCGCCTTCTACGTAGCATCAATTTTCAAGCAAGCAAAATGGTAGGGTTCGTATCAATCCGCGTTTCATTGTCATATGGATTCCATTTTTAATTTCTCTGTTTCTTCATTTGCAGACTTTCAAGCGTAGGAACGGAGGCCGCAATAAGCACGGCCGCGGCCATGTCAAGTTCGTTCGTTGCTCCAACTGTGGAAAGTGCTGTCCTAAGGTCTTAACCTTGTAGATTTTATCCAATCGTTAACCGCGAGCTAAATTTATTGTCACCATTGTTTGTTTGTTTGTTAATCTGTTTGTGCATAACTTATTGAATGTACTAATCTGGTTTCCTTCCTGCAATGTTCTTGTGGTGATTTTGTTCTGAGTTTAGTATGTGCTTTGATTCTTCCAAAGGTGAAAATTTTTCTGGTTTCGTTTGGAGTTTGTGTATTATGGTTTAATTAAAATTTCTGACTAGTAAAAGCCTTAATTTTATAGATCATATTGATTTGAGTCTAGATGCAGGTGTTTCTTAGCTCTCAATCATGGATCCCATGTATATGTTTAATCATTTATTCTTCTCAAGCTGTAAAAGTAACCTAAATTTTCTGTTTTGAATGTAATTGTTGAAGTGTTATTGCCTATTGGACCAGAATAGCAACTGAATCAAGTTTCATTGATTTCTTGGTCAATTTACATGATATAATGTTGGTGCTTGTTTCAGATTATTTGTGTACAAGTGGAATGCATCTTGCTGTGGTTTAAGTATAATACAACAACCTTTAGTCTTGATGATTTACTTTGGCTATAACCCTCAGGACAAAGCCATCAAGAGATTCCTTGTTAGAAACATTGTGGAGCAAGCTGCGGTCAGGGATGTCCAGGAAGCTTGTGCTTATGAAGGTATGTTTATGAACAGGAACTCTACTTGGTATTCTGGGTATGGGCAAACTTTCTAATTCCTGAAGTAACAAAGGTTTATATATTTTTGCAGCGTACACTCTTCCCAAGCTCTATTTGAAGGTGCAGTATTGTGTTTCTTGTGCAATTCACTCCAAGGTTGTCAGGGTCCGCTCACGTGTTGATAGAAGGAAGCGTGACCCTCCAGTGCGTAACCTTAACAGACGCCCAATGGTACCTTCCCAATTATCTAAGCTTTACTCTATTCTATTTTAATTGATCAAAACATTGTAATTGATTGCGTATGTTTCATTCATCCATCACCATTTGCTCTCCCATTTATGTTTTAATGAACTTTACTGTCATATCACTCATATGCATTCTTTTCCACCAGTCTGACTGACAGTTTAGTGCCATTTGTATCTTGACATGTAAATAACCTGCTTGCATTTTAAGTTTTTTTTTCCAAATTTGTTAACTTTTTTTAGTCACATGCCACACATGGTAAGTTCACCCTCTGGACGAAATGACTGCGTAGTAGCTGTTTCACAAAGTCTTGATATTTTCCATTGTTCATGCATTCTATCTCCTCTAATACTGGACAATAAATTCGTCTTAATTCTTGTTGGTGATAATCGATCTCACTCAATCTGTGCTATGTGACAGACCCTACAGCATGATTTTTGAGTAATTTTTCATCTCTATCTATCAATGTAAACCTAACAATTTTTGAATAATAATACTCTAATCCCATGTCATTTTGCCACTCTCTCTTTCTGTTCTTTTTTCTCTTCCTTTTATAGGTATTCTGAATCAATATTCCCACATTGCATTAAAAAAATACTCCCTCCGTCCCTGAGTGTTTGTCCACTTTCATTTTTGCACGTTATCCAATGCACTTCTTTAATCCATTTTATCTTGTAATTTGTATATTAAAAAATTATAAAAATTATATATTAATAATCTATATGTTAAGACGAATCAAACAAGATCACACATGACTATTTTTAGGCTTACACATTGAGAGAATTTGATAAGTCAAAGTGCTTAGATGAACAGTTCCAAAAGTCAAAAGTGGACAAACACTCAGGGACGGACCAAGTAATTGTCTGGTTGACACCATTATCTTGTCTTCTTCATAAACTACATGCGCACAAGTTGCCCCACTATAAACTGTGCAAGGAAAGAAGAAAATTGAATAAGGATGAAGGGAGTAAGTTTTAAATGGATTTCTGTAAGGAGCAGAATGCAAGTATTCCATTGACATGCTATGCCTGGCCCTCTAAGTGTGATAAATGCTTTTTTATCAACTTTGTGAAGTCTAGAGAAATTGAATACTAGGAAAAATATAAAAAATCAAGGTATTTAGTTTACCATAATTGACATAATTTTGGTGCAGTTGAACAAGAAATTTGACAAGGGGGATATTTGCGCCTCACTTATTCCTTTGACATTTATAGTTGGGCATTGAATAAACTCTAGAGCTAAAAGCATATGTTGCAAAGTCCCTAGGTGCCAAAACTTATGTTGCACATATTGGCTATGTTTGAAACTAAGGACACAGTATTTGGGGAAAGTACCAAATTTGTGAAGTATCTATATCAAGTGGAATGTCATTGAAGTATCACTCATCAGCAATTTCTTCAGATTGTCTCTTAACATATCACTTTACTGTTGATTAAGAAACTATATACATGTCACTTGCCAGAAACTACAAATACCACATCTCTCTTAACCAGCAGGAGAAATCTTCCATTTCTGTAGTGTAAATAGTTTCAGAATTGCACTCTTTGTATATTGGTCTTTTCTTGTTAGATGGTCTCATTAAAAAGACTATTTGCTGTAGTTATCTGATGCTCATGCACTCAATGTGTTTTAGGACAAGGACAATGCTGCTAAGCCCGGTCTTGGAGCACCACGTGTTCCTGGAGCACCTCCGACTGCTGTTCGTAGCTAAGCCTGGTGGATGTTTTTTTGGTTCTCCCATTATATCTTTACTTTTGAAAATGTGTTTTTGACGACCGCTCTTTGTTTTACTTGAACATTTATGATATTACCGAGTATGGCTTTGATTGGTGTTTCCGATAGACCGATTGTTGTGATTTTATTATTTAGATGCATTTCCAACTAAATATAATATCAAGCTTGATATTACTTGGGGGGTTATTCACGTTTGGGACTTGAACTTTTAGCTATTTATCACTTTGGTACTTGAATTTCATTTTCATACTATTCTTTCAATCTTTCAGTTTAATCTTTCATTTCTTTTTCTTCTTCTTACCCCACCCACCCACCCACCTATTCTTCCTTCACCCATCCTTTATACTTCATGTGCTCTCCCCATTTTGGTCGTGCTGCGCTTCGTCTTCAATTTATATTAATGCGAAACTATTTTCTGTTGAACTTCTTCCCGATGAAGCTTGATTGGTTGGAGTTTGATAGTGTGAGATTTGTAAGGAAAATGCTAGGGGCACACAAAAACAAAATAAAATGAATGGTAAAGAGGGGGTGATGTACATTTGGGGTATCCATGGCATATCCCTTCGTGAAATGATGTAGGAGCTTAATCCCGAAGTAGAAGCTGTGTTTCTTCCCAGTTTTGCTCTGAACGAAACAAATTTTACACGGGCTGGTAGCTGGATTGGTTGTGTATATGTTGGGCTTGGGCTCTGACCTAAACATGATCTTCTATTTTCAAACTTGAACTTTGTCTTTGACTTTTTGCTATATTTTTCCGTAATAAGTACTTTTGTTTTAGAGTATTTGTCCAGTAGGAGTTTTTCTAGTCAAATTTTACAAATTTTAATCATTAATTACTCTTAATTTGTATTAAATATTACTAGAATGAAATAAATTTTTAGAAGTTCTAAACGAGTTAAATATATTAAAATCATTTTTATACTAGTATAGTTTTTATTTAATTAAAACTCTAAATTTATTTGGTTTGACTTAAAAAAGTCAAATTGAACGAATACTTTTGGACGGAGGAATATGTTGTGAAAACAAAATAAAATGAAAGATTAAAAAATTACTTCTCTTATCTCATACAATATTTTAACTTTCTCATCGTACATGTTCTATAAAACATTTTAATTTGTCAAAAAAAAAAAAAAATAAATTAAACTATCCCTATTAAACCCTCCTACCGTTTCCTCGCCCACCCATCCGTTGCCTCTCATCCTTTATGACCATCTCTCTGTGACATGTAACCCTACCCCTTCCATTCTCTGCCTCCCTCTTCTTCTTCTTCCTTCATCGCACATATTTTCTCCGCTTTTTGTCTCTCTGTAAATGGGACCTTTAGATCCATCGATGCCCACCTTCCAATAACCTACGGATAGTGACGAGGAAAGGTCTAATTTATTTGCCTGTTTCGTGATTTTTTGATGTCGCAAACTGATGATGCAATCTCCTTTTACATTCATCCGGATGCGTGTTCTGTTCTCTAATGCCTCCTATTTATATGTCGGAGGCTTACATTATGTGATATCAGTGGCGGCTGATCAAAGAATTCGGGTAGATGGAGCATAATTGGTCGAGGTCCTTGCCTTTGGATTTTTAAATAGACAATATGGATTAACAAAGATAATAATTAATTCTATTTTAAATATTTATTGAATGTAAAATATTGTTTAATACTCCATATGTAAAATAAAATCTTATTATAAAAAAAATATTTAATACTACCTCCGTCCCAGAGTATTTGTCCACTTTCATTTTTACACACCATCCAATACACTTCTTTAATCCATTTTATCTTGTAATTTGTATATTGAAAAATTATAGAAATTATTTATTAATAATCTATATGTTAAGACAAATCAAACAAGATCACACATGACTATATTTAGGCTTACACATTGAGAGAATTTGATGAGTCAAAGTGCTTAGATGAACCGTTCCAAAAGTCAAAAGTGGACGAATATAGCGGGACGGAGGGAGTAAAATACACTTCAATAAAATTAAACAAAAAACTAAAAACTAACTTAATTACATAAGATTCTATTAATCTTGTTGGGAGTACATAATTTTAGATGGGGTTATCCCAATTTAGATGGGGTATGCAGTCGAAAGTATAGAATTTTGTTTTCAAAACAAAAAATAATAATTTAAGGCCAAAATTTAGTAGAGGACATTAGCCCCCAATTGCTTCTAAGTATATCCACCCATGTGTGATATGGGTGTTGAAAATTTTGTACAATACATGCATGGTTTGCCTATTCTTTGTTCAGTTCATATCAACACATTTTATTCAACTCAGATGTAATTTCGACAGTGGTCTTAAATTATTCTTAATCTAAGGCCAAATAATAACAATGCTCTTAGCTATTCTTAGTATAAGGCCAGGATCATAACAATGTTCTTAGCTATTCTTAGTCTAAGACCAGATCATATAGTTTCATTCTCAGACGCTTAAATTATAACTAATTTAAGACAAACAATTCTCCGACGCTTAAACTTTAATTAGTTTAAGGCAAACAATTCTCCGACGCTTAAACTTTGATTAGTTTAAGGCAATAGTTCTCCGACGCTTAAACTATATTTAGTTTAAGGCAAACAACAATTCTTAGACACTTAAACTATAATTAGACGATCTATACGAACACTCTAGTCACTAGATATATCTTCGAGCTTACCTCGAAGCTTAACGGAGGTTTTGGAAATTTTCCGGTGCAACTTTTGGCGAACACCACGGCTTGCTCCGGCGACCTCTCACCAAATTGACAGCACCACGGCGTTCATATCTCAACAAAGAATACAACATGAGGAAGAAAGGAGAGAATTGGTGATGAATTGGGAATGCAAGGTATTCCTTATATAGCAGAGACCTGGGGAAGAAGCCAAGTGACTCTTACGTAGAATTTCCTTAGTGTGCAGCACGACGATTCTAATTGATCTACACGCCGTTTTCTGATTGGGACCAATTTGGTTCCAGTCGGGGTACACTTTTTGGTCCAACTTTCTTCGAATTGAATTCCGGTTGCACATTTGCGATCGGACAGTCGAATTCTATTCAACGATATATTTTTCATAATTATTTGTAATATTTTTTTCGACATCATATTTTTGGGTGTTTGACTTTGACAGAGTCAAATTGATTCGGTTGACTTTTATTCAAAAAGGTTCTCATATTTAATTTATATTAATTATTCTCATGATTTATTTCAATAAATCATTTTAAAGTTCACTGCATAAATAATTTCTTCATTTATTCTTGATTTGGGTATGTACTCAGGTTCCTTATCAAGACCACATAAATAGTCAACATATTGGATTTATCTCTATGAGATTTATCTAGATTGTGATATTGGATATCAAACACATTTTATTTCGGCCCAAAGCCCAACAACAATTTATTTTAATGAAAACAAATTTGATTAATCGAATAATTATTCATTAATAATTCTAGGGTATGTTTTGGGGCGTTACATGAATCCTCTCTACTCTTACCAATTTAATTCTAGTCATTTTTTGTAATGGTAGTTTTTGAAATTAAATAATACTCCAAACGGCCACCTCCACCGGTTTCAGTGATGGCAACACTTGTGATAGCGATCAAGCTTTCCTCGTCTCACTTTCGTCACGCCAGCTGTGTTGCGGTGGTCACGTTGTGACGGATAAAATTACGCCAGGTTGAGGTAAAACAACATAAAAGCATGTGCAATGGTGAGGCAAGTGAATGGAGTAGCATGTTATGTAGTGGCAAGTCATTGTTTTTTTTTATATATTTTAATTATTAATTTTTTTTCAAAATTTTTTCCCAAAAATTTAGATGTCATTTTTCAAATAAATAATTCTTTCTTTTAAAATTTTTTATGTTTTTGAAATAAAAATAAATAAATAAAAAACAAAAAGGGAGATTATGCCTTGCATATCATGGAGGAATGCCCCTCGCATGCGTGGCAATACCAACTTAAATGCAAACTAAGTCCTATGTGGCATGGCATGGCAGTCTTTAGACTCGCCATTGCCAATGCTCTAAGTGTGCTGTATCATGCATTTATTTCGAAATTAAATAGAAAGGTTAAATATGTTTTTATTCCTATAGAATAGGTGGCCGGGTTTTATTTTTGGTCCATGTAATTTTTTTATTAACGTGACCTTTACAAAAATTTTATTTTGAAAAAAGTTGGCTAAACTCCACCTTTGATCCTTCAACTTTATCAATTGTGCACGATTGGTCCTTCAAATTTTAAAAGTCCATAAATAGTCCTTCAACTTTATGAGTTATGCACGATTGGTCCTTCAAGTTTTAAAAGTGCATAAATAGTCCTTGAAGTACACGTTAGCCCTCCAGATGAGGTCCTTTTGACAGTAAACGTTAAAAGCTAAATGGAATACTAATTCCGTATAATACGGAGTAGTTGTACCTAGTGGAATTTACTCGTATTATATGAAACTAGTATTTCGTTTAACTTTTAATATTTACTGTCAAAAGGACTTCATCTGGAGGGCTGGCGTATACCTGAAAGACTACTTATGGACTTTTGAAACTTGAAGGACCAATAGTGCAGAACTCATAAAGTTGAAGGACTATTTATGGACTTTTAAAACTTGAAGGACTAATCGTGCACAACTGATAAAGTTGAATGACCAATGTTAGATTTTAGCCAAAAACGTTTTAAAACATAATTAGCACTTCTACTAAAATGTGATAACATATTTATTTCATACTACTTATTCAACATGTTAATCTTGTAATTCTAATTAAACCTGATACAATTACCAAACCCTAAATTGTGTGATTCATATTAGAGTTTATAATAGAGTTAATATTATTACGAATTAAAAATTTTGGGACGATTATATGACGGTGACATTTAAGTACTCGTATTTAACACCTAATGCCTGCTTAGTTATGCGGTCATGCACTCATGCTAAAGTATAAAAGAAGTTGACTTTTACAGTTAAAAGTAAATTAAAGTGTAGTTACTGATTTTAAAAAAAAGTGTAGTGATTGTAGTCCCTATTTTATTTACGTATACTCATCATCTTAGACTATGTGTAGTGGTGGACTTGAGAGAAGTTTGATAGAGTGTCACACAACGCTCTATAGGCGAATGAGTATGAATAAAAAATAAGTGCGGCAAAGTTCTGTTGACACTATCATTCAGTGTCAATATGGATGACACTTGTCTATTTTGAGTATTTTTGGTGCTCCAAATAAAAAAAATAACGCTGCCTATCACCCCTAATCCACCCCCTAAATCCCCCCACCGCACCACCACTCTAGACCCCCCTTTTACCCCCTCCAAAACCATAATAGTCACCAATTTGGAGGGAGTAAAAAAGGGGTCTAGGACGTGGGTGCGGGGGTGCGTGGGATTGGGGTGGGGTACAATGGGGGGTTTAAGGGGTGGGATAGGGTGATTGGAATCATTAATTTTGAGAACGGAACACCGGAGGTAGTTGAAGTAGGCGAGTGTTATTAGTGTTATCCGTTGACACTGGATACTAGTGTCAACGGAACCTTGCCGAAATAAATGTTACAGAGTTTAAAAGAAGGGACGTGATCAAAAGAGTAATGTAGGTAATGATTTGGAATGGGGTTCTGTTGACACTCGTCAACGATTACACTATTGGTGCAACTGCATTTTTGGAGCACCTCCGGTGTTATAATCGAAAAATTGATGATTTTTACCTCCCCTAACCCACCCCCTAAACCTCTCACCCTAGCCCCACCCCAGCCCTGACGTAGAAACACATATGGGGCTTTGTTGGACTTGAAAATGATTCCTAGCCTTCCTATCTCCTCTTAAATCTTCTACTGTTACCAATCGCAAAACGGGAGGACTTCGGTGGCATGGGACTTTGAGGTGTTAGAGGTAAAAAGCACTTTTGAGTCTAATAGAGTACCATCGGTGCCTAATACCATACTATGATAGTATATGACATTGAATTTTGATGTCAAAAGATCCTTGTCGTGTATTTTAAGACAAGATATTTAAAAATTGATAAATAAAATAGCATGAATTTGATAGGCAGTTTCAAAAAAATAGTGACTATTTCATCACAACAATTTTCTGTGATTTTTTATATCAAAGCTTATGTCAAATTTTGGGTAATATATATTGTACAGTCCGATATACAATATTTGCATGCATATTCGTGACAAATCCTCATTTGTGAGTAACATAGTACTTATTTCACATATTTTTTTATAATAATTGCAAATCAGTGTTTACAAAAATTTATTTTATACTTCCTCCGTTTAAGAAAGATCTATCCGTTTCATTTTTTGCGCATCTTATAAAACATTTTTATCTCGTCTCAAATGCCAAAAAAAAGTTTTAAAACATCTTCCATCCACAATAAAGGATAAATGTGGTAAATTTTAGGCATTTTAGATGTGGGTAGAAGTGTTTTATGAGTTGTGCAAAAAATAAAATGGGTATATCTTTTTTAGATGGAAGGAGTATATGAAGATACATAAAACGAGCATAGACCTAAAAATAACAAAAGAATTTTTGCTATGAAAAAATGGGTATTCAACCAAATATACCAAAAATACCCTATATACAAAATGTATGATTTAGTGACTTTAAAATTTGTGTGGAAAATCATTTCTGTAAAATCCTAGCCGTATCTAAGAACGAGGCATGAAGGCAATGAGGGGGCAAAACAGCTTTTTGTTTGAAATATGGGCATTTGTATTTCTATATCTGGCGCATTTATATTAACACTAATAATTACTGCAATATGTTCATTTCCATATTTGGATGGGTTTGGTTTGGGGTTTTCCCCTTTCTTCCTGAGTTCTTATTACATGCATGAATGAGCGCACAAATTCATATAGAGAGAGGGGAAAAAAAGGGTATAATTTGAAATTCAGGAAGGAAGAAAAGAAGAATTCATTAAGGTGAGGGAAGAAGGGGGTTGGGGAGATGCCATACAATTGTGAATCGTCTCCCTCTCCCCATTATTCCCTTGCCTTTTCGTTTTGGCATTAATGCAAATAGATTATGGACATCGAAGCTGTATTTATCACAGGTTTTAATCTGTACCTGTCTTTGTCTCTGTATATATAAATGATTCCAGGGACACATTTCAACTTATTTATTCCGTTTTCGTGTGTGTACATAGCTGCATTGTTCTTTAGAACCTAAAAGCTCTGTGAGATTTTCGTGTGTGGGGTTTGAGTTCTGAGCTATGGCGGTTTGCGTCGGAGATGGAGGTGCAGGGCCAAGCAGGCTGGGAATGGGGGTCCGTAGGGCCATGAATCACCCTGATCCCTCTGCCATTGGTGATGATTGCTGGGCATTACTGGAGGAAACTGCAAAGGAAGTGGTGAAATATGTCCACCCAACTATGGACTCTGAGGAGAAGAGGAGTGACATCACTGAGTTCCTGCAGAAACTCATTAGAAGCTATGCTCCCTGTGAGGTATAACCATCTGCTTCATTTCGTGTTTTTTTTTTTTGTTTTCGTTTATCTTTGCCTGTATGCAGATCGCAGACACCCTTTTTTTGGGCTTGCAAGAGATTTGTATTTGTGCATATAATTTCTAGGTTCTTGGTGTTTTATCACATTCTACCTTTTTGTTGAAATCTCAAATTTGTAAAATTGGGGGAGGCGGCAGTGTATGTGTTTTCATTTGTATCCGTCAAATGTCAGTTACATGGGAAAAACGACAAAAATCTGAATCATGAGTTTTCTTTGTTAATAGTCCATCTGCTCAAGTCCAATTTGGTCTCAAGCAAAGAAATGGAAGTCAAGTAAGTATTAAAGTTGTAGGTAATTTAACTTGGGACTCGGGTTTTATGAGGGGAAATCGGGGTAGAATGATGCCTTTCTGTTTTCGAAAGTTGTTATTTACCCAACTTTAGTCTGTAGTTGTTTTACCCTTGTTCTTCATCTTTCAATGTTTTATTGTTCTAACTCACTTCTACATTTAGGTAGAAGTGTCTTTGCTTTTGGGTAGGCTGTAGGGTAAGGCCTACCCTTCCCCGAACCCACTTGTGGGACCGAGGTTGTTTTTTTGAAATTTTTCTAGCATTGATGCAATGTTTTTCATACTACAGTTTGCTTGTTATGATGCATGCTAATGTCAAAGGATCTACAATCCAGTATGTTTGTACATTGAGTATCTTGTCTGGCTGTCTGTCTATACCTGAAACCGCTTTTTCAAGAGTTCCAGTACTTCATTCTCCCATTGAATGATTTGTGGTAAAACTTGGATATGTATTCAGCCGGCATCCAATTGTGCTTTTTCAAAGAAGTAAAACTAGTAAATGAATTCTAGGATTCTATGGAGTTACTGTTGTAATTTGGAAATGGTTAGTTCAGTTAAGCATGAATTTGCCACACAATGTTTTTTGGAGGAGTAATTCTATCACTACATCAAGTGACTATCCGATCCACACCTCCACCTAAAGGATAAAAAGGACAACAAACGCACTGCAATCCCAACTCTGTTGGTGTGGTGGGGCCGTGGGGCGAGGGGGGGGGGGTCAGGATGTACATAAGTAACACAACCTTCCCCATGTAAAGAACAAGGAGACTCATCTTTTAGTCAAAAATAACGAACATAAAAAAACAAAAACTGTGCAATGAGAAACATCCGGAGTATAATGGATCAATTTATGCAAAGATTGATAACATACTGATTTTTTTTTCAGTAAAATAAAAAAATTACATTTATTAGCTAACTATCATCACCTGACATGGCATTCTAGACGATCCATAGTTCAAAACAATCTTGGTATTTAAGAATGAAGATGATGTGCTTTGCAGTGTAGTAGTTATAATGTGCTGTTACACTATTTGTTATTTTTTGTACCTACCACCTTCATCTTATCATATTTATTCACTATAAAATATTGGATTTTTTAGGTTCTTCCGTATGGGTCAGTGCCACTAAAGGCATATCTTCCCGAAGGAGACATAGATTTAACTGCTGTGAGCGCCCTTGGCTACGAAGAATCTTTGGCACATAATGTGCTCGCGATTCTGCAGGCACAACAGCAGAAACCAAATGCTGAGTATGATGTCAGGGATACCCGCTTCATTGATGCTGAGGTTCTCTTTATTTAAATCTTTTACAGTTTGTAATATTGTGCGTTCTACACAATTAGTGAATGGTTGCAACTTGCATGTGTTTGCTTCTTCTATTTGTTACTGAGACACTCAAGGTGATTTGCACACCTCCCTGTATGCTGGGTTTGGCACTTAGCTTGGTGGTAACTGGTAAGCTGTGTTCCTTTTTAAGATAGAAACTTGGTGATGGAGGACTAAAGAATAAAACCTTGGTAGGATTAGAAAGAACATGTAAATTACTGTCCATTGATCCAAAAGTAATCCTGCATTAGTGCGCGTTAGGAAGGGATGACAATCATTTTGAACCTGACCTTAACCAATTAGCCACAACCTTAAAATACTCGAATCCGACCTACAAATTGAAACCCGAAGTGGTCAGGTTGGGTTTAGATATTGCTTATAATCAACCCAAACAATACGAATCCGACCAAGCCATCATTAAAATAAATATTTGAAATACGTAGTACTCGGTATTAGTTTAGATGACTTTAATTTTTTTTTACAAATCTCTTACCGAATCTTATTTCTTGTGTGCATGTTATGCTCATCATTGATTATGTAGTATAATTAAACTTTTATGTACTCCATTTGTACTTAAATATTCTTCCCGTTCCGAATGGTGAAGTATGACCAAAGTTATTTTAAATTCGAATTATTTAAATATTGGTTATAACTTATAAACTACATCAAAAGTTCCACCTAATAAGATGTAACATGACTATATTATTTTATCAAATGGTCAATGAAGATATGTAAAGAAAGATGGTATAGTTTGACCCCGTGAATAGTAAAAAGAAGATTAAAAAAAGGGATGAAAGGAGTACTTTATAATTTTATATCGAAACTCATATAGTAAAGTTGAAAATTTTAAAAAACATATTATTACTTGGGACGGGTTGGGTTTGAGTAGTCAAGTTTAAAGCTGGGTCTAGTTCGGGTCACAATTTTGTACCCAAATATTGAGTCAGGTCAGATTCGGTATAGAAAACTCGATTCGAACCCAACCCGTTGCCATTCCTATCCTTAGGACCTTTTTATAGCGAGGGTCTTGTATTCCCATGCAATGGAAACATTATTTTCTAATTGAGGTGGTTATTTAGAATCCTTATGCATATACATTTAAACGAAAACAGGAACATAAATGATCACTTTGGCACACATGGTAGGGTCATGATATACTAGTTGATATGTTTAGACCTTGTTCTTTTCGTCCGTGTAGAGTGTCCGGCCTCGAAGCTATTGTACAGAGCCTGGAGTTTTAGACTAGAAACTGGAACCAGAAAACTAGTAACCTTGTTCTTTTTGCCTTAAATGTATTTGAACTCTAGAAGCTAGAGTCTTGAGACTAGAAGCTGGAACCCGGAACTTGAACCTCTACATGCCATAGACTAGTTCAAACCAGTTACCCTTGCAGTGCTCCCAAATTGCACATAGCTCTTGTTTGTTGGTTGACCTCTTTTGCCGAGTGGCTTTCAGTTTCTCACTCTAAAATGCATGGTGATTACCTTCTTTTGATAAGGCTGATCCCATTCTGACCTCACTTTATGACATTGACTCCGAATATATTAGAGAAGTTGCTTAGCACTAATACTTGTCAACACGAGATTTGCTTTAGTTGGTTTATACTTTTATCTGCAGTATCCATGCAATCCAATTCCGCTTTCTATAGGCAATATCTGAGCGGCACCATGATAGGTGTAGAAAAATTCAGATGAATTTTTAATAGAAAGCTGTCAAGTTTTTGAAACACGGTACTTTGTTGAAGGGGTTTTATACCAGTTGATGGAGGGTGAAGCAATGGAAACTCGGCAAATCAGAAATAAGAGGAAAGTCACTTAAGCGTGTATTGAAAGTTATTGCGCATCAGTAGGGCATCTATTTAACGAGGCTCCCATGCAAAATACACTAAAATGGAAACACATTTATGGTGGGCTTGGCATTTTTATATGCATACATCAAACTGAGAGTACAATAATTGTTGTGGCACATGGGAAAGTTCAATTATAGAACTAGTTGAAGTAATTAGAGTTCGACATTCTTCTTTTTTCATTTATGTTCTGCCTCCTCAATGACCTTTTGGTTGTGAGCAATAAATTGTTTAGCTTACTGTTTTACTTTCTTCTTTTCATGTATTTCCTTTAGAGATTTTTGGCGTTTTCACCCCATATTTTGAACCATTTAATGTTGCACCCTATCCAGGGGTGCAAACTCAAAGGATTTAAAGCATGGGTCGCAAAGTCTAACTTTGCGGAAAATATGTGGTGCAAACTATCCCCTTCCTTTGTATGAGGTATTTGGATTTCTGTTGGCAGGTTAAAATCGTGAGATGTGTTGTTCAGGACATTGTGATTGATATATCCTTTAATCAGTTAGGAGGGCTTTGCACTCTTTGTTTCCTTGAGCAGGTAAAATATCAATGCTTCAGCACTTCTTATTTTTGGTGTCTGGAAGTCTGTAGTGTGATGAAACTCGATTTGCTCAGGACATAGTTTAATTAAATCTGTCAAGTATATTGCTTTAACTCATAGGGCAAGACACGTTCAATACAATGCTTCTTCAGCAGATTTTACCACTAATTGAATTTTTAAAATTTTAAACTGATGTTTACTTAGGTTCAAAGTTATCTGTATCTGGAAATTTTTGGTTAATTAACATTTTCTTCTTTGCATACGATGATGTCATTTCCATATATGTGTTTCTATTATGCTTTTCCATTGCCATAGTTCATTTCTTAAATCTCTGCTTGAATGTCTTTTTCTGCATGAACTACCAGTTTTGCTTTGTCAATACTTCTGCAATTCATCATTATTGTGATCCAGGTAGATCGCCTTGTTGGCAAGAATCACCTTTTCAAGCGAACTATTATGCTGATAAAGTGTTGGTGCTACTATGAAAGCCGGATACTTGGTGCACTTCATGGTTTGATATCAACATATGCATTGGAAATACTGGTCTTATATATCTTCCAACTCTTTCATGCATCTTTGAACACTCCTGTCGCGGTAATTTAAGTGAAATTACCATATTGGCATTACCCAGTATGCAGTGGTGCTTTATCTTGTTTAGTTCTTGATTGTTTGGTCTATTTCAATTAGGTTCTCTATAGGTTTTTGGACTACTACAGCAAATTTGATTGGGGAAAGTACTGTATCAGTTTGAATGGGCCAGTTCTGACGTCGTGCCTCCCAGAGATAGTGGGTAAGGATTGAATTAACTTCTCTGTTATTAAATGCCTTAACCTTTTTGTGTATTTCCACAGGACGTTTATATATGATTCTATTTTAATTTATTTTTTAACTAATGAGACATTATTCTCATTGCAGTCGACTTGCCAGAGAATCGAAGGAATGATCTGTTGCTAGGGGAAGAATTTTTGATGAAATGTATGGAAATGTTCTCAGTTCCAGCAGTGGTCCCTGAAAGTAACAAAAGGGCATTTCAGCAAAAACATCTTAACATAATTGATCCCTTGAAGGAAAATAACAATGTCGGCCGAAGTGTTCATAGAGGTATGGTAAGCTTTGATCTTTATTTTGTAGACAAAAGTGTCTATTGCAATAGGAAATAAAGAGTTGTGGAGTATATATAAAAAAATCCTTTCCTTTTTTGCTGGTTAGTTAGGTTTTTTTAATATAGAAAGTCACCCCGACTATTTCAACAAGCGGTAAATGATATTTATAATCCACTTGGCAAAATCTGAGTAACTTTTCAAAATAAGTGCCTTAAGAATGAATATGATTGAATGATACTTTTTTGTTTCTGGGTAAGAAAAGCTTTTTGCGAGTGCCAAAGTTAGCTATCCATCCTGCACATAAATTTCTAAATGTGGCATTACTGATTTTCAATTATTTAAGATGTAAGGTTGCACTTGAAGAATTGGATCATCTTATTCTTTTTATGTGCAGGTAATTACTACCGTATATGTAGCGCTTTCAAGTATGGGGTTCGTACGCTTGGACAAATCCTTTCATTGCCTCAAGATAAAGTTAGACATGAGGTGAAAAAGTTTTTTTCCAACACCATCAAGATGCATGGACCAAGTTATTTGGCTAAACTAAAGACTTGTACCTTAAGTATTGGTGGTGACAGCTCTGTGGCACTGTCTTCACCTTCTCCTGCTGACTATTTCTCTGAAGATGACTTACTCTTGAAATCTCCCACCAGTGATAGTTCTGACATTGAAGATGATAAACGTGCTTCTTCAATCCTAACAAATGACCCGGGGAATAAATTGACCATGGCGGTTTCTTCGGAGATGGTTTCAGAAAAAGGCTGCAAGGATGACAAGAGCTCATGCAACAACGAAAAACCCACTTTGGTTGATGAGAAATCAGGATGTGGTGGTGGTCCATCATCATGCCAACAAGCTGAGTGTGATGACTCTGCTAGCATATCGGGCGATTCAGAAGTTTGGAATCCTCTGGCAGACCTCACTGGGGACTACGATGGCCACATTAGGAGTTTGCTGTATGGAAAGTGTTGCCGTGGTTTTGCTGCAACCATAGCAATGCCTTCATCTCCTCCACCTTGGTTTCATAACAACAATGGGTTCTTATCAGTCACTGACAGACAACCCATGATGATGCCTCCTCCTCCCCAGCATTTTTTCCCCCAAACAAACATGAATCCCATGTTTGTTGTGCCATCGCATTCTGCTGTTAACATTTTACCACCCCCTCCTGTTTTCAGTTTTCCAGAGAGACCGAAAACACGAGGCACTGGAACTTTCTTGCCAACCATGGTATATTATAGTTATTGTAACTCATAAAGATCATACCAAATTGGGTTTGTAAATTGGGGAAAGTTTCTTGACCTAACATGAGAAATATTTTTGAAGATCAAACCTTTCAGGGAGAGAGCTGCAGGTTATTACAAGGGGAAGGGGAAGAGCAAAAGCTTCGCTGGCGGCTACGGGCAGCTTCACAGAAGCACGGTCAGCAAAGGGTGGGTTCCACCACCACTGCCCAAGGAAGCTGTGAACAAAACCAGCAGCAATAGCCGCGGAGAAGGATCTTCGCCTGCATTTCGCCCATATGCCCAACCTCTTGCAGGTTCTCACATGATGAATGGAGGCCACTCATACACACCACCACCATTCCCTTCTGGATTTGGGTCTCCTAGGCAACACCATGGCTTCTCACCTGCGGCTTCCTCTCGGTTCGCTCAGAGCATGCACTGTGCAAGTCCCGTGCAAAGCAGAAACGACAGGTAAATTAAATGAATTTGCAACTAACGACGTTTCTTGATGCAGTCTTTTAGAAAAAAATATTTACAAAAAAAGACTTTAAGTTGTCTCATTTCAGGTTTGCAGATCAGACCTGAAGAACAATGACTTTGCCCCTTAGCTTGCAGAGATGGGTGAAAGTTTCAGGGAAAGATGAGAGCTTGGTGTGATGGGTGGGTGAGAAAGATTCAGTTTAATTATGCTAACAGACAGAACATAGATATCAGATGGGATAGGCTCTTGACCAGTTCTTCTGTAGATCAGAGAACTTTATGTGGCAGTATTTAATTAGTAGCATCTTCTATTATATTGACTCTTTCTTTTCCATATACTGTTTGTTTTTCCTTCTCTTTTTGGAACATAAATGCCCCTTGATCTTTCTTTTTTATTAATAATTATATTAACAGTAATACTGTAATATTACTACTCCGTATTATTTAAACACCCATGCATTTATACATCTAAGAAAAAAGAAAGAATTATACTTCACCTGTCTCTGAATATTTGTCCACTTTTAACATTTTTCGGTCAAAATTGGTAAACTTTGACTTCAAATTACATAAAATGATATTAGCTGTTGATACAAAATAATTTTATTAAATTTATAATATCAAATATTTTTAGTTTATTTTCAATATATTTTATTTAATTATAGGTCAAAGGTTAAAAATAATTGACCAAAAAAATTCAGAACTGGACAAATACTCTGGGATGGAGATAGTAAATATTTTATCAAATGAAAATAACATATTTATTATTGCCAGCACACATTGATAATAATTTTCAAAAAAGTAATCATAACAGTGTCACTCAAAACATGTTTCATATATTAATTAGGCTTTTGAATGTGTACTCATCTTAATTTTAATATTAAACATCTAATATATTCAGAAATTTGAAAAAATATATATTAACATTTTTTCAACAATTTTAGAAAATATATTAACAATTTTTTAATTATTTAAAAATACATTATGAGTACGGGTCGGGTCCACCTAAAACTTTAAAAAGACACAAACTTAAAAAATGCCCCTTGATCTTATAAAGTTTATTATGTCCCTTGATCTTGTTTTTCCTTCTCTTTTTGGAACAAAAATGCCCCTTGATCTTATAAAGTTTATTATGTCCCCTCTTTCTAGGTTCAAAGTAGATCTTTGAACGTAGTTTTAAAGATATAAATATTACTCCCTCCGTTCCTTAAATTCCTTCCTCTTTCTTTTTTTCTTGTCCCACTAACTCCTTCCCTTATATATTAAAAAGCCACTTTTATCCCTTACTTTTTCATACCATACCTATCACATCATACTTTTTTACTGATAATCTATCCATCACATCTTACTTTTACCCATCACATCAAGAATATTTTTGGAAAGCCAACACCAAAATATTCCTCCCTTAATTTCCCAAAAAGTCATAAGGGAAACACTTTCGGGGACGGAGGGAGTATTTTTTCGTACACCAATTTTAAAATAAATTTTTAAAAAACATTTTAGTTCAGCATAATAATCCAAAGCGTAAAAGGTTTTATGAAATGAA
>OOIL02001568.1:822387-835627 GCA_900332095.2 Cuscuta campestris | reverse complement strand
TGTTTGCTTGGCGTTGTTAATGCTTTGAGCTTGACCGATTCTTTTGATGCTCCATTCATAAAGGTCTTTGACCCCGGAGGATGTCTGTTCACAACGCATGATTCCTCGTTTATTCTAGATTTCCAACTTGAGGACAAGTTGGTTTTCGAGGCGGGGAGAGTGTTACGGGACTATTACTATTATTATTATTATTATTATATTATTATTATTATTATTGTTGTTGTTGTAGTTAAGGAGTTATTTATAGTTAGATAATTATTATTAGAGAATATTATTTTTGTTAGGTTATTAATTAGTTTCTTATTTTATTTAGTTTCCTTTTAGAGATTGGATTCCCTTAGGCTTTTAGAGTTTCACTCTATATATTGAGATGTATTGCTTTAGAATTAAATCAATAAAGAACAATCATTTTCCAACCCTAATCTCTTCCTCTTATCTCTCGTTCTTCTCTTCCGCCGAACAAAGATTCGCGGTTCTCTCCCTCTTCTCGTCTCTTTTTCTCTTGGAGCTTGAAGAACGCTCGAAGTTCTTCCCTATCCCGATACGATACCGTATCAAAATATCCTCACAATTCTATTTAGGCCCCATTTGATATCAGGATTAGATGTTAGAATTAGCGTTTTAAAAATGATATCTGACGGTTGCCTTTAGCGTTAGTGTTTTCAGAATTAATCTACGCTACTAAAATTGTATTCAAAACGCTAACACTAATCGAAAACGATATTCCCAAGCAAGACCTTAATTTTCATACAATAGTCTCTATTCTCTAATATCAATCTTATACTCTCTAATTTTCTACTCTCTATATTCTCTACTCGATCTAATCAATAATCATTTATACTTATAATTTATATTACATTATTGCATTAAAATAATATACGATCGAGTATAATATTTTTTTAATAAAATTAATACATCACGTATATTATTACTACATTATACGGAGTATATTAAAAATAGTCGGTCTCTCGCGTAAGTCCGTGGATACTGGATCTTTGGAGTGCTCTCATGCGGAAAAAGAGAGATTTCAGTCTTTTTCCACGGGTTTGAGCTCCTAACCAAGATTGTCCAAAAAACTAATAATGATATAATAATAATAATACTCCGTAATAATAATAATAATAATAAGAAATATTTGCACTAAATAGCACTAAAACTTAAGTCATTTCTCTAAATAGCATTTAAATTGTTTTATTCTCCAAATAGCACTTTATAATGTCCATAATGTCCTGTGATGGTGAATATTTACTTGAGTAATGACTAATGCATAATGACTAAAAGTGCTACATTGGGAAGAAAAACACATGTGGTGCTATTTAGGGAAAGTCATTATGTTTTAGTGCTACTTGAGTAAATTCCTCTAATAATAATAGTAATAATAATAATAACAATAACAACAACAACAACAACTATAATAACAATAACAATAACAACAACATTAATAATTATATTAACAGCAATACTGTAATATGTACTATTACTATTATTTAAACACTCATGCATTTATACATCTAAGAAAAAAAGGAAGAATTATACTTTCTCTATCTCCGAGTATTTGTCTACTTTTAACTTTTTTCGGTCAAAATTGGTAAACTTTGAGTTCAAATTAAATAAAATGATATTAGTTATTGATACAAAAATAATTTTAATAGATTTATTATATTAAATATTTTTAAAATCTTTATCTAATTTATATAGTACAATATATACTTTATTTAGTTATAGGTTCAAAGTTAAAAATAATTGATCAAAAAAATTTAAAACTAGACAAATACTTTGGAATGAAAGTAGTAAGTATTTTATCAAATGAAAATAACATATTATTATTATTGCCATCACAGATTGATAATAATTTTCAAAAAAGTAATCATACCAGTGTCACTCAAAACATGTTTCATACGGAGTATATTAATTAGGCTTTTGAATGTGTACTCATCTTAATTTTAATATTAAGCATCTAATATATTTAGAAATTTAAAAAATACTCCCTCTGTTCTCAAAAATACTTTCTCTTTCATTTTTTCCACTTCCAACAAAACACTTCTCATTTCTATTAAAAAACCACTTTTACCCTTATTTTTTCATACCCTACCTATCACATCATACTTTTTCTTTAATAATCTATCCATCACATCTTACTTTTACCCATCACATCAGGGGCAAAATTGGAAATCAACTATAATTTAACACTTCTTTATTTTTGCCCCCAAATCAAATGGGAAGGGTTTTTCCAAACGGAGGGAGTATATATTAACAATTTTTCGAAAATTTTAAAAAATATATTAACAATTTTTTAATTATTTAAAAATATATTAAATTATGAGTACGGGCCGGGCCGGGTCCACCTAAAACTTTGAAGGACACAAACTTAAAAAATTCTCATAATATATCATCCAAATCCAACCTCATCCGCACCTGATGTGGTCAACTTTCAATATTTCGTCTCATAAAATCCAACACTGTCCCAACAACAAGAGGGACTATTTATTATTCTCAACCCACTTGCCTTCTCATATAATATGCCTCCACCGGTCCCCTCTCATATTTTTGAGACATTTAAAGAAACAAACAAAAAAAATTGTATGATTAATATAACTCTCTCCATCCTAGATTGATCTTTCCTGTTCGGTTTACAAAGTTTGACTGAAATTATATTCAATTGAATTTATTTAATTATGGGTATAAAATTTAAAAATAAAAATTATATATTTTAAAACTATATTAAAAATTCTACAAAATAAGAGGTGACATTATTATCTCATTTTAGGACGGAGAGAGCAATACACAATATTAAGTTAAAAAGATTGCGAACAACACAAATATAATGGTACTCTCTTTGTAAATATGGTATGATGTAAATAGTACTCTCTTTGTCCCACAAAGATTGTAACATTACGAAACAAAATTTTGAGCATTTTCAATTCATTTTATTTAAAAATTAGTACGGAGTATAAAAATAAAAAACAAAACTTTCATATTTAAAAATTACGTCAAAAGTTCTATAAACCAAAAGGTAACAAGAATATTTTATTTTATCAAATAATTAATGAAAACGCGAAAACAAATAAAATTCTAGTGATTTTAAATACTGAAGTGTGCCAATCTTTTTAAGACAAATGGAGTAAAAAAACAAAAATGCGAAGTAATAAAAAGAAGAGTGAATTCTCAAAACGATCTTTTCTAATAAGGTGTTTTCTTAAATAATTAAGTTCTCAATAAGCAATAATTACCAACATGGTTCTTTGAAGTAATTGATACGGAGTATATATTTTCTAAATTGTCCACTTTCAAAAATGTCTAATAAATGACAGTTAAATGGATGATATTTTGTCATTTTCATAATCTAAACTATGAATAAGTCCTTAAAATTTTCCTTTCGAATTAAGTGGGTGACTGATAGAGGAAGAAATCCACCCCGAGTAGGCTCATGAACTCCATTTTGAGAAATCGTTTACTTAAAAATTATCAATTTGGAAAAATACCTCATTATGAAGGAGCATTTCAAGAATATATTTTAAGTGTAGATGATAAAGAATACCAAAATGTCATCTATTTTACTAACAATTAATATATATTTTCGACAAAAAAGCACTTAGGAAATCATCCTATTCTTAAAAGCAGGAGAATTATGCCCCATGTTTTTTCCCGCCCAAACGCTATCGTTTATGGACCATCAATTTTGATCTACATTTTTAATCTACGGTAATTATAATTAAGCAACATACAAATATGGCTTTATTTCATTCTATAAATAGAAAATACCTTATAAGATTCATGTGTAATTTAATGTAGTGTATATAAATAGTGTGGTTTTATGACAGGAAAGCATTGTGTATATAAATGATACAGTTTTAACTATTTAAAAAAGGAAATTAACTTTATAGAATCCATACATACTTAATGCCCGAAAATTGAAGGAGATTTTTTATGCATGAAAAAACATATTTGACATATTAAGAAAAGAAAGAATTACCAAAAAAAGAAATCATAGAATTTTGGAAGTTATTAGCATGTTAAACGAAAAGGCCCCTTCTCGAATCTTTTTTTATTTGTCTGACATGTCCAGTAGACCTGGCAAACCGGTCGGTCAGGTCGGATTCGGGTTTGGTTACCTTGGGTTCGGGTTACTTCGGGTTCGGATAAGTTCGGGTTCAGGTTGATAACTACATGTTCATGACCCAGTGTCATCGGGTTCATGTTGACCCAATGGGTTATGAGTTTCATTAATTTTTTTGAAATTTTAAATAATTTCTATGACTTAGTGTAAATATATATTACGAATAAAAAAATTAAATATGTAGAATTTTTGAAAAAATGTAAGATAATTATGCGACATCATTAAAATTTGTTATGATGGTATAAATCTATATACAAAAAATGAGTAGTAAGCAAAGAAATATAATTATAATCTTATTTTTATAACACTATATTTCATATTAAAATGTATGATTCTAAAAAAATCTTAGATTAGCGGGTCGGTCAGGTTTGACCCATTTTTAGCGGGTTATTTCTGGTTCAGTCAACTTCGGGTTCGGTCAGTAAAACCTTTGTTCAAAACCCAGTATTTTCAAGTCGCATCTTGGGTCAAAAACAGGTCGAGTCATTTTTTGCCAGGTCTAATGTCGAGTATTGGGTGATGTTAAAAAAATGACTTCTTGAAACTTTTTTTCTTTATTATAGGCGTAACTAATTTTTTTTAGTGTGGCAGAAAATAAAAAAATATTGCAAGAATTCTAAAACCGTGAGTATTTTTGTGCTTAATAATGAAAGTTTTAAAATTTTAATCTTATGTATTTTATTTGCACCATGTTAATTGCCTACGCATTAAAGTTATTAATAAAATTCAAGCATTCCTCCTTTTTAAATCTTTCCTCTTTTTATTTCTATGCTTTAAAAGGTTATGAAATGGGCGTTTCAAGAAAAATAAATCTAACCTCCTTTGATTTTTAATAAAAATAATAATATCAAAATTCAATCATTCATTCTCTTTAATTCTTTTTTTAAAACACTCGCCATTTTAATATCTCAAACCGTATTTAAGAAGTCACTTGGACGGGAAAACAATGGGTACATGTTTCCCCTTCTTTTCAGAATAGGAAGATGTGGTGGAGATAATTTATGTATTACACAATTGAAAAACATTATATTTCATTATATGGTGTACTTATTTACTTTTTTAATAATACCAATATAAATTTATAACGTTAATACGAACCGTGCAACGCACGGTAGGAATGTAAACAAATCAAATATTTTAAATTCGATTCGCGATTTGTATTCGAATATGATGATTCGAATTCGCGTTATTCAAATACAAATTCAAATTCAAATATTATTTTTGGTTCGAATATTTATCAAATACAAATACAAATAAGGATATATTCGATTCGGATGATATTCGAATATTTGAATATATGTATATATACACAGACCATGTTTTCAACATCAAAAGTCAAGCAAAGTAATATAGTATAAAGTGTATTTAAAATACTAAGAATTCAATAAATTAACGTAACACGAAAATCTAAAGCATATGATTTTTAATAGTTATATTTTATAAAATATAATTTGTGTAAGATGCAGATGTATTAATGTTTTTATATACGGAATATACTATAGTATAAAGAGTATCGTAAGTTAAATTACAAAATGATGTTGATCCATCATATAAATTACATAGTATGATTATTCAAATATTCGTTTATGATTCGATAACTATTCGAATATTAATCAAATACTTATTCAAATCTTATTTTGAATTCGTCTCATATTCGGATTCGGATTCGGATTCAAAAAAATTAAACAAATATAAATTCAAATATATCGGTATTCGCTTCGGTTCGTTTATACCCCTAACGCACGGGGTGTGATACTAGTACATCTAAATTATAAAAGATTGAGCAGGTAATTATTGTTTATTGAGGACTAATATAAAAAAATATCTTATTAGAAAAGATCATTTTGGTAATTCATTCTTAAAAGAAACAAAAATAATCCTAGAGGTAGTGAGTCTAGTGACTAGTGTATTCTAAAAATAAAAATGCTAGGATGGGGATGAGAAGAAAGGGAAGTGAATTACTCCCTCCGTCCCAGAATATTTGTCCACTTTCATTTTTACACACCATCCAATGCACTTCTTTAATCCATTTTATCTTGTAATTTGTATATTAAAAAATTATAGAAATTATATATTAATAATCTATATGTTAAGACAAATCAAACAAGATCACACATGACTATATTTAGGCTTACACATTGAGAGAATTTGATGAGTCAAAGTACTTAGATAAACAGTTCCAAAAGTCCAAAGTGGACAAAAACTGGAAGACGGAGGGAGTAAGAATTTAGAATTGTGTAATGAAGACTCATATTGTACAAATAGATGTTCTCATTGACTACTACGTATTTTTTAAATTTTGATTTTTTGAGTCAAATATTTTTAACATTTGAGCTATATTCAAATAAGATATACTCCGTATATTGTAAATTAATTATTTAAAATAATATTTTAAAAATATTTTATATTACAAATAAAATGAAACTATTTTTGTATCAATATTTAGAATCATTTTTATTTAATTAAAATTCAAATTTTACCAATTTAAATTTAAAAAATTAAAAATAAACAAATAATCAAAGGCATAAAAAAACATTTTTGGTCATGATCAAATAAAAAAACATCTGCCCCATAAAACCATCAATTCATAGAAGAAGATTGGGATTATTAATCAGCAATGATCTCAGCACTTGATTGTCCCAAACATGTTACAGTCATGATCTTGTTCATCTTCATCTTCTTCTTCTTAACTTCTCATACTCCAAAAGCCCAAGAGTGCAGGCCGGCGTTCCAGATCACCGGCCGGAAGCCTCCACCCGGCCAGTGCAACCAGGATAACGACTCAGAGTGCTGCGCGCCGGGCCGGAATTACACCGCCTACTGGTGCTCCCCGCCGGTGACCAACCGGACCGAGGGGGTTCTCAACCTCAGCGGCTTCGAGGAAGGCCAAGACGGCGGGAGCACCGGCGAGTGCGACGGCAAGTATCATTCCGACGCCACCCTCGTGGTGGCTCTGTCCACCGGGTGGTATGACTTCGGGTCCCGGTGCGGTCGCCTGATAAACATCTCCGGCAACGGCCGCTCCGTCCTGGCGGCGGTGGTGGACGAGTGCAATTCGTACAGCGGCTGCGACGCGCAAAACTCCTACCAACCGCCGTGTCCGCATAACGCGCTCTCCGCCTCGAAAGCCGTGTGGGCCGCCTTGGGCGTGCCGGAGGGTTCGCCGATGCACGGGGAAATGAACGTCACGTGGGCACCGACCAACCGCAAGGTGGATCTGACAGGGGATGGTTCGGATCGGAGAAAGACGGCCTTGATTGCTGCTCCGATTGCGGCGGCGGCTATGGTGGCTCTAACCGTGTTTTACATCAAGAAGAGGCGGCGGCAATGGAAGGAACTGTTGGCCGACGAGGAGTGGGAGAACTCATCGGAGCTTCTCTCCGACTTACCCAAGAGATTTACTTACAACGAATTGAAGGCGGCAACCAACAATTTCGACAGAGGAAAAATGCTCGGAGCCGGCAGTTTTGGGTGCGTTTTCGAAGGAACCCTAAACGATGACAATGGGGTAATTTGCTTCCCCACCTTTTCTTGATTTCACAGTTCAATTCATTCCATCGTTTTGAGTATATTGATTAATTTGCACGTTTTTAGATATATAGTCACCAAACTAACACAGACACATAATGGTCTCTGTGGCACATACATTTTGTATGTGTTTGAGTCTATGTTAGTTTGGTCTATAAATGAGATACCCCATGTTAGTACACCCCTAGCTTAATTCTTACTAGTATTTTTGAATATGCCTTCTTCATTGCCTTTTGTGAGACGAGGGTGGCGATCAAGCGTTTAAATTACATCAAGCAAGCGAGGAAGAAGGAATTCCTAACGGAGGTTAAGACAACCGGGAACACCCACCACTTCAACTTGGTGAAACTGGTCGGGTTTTGCGCGGAGAGAGAACCCCACAGGCTTCTGGTTTACGAGCACATGGTCAACAACTCGCTCGACAAGTGGATATTCCGGGACAAAAACCAGAATCATTCGCTACCATGGGGCATTCGAAAGAAGATAATCCTCCACATTGCGAAGGGCCTCTCGTACTTGCACGAGGATTGCCAGAGCAAGATCATTCACCTCGACATCAAGCCTCAGAACATCCTCTTGGACCGCGAGTTCAATGCCAAGTTGGCGGATTTTGGCCTGGCGAAGCTGATGGAGAGAGAGGAGAGCTTTGCGGCCACGCAAATGAGGGGAACCCGCGGGTACCTTGCCCCCGAGTGGCTGAGCAAGAAGATAACCGAGAAGGTAGACGTTTACAGCTACGGGATCGTCGTGCTAGAGGTCGTGTTCCAGAGGAGGAATTTCGACGCTCAGTGCCAAGAAAATCCGACCCTTGTAGAGATCGTCGCGGAGAAGATGGAGGAGGAGGGGGAACGCTTGTTCGGTGGGGTCCACGAATGGTTTGGCAACGACGAGGAGATCACGGGCAACGAGGAGGAGGTGGGGAAGACAATCAAGCTCGCGATTTGGTGCCTCCAGAGCGAGCCAACGAGGAGGCCATCCATGTCCACAGTTGTCAAGGTTTTGGAAGGGGCAACACCATCTCCTTCTTCATCATTGGAGCCTAGGTTTGACTCCACTTGTAAATATTCACCTATGGGGACAGCCACTTCAGGAGAGTTTAGCTCAAATGCCACATTTGAAATGTCTTCAATGCCATATCCAAGGTGATCAAGGACCATGAGAAACATGCATCTTGCAAACGTAAAACACTACTTGCCTTGTGCTTCCTTCAACCTATAAAATGTGATGTGAAGATTTTGTAGAGCACACATGTGGAGCAGCGGCTGTTTCATTTTTCAAAAAGAGTTGTTTAGTGAAATAATCATGCTTCAGTTAAAAACTTCTGAAAAACTCTCACCAAAAGAGTTGATTAGTGGAATAATCATATTTCAGTTAAAAGCTTCTAAGAAACTCTCACTAGCTAAAAGAGTTGATTAGTGAAGGGAAATAATCATATTTCAATTAAAAACTTCTAAGAAACTCTCACTAAAGATGTTCTAAAGAGAAAGAGAGAATTATACGTGTATTTAATCAAATAAACATATTTTATTGTTGTTCTTCACACATTAATTAATACGGAGTAATGGTTTTCTTAAAAAATACTCCGTAATACGTAACCAAGTAGTAATAATATCACACACAACATGTTGAATATATGAATCGTTCTGTCGGAGTCTATTCTCAATATACACAAGTAAATTGCCTACCTCCATAAATTTTTAGTCCATCATCTTTCTCATCCACATCGATACCAGATCAGATCTCACTGGTTTCATACTTTGATATTGTATGTGGCGGTGTACATATGTTAATTCGCCAACTTACCGCAGACATTTTTTAAATAATTAACTTAAGCTAATAATTATATTACTTTTAAAATAGTTTTAAAATTATTAAATTATAAATATAAATTTTAATAGTTATAAATTATTATATAATTAGAATAGTTATAAATTTTATTATAAATTATAGTTTTAATGCTTTGTAATTCTAAAATAATATAAAGTGTAAAAATATTATTAACCGGATAACATTCCATCTATTTATTTTTATTTTTTTTTCAAACCTTTACGGGAATTGAAAAGAATTTGTTTGAATTTTTTAGAGAGTAAAAATTCATTTTTGGAGAATAGGTTTTAAAAACAGGTGTGAAAAAATATATGCTTCGTTTCTAGATATAGATTATAAATACTAATTTATTTTTTAAAATTTTAAATATAAATAAAATTATGTATTAAAGAGGATGTATTTAGTTTAGATTTTAAATTTTTTATAGATTCTTTAGATACCATGGATTATATAAATTCTGTGGATTATTTTAATTCTACGTAGAGTTAGATAACTTTTAATATATTTTTTTCACAAGGATTTTAAAAGATTCTATCTGATAATTTAAAGTCCCTAAATTATGTCGATTTCATAAAAAAAACTTTGAATATACAAAAACTAGATTTTTTCACAAGTTTATAATGGTTTTAGCATCAATAATTATTTAGAGTTTTTTGCACCATTTACCTCTAAACTTTTCAAAAATTGCACGAATTCTCCCTGATTTTTAAATATTGCACTGATGCCCCCTGAACTTTTAAAATGTTGCACGAATGGTCCCGCTACACCATATTTGAGAGTGCGTTAATCACATTCTCATCGAATGCAAATATGGATTTATCTAAAGTCATATATTACACGTGAGTTTTGCAATATGTCTTTCCTTAACATCATCTTCTATATTTTTAACCTCTTTAAACCCTAGATTATTGTTTTCGATTTACTCATCGGTAACCGAATTCGAAGGCCGGACATCAATCGATAAAGCTCGTCATCAATCGATAAACCTCTTTATCAATTCATGACATCTTTATCAGGCTCGAACGTGTATATCGATGAATGTGCAATTTTCAAGACAAGTCATGTATATGATTCCACTACACCATCGAGAACAAGCGGAAGATAAGTTGTGCCGTTGTGGTTTATTATCAATAGGACTAGGGGTGAGCACGGGTCGGGACGGTTCGGGTTTCTTACAATCCCACGACCTGTCCCGTTATATTCAAACGGTTCGGAACGGTTCGAATCACAAGCCTATCCCACTTTATCCCATAATTTTCGGGACCGGGATAAAACAGAACGGTTTCGGATTGTCCTGCTTTTTCCTAATTTTTGGACAATAATGAAAATTGAAAACAAAAAGATTGAAAATAAATGCTACAAGAATGTCAACAAGTAAGTACAATAAGTTACTCGACACATAGGATTCCTTGATTTTAAACAAATCCCACCTGTGCAAAGATAATTTTTTTCCTTCACTGAAGGTAATACTTCCCATTGCAAACAAATACCAAATGTATGCTTGGCCTATAGCTATAAGATTATATGCGGTATGCCCATGGGTACTATACAAAATTGCAAAGATGAGATAATTCAAAGTGGTAAGAGGCAATAATGTTTTTAGAAGAGTATATAAAACGGGACAAACGGGATGAAACGGTATACTTTTAAGTTATCCCGGTAATGTCCCACTTAAAATCGGGACAGAACGGGTTCGGGATAAAAAAATTTAAATCCAAAAAAAAGGTACAATTTCAAAACGGTTCCGGTATATTTCGGAACGGGTCAACGGGAACGGTTTTCGTGCCCACCCCTAAATAGGACTGTTCAAAAATTCAACTTTGAAGACTTTTGTGAAATCAAGATTTTGCCAAGATGAATGCTACTTCGGAGAGGATTTATAATAAATATCTTGGAGGAAGGAGCATGGTGAAATGCACTTTCTCTTGTTTGTGTGAACAATATGTTAATGCGGTACTGGGTACTGATTTGGTGAAGCTTTCAGGGATCATGGGTTTCTGTTTGTCTTGCAAGTAAGTTTGGTTATTTCAAATATCTTAAGAAAAACAAGGTTTATCGTGATGTATAATATTAATTTTTATTGTGCAAGCATTTTTGTTCTCAGGTTTGGGCGTATGAGAAATTTTTAAAGTTTTGAAATGAAGTTCTTGAGCATATTTGAAAGAAAAAATGTCTACTCTCACATTGGAAAGTTAATAACTGCTCACAGTACCAGACCCTCAATGTTTTATACACTGATAATCCTGGTGAAGAGGGATATAAGTTGCTACAATTCTTGGGTGTATAAATCCATCATTAATATTAGACCTGGCAATCGGGTCAATCGATTCGGTTCCAGTTCGGGTCTTTTCGGTTCGGGTCTCTTTCGGATATATGTTATAATCGGTTCGGGTTGGTTCGGTTCGGGTCAATTCGGTTCCGGGTTTATTTCGGTTTGATTGGTTTTCGGTTTCGGTTCGGGTTTGTATTGGTTCGGGTTTGTATCGGTTCGGGTTTATATCTGTTCGGGTTTATATCGGTTCGGGTTTGTATCGGTTCGGGTTATATCGATTCAGGTTTGTATCAATTCGGGTTGTATTGATTTGGGTTTATATAGATTTGAGTTTATATCGGTTTAAATTTATATTAGTTCAAGTATAATGTAAACACATGCATACTAATAAATGAATAAATCACATAATAAATTTAGTTAATTTAGTTAACTATAATTTTTATATACTTTCTATAAAAATACAAAAGTATTTTAACTTAAGTTATAAACTGCAAAGTAAAAGATTTGTACATGAAAGTAGTTACATGGTTTGCACCCATAATTTAAATATGTTTGTTTAGAAACACATCAACATATGTAAAAATATATAGGTAATTCGTTTTCTCCAAATTCATTTGATAAATGAAATATTAATGAGTTTGATCCATTTCGGATCTAATCGGGTTCGGGTCTAATCGGTTCCGGGTTTAACCAGATTCGAGTTTAACCGGGTTCGGGTTTAATCGTTTCGGGTTTAATCGGATTCGGGTCTGAACTGTTAGAATAAGTGACCATCGCTAGAGGGGGGGGGGGGTGAATAGCGTTTGATCGTAGAAATCGCAGGAATAAAAAATTAAGAGCGTGAAACGTAAAGAGCGTAGAAAGCGTAAAGGGAGCACACCAAGATTTATACTGGTTCACCACAACGTGTGGCTAATCCAGTCTCCCGAGAGACTCTCTCGAGCTACACTACTTCCGCTAAGCTTACGGGTGCTTAACAAACCGTTACAACCTGAGAACTCGAGTCCCACGAGCCTCAAAAACACTTGCTCGGAGATACCGCACTCCAAGACTTCAACCCGAAGGAAAATACCTTTCCTTCGTACAACCAAGGGAAACAAGCTTCCCTTAACGTGTATACAACACTAAGACACTCAAGAACAAGACTCTCCTTAAGAGTGGATATGAGTAAACTAAGAACGCTCAAGAACACAATACAAGCTTCACAAAAATGGCTCTCAAAAGCTATGAATAATTAAAGAATGATTTGCAATGAAAGAGTAGGAGTTGTGAAGTAATGTTATGTGTAAAACAGACCCAAACACCTCATTTTATAGTAGAAAAATAGGCTCCAACGGACCAAAGTATTTAAGGGGTGATTGGCATAATTTGTGGGATTTGATGAAATTTGGATCTGTTGAAAATCACCTAGACAGCGCTGTCCTAGGCCTGGACATCGCTGTTCTAGGCTTGCGGTTTGAAAAATGGGAAGCAACGGTCATGCCAACAGCGATGTC